>JARHVA010000071.1:7257500-7857500 GCA_037957365.1 Torreya grandis | reverse complement strand
TGTTTGTTCATTAAGCTCTTCCTAAGATCTAGGCTTAGAGATGTTAGTCTATTAGTGTGTTGATTCAATATTTTTATGGACTAACACTTGATCCAACCTCCTTTCTTTATCAATTTTTTTTATCACAAATGACACACCTAGTGGGACTATTTACATGATTGCGCAATCCACAATTTTTTTTGTATTCATAGTCTTAATTCTTTTTTATTGTTTTTGCTTTGTTAGAGTAAAAATGGACCATAAAGAATTAATAAATTTTTATTTACTTAATATTTTTTTCTAAATTTATTTTAGAAGTATAGATAAATATGTTATTTATATTCTTTGAAAATTTCAAAAGAAATCTCTATATATTTTAGAAGTTACAACTCTTTTAATGACTGTCACTTTCTTTTTTTAATTTTTTTGTAAAAATGGTTAGTATAGAGCTAATAACTTTTTTTTATTCATTGGTTTGACCTGAATTTTTTCATAGAGGTGCGTCATAGGCCTATAAATAACTTTTTAAAAAATGTGACAAATGGATGTATATTTTAAAAGTTATGGTTAAATTATTGACTGCATGTTTTTATGATTTTTGTGTTTAGTTTTCTTGTTTTTTACCTTCTAGCTTGTTTGCATGTTTCATAGATTTATTTTAATTTTTTAAGTTTTTTTTAGTTTTTTTATTGATATTTTTGCTAACCTTTGTATAATCTAACATGTTTGTTTTTTTGGGTTTTGCTTTTGGATTGACAGATTTAATCCTTCAAAGTTGCTTGTCTCATTTGATAAATAAGTTTCAAGGCTAAATGAAGTTCTGACCATTTCTTTGCAGGATCTATTTGGAGAAAATCATTTCGATGTAAATTAATTTTTTCACACTTCATTTAGATATCTAAAAAAAATTAGGAATCCTTCATTTTGGTGTTTAAATAAACTTTTTAGAGTGTTTTATTGGTTAAGTTTTTGTAGTTTCTTTCAAAGTTCACAACTTAAAGCCAAGGGGCTAAAAGAACACCACCACACATTTTATTTAATGTTATAAAATTGAATACACTTCAAAGTTTTTTATAATTTATTTTTATTATTTATTTAGTCTAATATTTTTTGAGTAAATAGGGAGTTGTGTGTGTATGCTATCCCATCCATCCCTTTAAGAAACTTTTGAGATCAAAAGCACCAACTTCTATTTGAGTAGTTTGCAATTATTTTCATTTGTGCATTATAAAGCCAAGGGGATAGTAACGAATCTAATTAAACACTTTCAATTGGTGCAATAAAATTAACCTCACTTTAATTAGTTGCAAACTTACTTATTGATTATATGTTTTAGTGAAAAGAGATGTGCATGTATGCTCTCCCATCCATCCCCTTTAGGAAACTTTTGGGATCAAAAGAGCCATCTCATCACACTTTGAGCCTAGTCCAAGGCATGGAAATAATGTCATTTAAATCTCTCCCCAAAAACTTGTAATAATATTGGGTGATTTTGAGGTGACCATAAAGTATTTCTATTATGTCATTTATTTCATGCATTTTGGCTTGTGAGGGGTACTTCATTACCTCCCATGAGTTCTTTAAAGAAACTTTGATCCAGGGTTTTATCTCATGGCATCAACTTCATCACCCCCACTAGGATCAAAGGTTAGAGTGGTTAAACCACCTTTTAGTGTTGGGGTTAAGCATCGAAATGTATCTACACATTGGACATCATACTACACTGAACAAGAAATGGATGTAGTGGTTGCAAAAAAGATGACATTTTTACAACAAGCTAAGTGTCGTAAATACCTAATTAAAATGTACTTATTTTGAATTGTTTGACATGAAATTCATTATGCAATTGATCCATCTAAAACATTCATAAAATAATTAGTTTTAGTCAACCCCACTTTGCCACACCCTTGATAAAAATTTGGATGATTTACTTATATTTTGTCATTTATTGTTTGGTATTTTGAAACTAAAAACTAATGTGTTTGTTTATAAACCATGTCATAAACTAGTTTGTTTATATGTCACTCTTTGATCGAAGAGATGTTATGTTGACCATTTTACCCCACACTTATGCCTTACAATTTTTGATAAACATGTTTGTGTGTGTGTTATTTGTTTGAGATGGGTACCGTTATGTTACCCACATCCTTATCAAATTTGAGCCTTTGAGTCTTTGAAACATAACAATAATCACATCATTAAAGCATGCTTATGTCGTTAGGTTTCTCATTTTATTTCAAGACTTGTTTGACTTTGTATCAAAAATTATTATTTTAAACCAACCAAACCATGTCACATAGATCATTTGGACCTTGTTCATGCATCGTCATATTGTTCAATCTTATCTAGCTTATTTAGTTCAATCATAGTTTTCAATCATTAAGTTTTCAATTAACCTTTTTAAGTTTGAATTCAATTATTGATTGATTTTTGTTTAAGTCTCACCTCATAAGGGTCGATACACAAATCTTTCTCTTTTAGATTATGTAACTTAGGTTAATCAATTTTCTAAATTTAAAAACTATCACTTCTTTGTTCATTCAGCTTATCCTCATCCTTGTTTGGGTCTTTATTTAGAAAAATAGTCTTTTCTCTAAGTGCCTTTTGCCTTATAGCTTATACCAACTGATCATGTTTATGTTTGATTTTGTGTGTCGGGTCTATGTCAAAGTTGTTCCAACCTTGTTAGATTAAATTAAATTATATCAACGTTTGTTTCAAAGTCTAACTTTTGACACTATTTGGTCAAAATTCCTAGTAGATCATGTTTGTTTGAGCCTAGTTTTTGACTCCATATTTAGATGAAATCCATAGCAACTCAACTTTTCCCTTTCCTAGTTTAGACCTTGTTTGGAACACTTTGGCCTAAAATTTGACATGTTGGTTTTATTTAGATACTTGACCTTTTATGTGTATGACATTTGATGTTAGACATTTGACTTTAGACTATCTTATGTCAATTTATAATACAAACCATTTTGGAGATACAACTCCATGATCAAATCATTGTTTGGAGATACTCCTCCACCCCTTTTAACCAAGCTAGATCACATTGAACCCTTTGTCCTTTGGACATAGTTTTTTAAAATTTGTATAACTCTAAGCCTTTTTTTCTGAGTTTTCTTTATTGATGTGGATATATCTAGCTACACTTATGGTGGAGTCATGTACAATCCAAACTATGATAGAATGGTCGCACAAAATGGCTTTGTTTTTTATGGCTTTATTCAAGACCCTTTTGATGATAATATGGTTTGTGAGACAAAATTTTATCCACCTTGCATAAATCAAATTGAAGAATAAAGTCAAGACCTCAACTAGAATGATATGGTTGGTGAGGAGGAATTAGGTGAAGAACTCTATGATGAGGATGATTGTGAGAAAAATTTGTACCCTCCTTATAATAATCTATTTAGGGACCAAAGATAAGAATTGATTTATAATCCAACTCAAGACCTTGACTGGGATGATATGATTTATGAGGAGGATTTGGATGCTTTGGATTATGAAAATAATCAAGCTCCATGATGCCCTACCATTTCTATTATAGGACCTCATTCTTTGGCTTGTACGAGCAATCAAGCTCTACAGTGCCCACCTATTATCCAACTGCTAGCCATTCCTCATCTAGTGACTATCATTCCCCACTTTAGAAAACCCCAGCTAATTCAACCCAAATATCAACTAATCTAATTACAATTTCAACTAATCATTCCACCTAAACCTCATCTAATCATTTAGCCTCAGCCCATCATTCAACCTAAACCTCAGCCCATCATCCAACCAAAACCCCAACCAATCCAACCAAAACCTCAACCAGTTCAATCAGTACCTACCCAACTGAGCCAATCATTTGAGGACCAAGCTATGATCAAAATTGGTATTTTTCAACTCATTAAAAATCAAGGCTAAGAGAACCAACTGATCCAAAATATTTTTATTGAACCAACCATTTATGATAAGTCAATCTATGATGAATCACCTTTCAATCCTATACATGTTATCAAGGAGTCTCACTCTGATGAGTCATTATTTATTGATTCACTTCTTAATGATTATAACCACCTTTGGATAAATCATTATATCAACCATATGCATATTTTTAAAGATCCTCCTTTTGACAAGCTAGTCTCTAAGGAGTTATCTCTTGACCTTTTTCCCATCCTAGAGGAGTCTCACTATGACAAATCAGTCTTTATGGAGCTCATTACGCCATCATAGGTCATTACTTATCCAATACCAAACATTTAACAAGACATTATTGTAATAGATTACCCATCAAATGAAGAATTAGAATTAGAGTTAAGTTCTACTATTGAATCAACATCAGATTTAACATCAGAAGCAGAATCAACATTGATCTCAAACTCAAATTCATAGTCCCTTGTGTCTGAATCAAATTCAAATATATAATATATTCATGGTTGTTATAATATTGGTTATGCATGCCTATCAGATTAGTATGAATACATTTTTGATCTTTCTATGGTTTTTGAGGATGATTACTTTAGCATTGACACAAGTTCTCCTAGTATATTCTATGAGGATTGTGCAACCTCTTCCCATTCCATTATTGTTTCATGTACCATTACCACCAACTATCATATCCATGTCATTGACATTCCATCTCCCACAAGTGTCAATTGGAACCAATAGAATCATACCTTATTAGACTGCATCCATAGACACCTATCAGATGAATAAAAATAAGGAGGCCAAGATCACAATCATATAGTAGAAGAACACTCTCTTAGTGAAACCTTTTAGAAGGTACTAAGGGGCAATCAAAGTCAAAACTCAACATCTTCTTGTGAAACTTTTTTGGAGGCTCTAGGGAAAAATCAAATTCAAAAGTCCATGTTACTTAGTGAAACCTTCACAGAGGCACTATGGGAGCATCAAGATAAATTCATTAGTAGAAACCTCTTCAAGGTGCCAATGGTTAAGCACAAAATTTATTTACTGCTTAATGAAGACATTATCAAAGATCAAATCAAAATAGCTTCCACTCTACATCCTAATCAGATGTTAGCTACTCTTATACTTAAACAATAGAAGAATTTGGTGGTCTTATTGAGAAAATATTCGAAAGTCTTTGACCCTGCCAAATCCAAAGTTATGTCAAATCTAGAATCAATAACATTGTGTGTGCCTAAAAATCCCAATCTTTATTTATTTCCTATCCATCATGCATTTCATTATCCTCCAACATTCATTTTCACAAACAAACCTATCAACCAACATTTATCCATATTTACCATCCATGGTCACACTTTCCTTTGTAGAGGCTACGAGGATATCTTGTCTTGGCACTTGAAGGAATCAGAATCAATGACCAACGAAGATCACAAAAACATCATTTGCATCCCAATCTACAACAAGTTATTGATAGAGCAACTATTTAGATGAGGTATAGGCTAGCAATTTACATAATTGACTATTCTAATTATATTATTTGTTAATCAGGATGTGCATCTCCACTTCAACAGGAACAACAGAATCATTTATCATACCTAGGCTAGCACCAAACATGTACCATATCATATCAAGTTATCAATATTTTTGTCATTATCACATATCCCATCCATTCATCCTAATGCTTGGAGGCAACCCTCTAACCATTTTTATCCAATATATTAAAAACCATCATTATCCTAAAGTAAGACCATGCCATCCTCTCATTTTGACATTCCACCTAAACCATCTAACCATTCCATTCCTACTCGATCAAACATGTTTTGAATCCTATCAACCTAGCCCATTTGACTTTGGTTCATCCATTGGTTTCATGTTTTCAGCATATAGAATCAGACTAGTTTCAACAATTTTTTCAAGTATTTCAAACAAAGGTAATATTTTGGAGTAGCATGACAAAAGTATTGGCAGTTGCATCCTTCATTTCTTATTCCCTTCTTATCAAGTTTATTTATGTGGGTTTGATTATATTACCGATTGGGGTAAATTCATGTTCACTGGTCTTGATACTAATTATATCATCTTATGGGACAAATTGGTATCATTAATCTATCAGTTGTATCTTAGTTGTAACTGCCTATGGGCAAACTAGGGGCAACATTTATTTATTTTGCCTTGACATATCACCTAGCCACTCCTATATCTTACTATGCCATCATACCAACTATGCCTATTTTGTTTGAATTGACTGCTACACTAGTCAAATTCCTTCATTATGAGGTGAACTATTGTGAGCTATAACCATTTTTGGACTATGTAGGTCACGTTTGATTTATGTTAAGTCAGCTTAGTCCCTCTTCAACCATGTTTTCACTATTTTGTGATCATCATTTCAAGTTATAATGCTCTCATCATTTTGTGAGCTTGGACCATTTTAGTGTCTTATCATTCTCTATTGAGTTGAGATGCTTTGAAAATTCTAAAAACATTTGAAAATCATTTAGAAAAACCAAAAACAATGACCACTTCTTTGCCTTAAAAATTTTTGGAACCCTCACTAAGTCATAAATAAATCACTTGTTCCTTAGTTTCTCCATCCTTTTTGGCCTTTTATCCTACACTATCCCCATTTTGTGAATTCATCCCTATTCTTCTATCACATCCATCACGTCTTCTATCAATCATCATTTTCTTCCCATTTCTTGGGAGAACTATATTTGACCTAAAGTTTTGTTGGATTGTCATATCCATGGAACTATGTAGGCAACGTTCACTTGCCTAACACATATGGAGACAACTCAACCATCCCCTTCCTTTTCTTTTAATCCTCCATCTTGTTTGTTTGTTTAGTTGTCACCTACTTTCTAGGGTAATGTTTGTCATGTTATTTATACTAACATAGGGACTAACACTTGTTTGTTTCTTTGTTTGTCTTGTTTTTTTTTTTTTTATCTATTTTGTTTGTTTGTTTATTTGTGTGATTGTTTGTTTGCTTTCAGCACTGTGGTTGTGATTCAGTCTATGTGTGTTCATTGGGTGATTCCTTACACATTATTCCTGAATCTATCCATATTCAAATATCTAAATTATCATCATGATTTTTATCATTGGTGCAATTATTTTTTATTGAGTATCAGATATTGGGAGTCAATCCTTATGCATATTTTGGCCAAGCCCCCATGGTGTTCTATGATGAGGCCTACCATCAAATGCTAAAGAAAAAAGCAGCTTTGAGAGGTCTATAACATCAATGCAGCATCACCATCTCCTTAATACCAACATCAACAACACTCCTAATCCAATACCCAATCATATCCCAAATAGAGTAATTAAATAATGAAAGAATTTTAACCTTTATTAGTTTAGATGAGTATTTCTCTTCTAGCAGGTTGTCCTAATTCATCTTTATCCTCTATATCAACTTATCAATCATCAACCATAAATCATGTTTTCATAATTGGGGTAGATTGTTTCAACACTATACACCTTCCCACATGCATTCTCAATGATTATATCTCCTATTGGGGCAAATCATTATGTTATCACCAATTTCTATATCTTCTTTATCTATCTTAACTAGGGCA
The DNA here is from genome assembly GCA_037957365.1 of Torreya grandis. Lineage (NCBI taxonomy): Eukaryota > Viridiplantae > Streptophyta > Pinopsida > Cupressales > Taxaceae > Torreya > Torreya grandis. The sequence continues at coordinate 7,850,022 of JARHVA010000071.1, read as the reverse complement.
ACTCCATCTTCTCAATGATTATATCCCCTACTGGGGAAAATTATTGTGGTATCATACCACATTGCCATAATTGAGGTGTAATGCTTATAACCACCTTTGGACAAACCAATGTACACCATCCCACTTGAATTTTTTAGTGATTTTGCTCAAATTTGGGTAAATCATTATGTTGTCACCTTATCATTTTAATTTGTTTGGTCCCCTCATTTCACTTTTTTCTTTCGAGGGACCATTTGTTGACCCACTTGCCAACCACTCCCTCGAGGGGGCAGCTACAGTTGAATCATTACCATTGCAATTGTAAGCATAAATAACCATTTTATTCTTTGAAAATATGTTACTATGTTTATAGCTTGCAACATCTTTCTAAAGAAGGGCACACTGTAGACACTTAAATTTGGCCACCAATGGCTTCATATCTGACTTTAGACCAATTCTTGTCAATCATTGAATACCTAACCCAAAAAAAATTATTAGTCTTGAATTTAGCTTCATAACTTTACATTAAATCAATTTGGCCTATTAAATAAATTAAACAAGATAAATACATACATTGAATAAACCAAAATCAAACAAATGATCAAATGCCTAAAAAGAATTAATTTACTTACACATCTTAATAAAATTTAATTAGCAAGTTAAATCAATTTTAAATCTTAATTGAGTTCACCCATGAGCTAATAAATCAATTACTAAAAAGGAAATTTAATAGCATCTTACCTTTGTAAGTTGTCACTTTTAGAAAATATCTAAAAGAATATCTTAAGAATATGTCAAACTTAACCAAAATTAATAAACTCAACCATGGCTGTGAGTTGTCACTTTTAGAAAATATCTAAAAAAATAATCTAGAAATATGCCAATCTCAACCAAGCTTAATAAACTCAACCATGATCAGATTTAACCCATTTCAAAGGATCTGAAAGCCTATAAAAGCAGCCTTAAAGTTCTTCATTTGAGAGTTCAATTAAAAGTAGAGTTATAATGCAAGAATAGGTTCATGAAGCTAAAAGTTTAGTGTTATAATATTGAAATTAAGCCAAGCCATATCAATCAAGCCAAGTATTCAATAATGGTGCATAAAAGAGATGATGTTAGCCATATGTCATTGATGAAGACTTCTTATGCATAAACCGAGCAAGCCAACAAAGAAACCATTTGGAGCTTTCAAGAAAAGTAAAGATTATTATTCTTTACATTTTAATTGAATTTTTAATTATTATTTGTTCATTAATCTCCCCTTAAGGTTTAGGCTTAGAGATGTTAGTATGTTAGTGTGTTGACTTCATGGTTTTATGGACTAACACTTGATCTAACCTCCTCTCTTTGTCAAATTCTTTGATCATAAAGTTATTCCGGTAAATCTTAGTATCTTCCTTATTTTCATTTAGTATTTTTGTATGTATGATATATATTGTACTCACATTGATTTATAAATTGGCATGAGGGGTTTGTTGATTCAGCCTTGTCTACATTCATGTGTTTATGTGCTCTATTCTGAGCACATGTTCACTTATTTAGTTGTTTTTCTCTTCTATCACTATCAGATCCATCTTCTTTGAGAGATTATATCTGTATTTTTGACACCACTTTTTTGATAGTTGATAGTCTCCCATAGCATATAGAGTTATTCGAGTGCATACAGTGTCAACTTGTTTAGTGTTTGAGTAGTGGATTCAAACCACTCTTACATACTTTTTTATCCACTCCACCCATTTAGCATTATGGGGGGTGTGCATGTAGATTTTTTTAGCATCACTCCACCTAGTCAATAGTATAAAGGAGTGTGATGTAGATTATATTTTTTAGGTGTTGAGTGTTCCTTGCACATGCAGTACTCTTTTTCACTTTCATCACCACTAACATTCTTCTTAATTGAAGTTAATCTAGTGAAGCTCAGTGTTAGTTATTTTGTGATCGAGTAGTGGATTCAAACCACTCATATAGATTGAGTTCCTTTGTGACTTTAGAGTACTTAGAGTTTGGACTACTTCAACATCATTTTTGGGGGCTTTATATCTCTCTCTTCTTCTTTTCTCTCCTTTTTTTTTGGGGGGGGAGGTGGGGGTTCTATGGATTTTCTCCTTTTCTCCACTTTATGATATATATATATATATATATATATATATATATATATATATATATATATATATATGTTGCACTTTTTTGAGTATTTTATAGATTCTTCTTTTGTACATGGGTATCTTATTTAGGTACTTTGTTTTTTGGAACCCATACGAAGATTTTTTACTTGACTCCATGGCCTTCTTGGTGATTCTTATAGTGACACCAATATGGTATCCTCGTAGTGACACCAGTGTGATAGCCCCACTAGTCTTTGTGCTCAATTCTCACCATCTTGTTGGAGGGCATTCAAGTAAAGCTTCCTTGAGTTTATCACTCTACCCATTAGTTTGGAGTGAAGTGCTCATGTTCAGTGATCCTTATATTCAACACCATTCCTACTTTCACTTGACAGTTATAGTAACTTGACATCAATGTACTCTAACAGGATGGATTGGTATTCATAGGGAAACATGGCTTCACATTGCATCCTTTATTATACCCACCTAAGCTACGCTTAAGGGAAGGTATTGGACCTGTTGGTGTAGGATATTACTTTCTTACTCTTTAGCTTACTTAGGTATTATTTTTTTTCGAGATGTTTATCCCACATTCATGAGGATGATGGGTTTATGCCTTACTTCCACTTATATTAGAGAAGTTAGTCCCACATGCATGGAATGTTTAGGATTCTCCTATCTTCTAATTATTTGTATATCTCTATTGTAAACTTTTTGAGTATACAATGGATAATATATATTTTATTCTTTATATGTAATGCTTAAGCTTTCATGGTTGTGATAATGAATTCATAGAGAGATCTTGGTTGAATACTCTTCTTAACTCTATCATTTTTAGGTCTATTATGATTGAGAGATACCATCCATGGAGAGAGATTGCATTGTTAAAGATGAAATTAATATTTGACACTTGCAAGCAAGGAGAGGCATAGTGAATCCAAAGGGGTTTCAAGACACCAAAAGAGTTGTTTGATGATCACCATTGAGATGTCAGTTTGGAGAGATTCCAAACTGATGCAAGGTGTCAAATAGGAAAGCAAGAGTAGTTCAAGATGACTTGATGATGAAGAAGGCCACTTGTCACCTTTTAATCTAAGATGAGGGTAGTTTTGAAGAACAAGATGAAGGTATCAAGTAAAGTTTGAAACTATTTTGCCATTTGGAAGAGGATGCATCTTTAAGAGAGTAACACATATCTTTGAAGATCTTATGAAATTGTTCTCTAGCTCTTTATTGATTGTAACTCTCACTTAACACTTATCAATGGCTCACTTTTACAGCCCTCTCTCTCTTTCATTCTCATTTCTCTATAAATTGAACCTTGTTTGGCTATGTATGTATATTCCATCTGGATATGGTGAAGCCATGCCTATTTGTATGCCTTTGATCAATGAGAAACTACTAGTTTTACCTCCTCTTTTGACTGGTTTTAGTGTGTGTGTATGTATGACTAGTTAATCTTGTCAAGTGTTTGCTTAGTCTTCCTTTGCATGTTGTCTTTTTCTAGCACTCATATTTAGTTTAAAATCTTCTTTACAGGTCATGTGAAGTGTCCAATTGAAGTCTGAAAGGTTGAGTGAGTTTTATACTCATTAGTTTCATTGTATGACCTCTTGATTAGTCATCCTAGCCCAAACATCTATCACAACCTTCGTATGAAGTGTTGATGTAGAGAGGTAGATTCTGAGTAGTGTTTATTCAGGTTAGTCTCATGGTTGATGTGCACATGCAATTGGTTGGTAGTAGTCAATTGTTTTGGTGCATCACTTCCATTAGAGTAGGTTTTTATTTCTTTTCCTAACAAGTTGATAGATTAGTGAATGAGTATAAGTGATACATTAAGGGGAGATATTCCTATAACAAGGGTAAAATTTTGGGTGCAAATAGTTACCTTTAATAGAATAGAAAACATATCAACAATAGTTATGGCAAAGAATATTTTTAATGTTAAAAATGTGAGTGAATAACACAAAAAAATGAATTCACAACAACAATCAATAAACTAGAAACATGAATTCACAAAAGGATTTGGTTTGATACACCTAACTCAACATTTACTAGTATGTGAATGAAAATCTTAATTTGTATACAATGACAATAACATTTACCAGTAGGTGAATGAAAATATGCAAAGCTTCCATCCACATACCAATAAATGTTTAGTCATACAAACACACACGTATTCCAACATGGCCCTTCATTTTTTATTAATGACCCATGTTAACTTGACGTTGTACCTAAGTGCACACATTGTTAAACTAATATAAAAAAAATCATTTGTCTATTATTATTGATCAAATTTATAAAAATCATTGGAAATTTGGGTCTTAACTATTGGTCATACCTATAAAATGACTAAAAATGACAAACCATGTGGTCTAAGTCTACATTCTTAGGCAAGCTCACCAAATTAGTTGGAGGGAACAACAAACCTTGGCCTTAATTGTGAAATCATTATATTGTCTAAATGTTGTAGGTAGGGAAATAAAAATGGATTGTAGATATAAATAACACAGCAATATTAATTCACTAACATATGTTTATTTGTAAGTTATTTTAGGTAGGTAATGTTTCATCCATCTAACATATCAAAACTATAATATTTTTTAAACAATGCATTCTACATAAAAAGCCATTGGGTTCCATTGTCATTCATCTCATATTTACTATGAATGAGTGATATTTTAACATGGTGCATTGAACAAGATTAACATGACACTGTAATGCATGGAAATATAAATGTGTCACATATATAAATAACATAATATAAATATAGAAAACAATTTTATTTGATAAAAAATAACATTTGTTATTATGTGAATGAAAACCTAACATTTGATGAATTAACTAATTTAGTTTACAAAAAAATAATAATATTTACTAGTATGTGAATGAAAACTATAATTTTGGTACAAAGACATAACATTTACTAGTATATGACTGAAAACCTTAATTTCAATACAAAGACAACACATTTACTAGTATGTGAATGAACACCTTCATATCTTCCATCCACATACCAGTAAATGTTAGGTCTTCCATCCTAATTTACTGGTATGTGAATGAAAACCTTGAGGACTTCCATCCAAATATCAATAAATTTTGAGTCAGATATAAATGAAAACATGTTGACATTGTGGGTTTTGCTATGGGTAACATTTCATCCCTCTAACATGGTAACACTATAATATCTATGAATTGTTACATTCAACAAAAAAGGCATTTTGGTTCCATGATTGTATGGGAGAATGAATTGAAGAAGACACATTGAGTAGGTTGTAGAGTTTATCTTTGATAGTATTAACTAGCCACAGTAATGGAAACAAATCCCATCAAGTGTCTTCAAACATGTACTTTCATTTTATATTAATGACTCAAGCATCTTCCAACATGGCCATTGAATTCATAAAATGATACAGTTTGTTGCAATAATAATAAAATTTACTAGTATGTGAATGAAAATCTTAAGGGATGCCATGAACATACCAGTAAAAGTGACTTATACGTAAAGGCACACAAAAAATTCACAATAACAATAACATGCATTTAGGTTCCATAACATTTTGAGGAGAGTGACTTGAACAATACACATTGAATAGGTTGTAGACGATACACATGGTGACATTAACTATGAACTTAGTAGAAACAAAGCCTGTTAGTGTTTTTCAAAAATAATCATTGCATATTAATGACACAAGAACTTCCAACATGCCTATTGAATTCTAAAATATGTTATAATATGTATGAATTAATCAAATGCACAATTAAATAAGCATAACAGTCAGTATGTGAGAGTTTATGTGTATATCAATGTTTTCATGCCTATTGAATTTTGAAATGTGTTAGAATATGTATAAATTAATCAAATGTATAATTAAATAAGCATAATAATCATTAAAAAAAATTATGTATACCAATATTTTCATAATTCTTTCATCCCAAGTTCAATGAAATTTTCATCCAAACAAGTATTTGTGTGTATGTATACCAGTAAATGTTGACTCTTTCATCCCAAGTTCAAATCCTTTCCATCCAAACAAACATTTATGTGTGGAACGTTTACTGGGTGCTTGAAAAAGACATAGAAATTTGGAGGCAGGGAAATAGAAATTTGTCTTAGATAATAAAAAATATATCAACATGAGTGGAAAACATATCAACAACTGCTGTGGTAAAGAATATTAATGTTCAAAATGTGAATGAATAACATAATAACATTAATTCATAACAACATATAAATAACACAACAACGTGAATTCATAAAACAATTTGGTTAGTTAGTAAAATAAAAATACTTATTGTTATGTCAGTGAACAACTTCAATCTACAATGAAAAAATAGATTCTACTGTAATGAATTTCAATCTGACACTCTGCGCTTTCAAATTAAGAAAATTCTTATAATGACCTTAGAAATGAAACATTAGTTGGTCTATAAGTTTTCATTTATAGAGAAATTGTATCTCATAAACCAATTTTGAATTTTGAATTTTAAATTTTGAATGTTGTGGAATGGAGAGGCTTACAAAATGTCTAAATCTTTAATTTTTCAAGTAGATACAATTAATTAAGGAGATTGGTTGTTATTGATGTAGATTATAGAGGCAACTATTGGAGTTAAATATTTGAACTTTGAATATGATAGGCTATAATAAAAGTGTAAGTGCATTGGTTATAATAGTATATAATTTAGGATATTGGAGATTTTTTCTCTATAACTTACAATCAAATGTACAATTTTGATTTTATGTCTTTCATATAATTAATAGACTTGGTGTTTTGAAATTATTGGCACCTAAAAATATATGAAAAGGATTAAATGTTTTCTAAAGTGTATTTAATTTTGAATAAGATATACATTAGTTTCAATATGATATATCTTTTTTTTTAATTATGGTGTTTATTTATTTATAATACGTATGTAATATTTGAAATATAAGTCAATATTTTTCATATTATTTATGCAAATAATAATAAGACCCTTATTTGGATGTATAGATTACTTTGACCAAAAGTACTCAAACACTTATGCATAATTAAATAAGAATCAATTAATTATAATTAGGGAATCACTTCACCATGGGAGTCACAACTATTGGACGCTTTCTAATAATTGGTCCCCTTCCCCTAAAGAGATATTAAAAAAATATACATTTTGCTAGAATTTTTACTTTTCATATATGGTCTTAAAAAAAGGGAGGCAAGGCGGGGTGGCGGGACTACAGCCTATCAATTTCCAAGCCTACACACCACATAATGTTTATATATATATATATATTAAAGAGTTAAACAATTTAAATTAATTAAATTAGAGATATGATGGATTTTGAGGGAAAAGAAAAAGTGTGTGACAAATGTGGAAGTTGGTCAGAGGTAGAATGGGCTCATATTTTAAACCATTTTTCTTAAAAAATATAAACAATTTTTTTGGTAGATTGTACCACATACAAGGTGAAATTCTGGGTAGACCATTAAAAAGTATAAAGGATGATAATAATACATAATGTAACAACATGATGCAAATGTTAATTTTGAGTTAGTATGAAATGAAATCAATTGAAAATCCTACCACTAACCTAAGCATGTTCCCTTGGATTGAGCAAGACTACAAAAAAAGTAAACAAACAAGAAAACAAACACAATTGTTATACCTTCCTTGTGATCTCCTTGCCAAAATTTAAGATGTGCTCAAATGTAGTTGCAAAGGCTTGTGCAATATATGTCAGAAATCTAATATCATTTCCCCTTGCACTATTGATGTTTGGATGATGAGGATGATGGAATATTCTATGTAATAATTAAACAACACTTTGTTTTCAATTGGAAACCTATTGATATTTAAGGTTACCCTTCCATTTATAGATTTTTAGGACCAATTGTGATCTTTGATATTAGATGAAGATAAATGGTGGAAGATCAATCCTACAATGGAAGACAAACATTTAATGTTATGACATGGAGTGTGTAAGACCTTATAAGAAGATATATTCATGAGATTTTGGAGTGTGTAAGTACACGTCATAGGCCTTACTTGCACTCTTCTTACCTTACATTAAATTTGCCTTGTGAAGGACACTTTGAATTTTGAAATATGATTTTTAAATTTCCAAGCGAGGGGGTCCTTTGATGATATCACAAGTTTGACATGGAAAATATGATTTATTAATTTATAGAAAATAGTAATTGTGCATTCCATAATTTTATATTAATGATGAGATTAACTAATTAACAATCATTAATTAACTAATATGATGTGATGTGATTTTTATGGGAAAGGATGTGATCATGGTATAAATAATTAATTGTCTAGGGGGATAAATAGTGATTGAACTAGAGATGTTAATGAAAATAAAAGACTAATTAGATGATTTAGGACAATGTTAGTGAAGATGAGTAAGATAGTCAAAATCAACATGAAGTGTCCAGTTTTAGGTGTCTACACTTTCCCCCTCTTTGAGATGGCATTGAAAAACACGATGGGTAGAGTAAAAACTTTTCAAAGAAAAAGCAACTAAAAAAAAGGTGGACAAAAATTAGATGATGATGATGAAAGAATGTGATGGATGATTCCCCCTGAAAAGGGCATGTAGGGATGAAAGATGCAGATGGGATCTCGAAAAAAAGAGGAAGAAGCAAGAATGAAAGGATCAATGGGTGGGTGATGAATAAAGAGGGGTGGGTACGTATGATGTGATTATGAGATTAACCCATCAAAAAATGTAAGCCACTCAAGCTAATGCTTACACACTTTAATTGATGATGGTGATGAATTGATTTTCCCCAAACAGGGTAGATTTGGGAAAGATACATCCCAAGATAAGTTGTACACTTTGATTTTACCCAAACATGGTAAATAATGGAGAAAATATCATGACAAAGTTGTAGGCTTGACTTGCCCCAAGTAGGGCTGATTAAGGAATGACCCATCTTGACGATGAGTTTCAAGTTGTTTTATGCTAAATGGGCTCAATAGATAAACACACTAAACAATATTGTAATATACATATCTAAGAAATGTAATACATTATTTTCAATAAATTCATTCAAGCAGGTGTAATAAATATAGTAATGACTATACAATTATGGATAAAGATTAGAGGAAAACATATCTTTTTTATTATTCAATTCTGAACCATCATTGTTGCTCAGCTTCCTTCCAGTCCTACCATTCAACTTTATGTTCCACTTGTTTAGGGTTTTGAGTGTTTTCCTTGCTTGGGCACTAACATCCAACTTTGGATACTTTTATCGACATTGGTGTCATGATTTTATGCTAAGTGTTCAAACCAAAATTGTTGACCAATTTTTTGGTCCTATAGGCCAAAATTGGGCACCCCCTCCTTTTGCTTTGCAAAGAGTCTTTCACATCCATGATTTGGCTAAGTCATCCCTCAGTTGCCTTGTGTAAAATACCACCTATTAGACCTATTCCATTAAAAATCCAAGTGTTTTGTCATTTTGCTTAGCCAAGTGCATTTTGGGTTTGTCAAGTGTAATTACTTCACATACAACAGTGCATTTTGGGTTTTACAAATAAATTATGAAATTTTCATACGCTAAGTCACTTGCAAACATGATTTGGTCTTCACAGACCAAATCGAGTTTTCAAAATAACTTTACTTGTGAAATTTTCATAAGTCAAGTTGCTTAATAAACCTGATTTGGTCCTTATAGTGTTATTCAGACGTTGCAAATGTCTTTACTTATTTGCCTTATCAAATGAAGTCAATGTGAAACCTGAAGTAGAAGCTCTTGAAAAGTCTTAAATGGTCTATCAAGAAGGAATCAGGTTTTCAAAGTACTTTTACTTGAAAGCTTTGAGTTTTTTACGTTGAAGAACCTAGTTTGGTCTAACATGCTCACCAAGGCAACGAATTTCTTCGAAGGACACCAAGCAAAGGAAGTGGACTTTCACTTTTCCAAAGGATAATTGAAGAAAGGTTGAAGGGTATGTTTGAGGTAGAATGGACCTTACGGAGGGCTTTTCGTCAGTAAGAAGACCTCTTCACTTTTTTGAAGGGTCATTTGCAAGATTCCTGAAGGGTATGTAGCCTTGCGAAGGGTACTTAGGTAGTGCACATGACCCTTAAAATTCTTTCAAAAGGTAACTTTAGACTCAAGGTGTCCTTGCAGAGGCCACCAAGATCGGTGGTAGGACCAAATCAAAAAATTTGAAGGGGAATTTCGATGCACAAAGTACCCTTGTAGAGGGAACCTTGAGAAAGTGAAGAAAAAAGATAAAATGCCTAAGGGGCATGTGCCCTTCAAGAAAAAAATCAATCAAAATAAAGAATTCCTTCAAACATTTTGTCTGAAGGAAAGCGCAGCAAAAATCTTGAAACAAAGGAGTAGAGACTGTCGAGAACCCGAAGGCCTGATAAGTCAAAGACAAGCCAAGAAGAAGCCAAGGCAAAGGAGAAGGCAAGGAAGAGACAAAACACAGGTTAAGTAAAGAGCAAAAAAAGACAAAACATAGAATAGCTCTAGCTACTGACAAAGACAAAGGATAGAATCAATGACCACTCAGACCAAGACAAGTGGCATAGACAACTTAGCAGAAGGAGTTAATACATTTAGGTTGAATATATCTACCAAACACCAATAAATATATTGGTTTTTGAACTATAAAGGAGAGCATCCTGTGTTTTCACACTTCACCATTAATGCACACCCAGTATTGAAGAGAGCATGGTCCAGCCACAACAACTTGGGGATGGCTTTGTCAGTTGCTAGAAAGAGTATCCCATGCTTTTGCAAGCCCAAGACAACAAGGGTGATGACTTGGACATCTACAGCATGTCTCTCCCATATGCAATTTAAAGAATATGTTAGCATCATGGTCTTTTGGTCTCTACAAAAGTGTTTAACTTAGCATGGGTTTCCATTCCTTGATTTTTCAGCTATCTTGTTTCCAGTTCTCTATATATTTGTAACTTCTCATTTAACAAAAAAACTCTCAAATTGTATGGCAAAGCCCTACAAAAATTTACCTTGAATCAAGACAAGCATTTTACTTCCATTTGGGTTTACACTTTTGCATATGTCTATGGTTTTGATCTTGTGTCAAGTCATTTTCTTTCATGCTTTCATAGTTTGAATCGAGCATATATAGTGTATTGTGAGCTCTTTCTTGTAGGTTAACAAGAAGTGTCCATAGCAGAGTATAGGTGCATGTGAACAAGTTGCCATAGTGTGTCTTATAACACCTATGGTAGTTCTTCCTCCCTGTACCTCTATAGGGCCCCCTATTGAAATATCGATGCAGGAGAGTTTCTCATCTTGAATGATAGTGTATGTCAGCTTGTCTTGGTGTAAAGTGTATGTTAAAGTTGAGCAGACCAACCATTTTGGTGCATCACCGCTTTAGTTTAGGTTTTGATTTCAGTATTGATCTCCCTTTTCATCCCTTCCATTATTAGAGTAGGAAATCTAGGGCCACAAGGTGCATCAAGGGGAGCTATCCCCTAATCTAGAGATTCATCCCTCACGTTTGCCACCCAGAGCAAGAGTGATGTCTCCATTGTGTCGCATGGATGAAGAGAGCTGAGCCTCCCTTCAGAGGGTGCAATCCACCATGTCAATAGTTTCTAGCATGCCTGGTGGGACAGTTTGTCCAAGGAGTTAAAAGATTTTTTAGTGTGTTCTTCAACCAATCAGCCTTTAAAGGCATTTCAACCAATACCAATGGTGACTCTGATTTGAATCATCTGGTTAAGCAGTCCTAGTGCCATCAAAAAATCACATTTTGGAATATATAATCCCATTGCTCAATAGTATGGGCCTTGTGTTCCTTCATATAACTTTGATAAAGCTTAGGTTGTTCATGGAATCACCTCAAGCAGCTCTCCTAGTTGCCCTTCACCTAGTGTAAAGGAAATAATGCTCGAGTATGAGAAGCAAGTGATGGAGATAAATAGATTGGAGGAGTAGAATAGATATCAACAAGAACTTATGTACAAAGAGGAGTGCTTGTTTAGGCAAGCTTAGGCCTTGCAATCTATGAAGGAGGAAGTAGAAAAATGGAAGAGTCCATTCATGCAAGGCAATCAGCTTTGTGTGCCTTCTCCTATTCCAAAGCAACCCCCTTTTATTCTAAAGAAAGCCCCCTCTTGTGCACAAAATTCTTTTTACCAAATAACACTTGCTCACTCTAACTCATCTGATGCATTCACCACTCCTGCTCTTAATCTCTTGCACCTAGATTTTCAACACCAAAGGGCATTAGAATAACCTGTTATGCCTTTAACCATTGGTGTGTCTAGGGATATGTGTGGTTGACTTGTGGCTTACATACCTCTTTTATTTACTTGTTATATTTCTCTATGTTCTTAGATAGGTCAGCCTATAAAATAACCTTGGCTAAGTAGACTATATATAGGAGGTAGTGGTTAGTCTGTAATCATTATGTGAAGTATTTTCCTATTAGTGCATTGTTGTGGAGGTTTCCCCCTTGAAATGGCTTTGCTATATTATCCAGTATTTTGTTCTACTATCAATTATCATTATGTAATCTCTCATATTTTCTTATTTTATGCAATATAAAATCATTCTATGTGAATATCTAAGTAATTTCATTACAAGTGGTATCAGAGCTTCGATTTGGGTAAGTTTCCTATGGTGTTTTTTTTCAGATCTAGCGAGGTGTGGCTTTTGGGAGTAGTGAAAGTGAAAAAACATAAGTTGCAAATTGGAAAGAATTAATTTTTCCATCAATGCAACGTTGCTTGAAACGCTTTTTGAAAAAAAAAATTAAAAAAAAGTCTAATTTTTTTTTCCCTTGCAGTCGTTGGATTCATCTCGGTGAGACAATCGCAATGATATATTCTGTCAGTACACTTTTTTTGTACCAAAAATTTTACTCTAGTGCACAAAGGTAATCATTAGATTTGTCTTGATAAGGTGATCGTAATGGTACCATTTCTTGGTACACTTTTTTTTGAGGTCAAAACCCTTCTAGGGTTTGTTTCTAATAGGTCCTTCAACTCGAGGAAGAAAAGGGGCACCAAAAACTCCTAAGATTCCTTCTACCGATGACATAGAATTTGGAACTTTAGATCTGATGATTTCTTAGCTTCAAGAGGACATAAAAAACTTGGTGAGACATGATGACTTTGTTACAATCTAAGCTGATGTTTTAGGGATACACAAAGAGATTAATAGAGTTTATAGTGAATTGTAGTTTATCACTACACAATTGGTTGCCTTCACATCTCAGTTTCAACCTATCAACCCTCCACTTCAGCATTGAAATCCTCCTCTCAACAATCTCCCATGCTGGTATGAAACTGATGTTCCCAAAAGTGGGCATGCATAAGTTTGATGGTAAGGATCCTTTCATTTGGATTAACTAAATTGAGAATTTATTTGAGCTATATCAAGCCCCTTGTTATCAGAGGGTGATGGTGACATTCTTGTATATGGAACCTGAGCAATTCATTTGGTATTGTTAATTATGTCTTCAAAAGAAAAATAATGGTGGTCCTGTTACATGGACTATTTCTACTGAGGAGTTGAAAACTCATTATTAAAATAATGTCTCTAATAACTATTTTAGCCAATTAGCCAAGCTGTGGTAAATAAGACCTGTGAAGTATTATATTCATAAATTTCAAAATCTCTCTTTACAAGTGGAAAATATCACTGAGAGAAATTTGATGGATCTATTTTTGGGTGGCCTTAAAGATAGCATCTAATACGAGGTTCAAATGTTTGGCCCAACATCTGTATCAAAAGTTATCCCTAAGGCACACATGATAGAAGAAAAAGAGATGGTCAAAAGGAAAACTTTCACTATTGGTCGTGATAGCAACTTTCCAACACCATCATTTCCACAACCCATTAGATTAACACAATGACAAATTGAGGAGAAGCAAGCCAAAGGGTTGTGTTATGGTTGTGACAACAAATGGAGCAAATACCATCGTTGTGCTGAAAAGAAGCTATTTTACATTGAAGGTGCCAATGATGTTGAAGATGATGCAGAGGTAGAAGTTCTTGAAGAGGAATCTAAAGACTCTCAGCCTACTATTTCATGCTATGCCTTGTCAGGTATTAATACTCCCCAAACTCTTAAGGTGATGGGTTTCCTTAAGAAATAGAAGGTCACTATCTTGATTGATTATGGGAGCACACACAACTTCATCCATAGTAAGTTGGTTGCTTATTTGAACTGTTTCATTTATCTAGATCTAGAATTTTAGGTTATGATTACAGATAGTGGTACTGTCAGCTATTTAGGAAAATTTCATAGTATTAAGTTGCCATGGGAGACTACTTATTGGATTCTCTTATGTTTGCTATTTCGATGGGTGGAACTAATATTGTTCTAAGAGTCTACTAGCTCATCACTTTGGGCACTATTGAGATGAATTTTCAAGAATCATTCATGCATTTTCATTCTGAAGAAAGGACATTTGAGTTAAGAGGATTAAAGGCTAAATCTCCCTAACTTGTTAGCCCTCATCAAATGACAAAGATTCTCCATAATGGTGCTGAGGGATTTGTAGCTCGATTATTTTCTATGGAAGTATAGCCAACTCAGCCATCTCCACCTTTTGATTTGAAACAAATAATTGATGCCCATTATGTTGTTTTTAGAGACATGCCAAAAGGAATTCCACCTAGCCACATGCATGATCATGTTATCACACTTATTTCTAGTAGTACACCACCTAACATCAGGTCATACAGGTATACCTATGCCTAAAAAAGTGAAATTGAAAAGATGGTACAAGAGATGTTGGATACAGGAATCATTCACCATAGCCAAAGTGAATCCTCTTCACCAGTTGTCATGGTGAGAAATAAAGATGACACTTGGAGGATGTGCCCTGACTATATAGAACTCAACAAGTATACTATCAATGATAAGTTTCCTTATTCTTGTTAGTGATGATTTTCTTGATGAATTTAATGGTGCATTTTATTTTACCAAGTTAGATCTATGTTTTGGGTATCATCAAATCAGGATCTATGATGAAGACATACCCAAAACCACTTTTAGGACTCATGAGGGCCATTATGAGTTTTTGGTTATGCTTTTTGGCCTAACAAATGCACCATCTACTTTTTAGAGTTTGATGAATAATATTTTTAAGCCACTTTTGAGGAAATTTGTTTTGGTATTCTTTGATGATATCCTCATTTATAGTAAAAATTAGGTAGACTATTTGCAACATGTGAAATAGGTACTCTCCATTTTGGAGCAAAATCAATTGTATGCTAAACCTTCCAAATGCACTTTTTGGGTTGGTGAGGTTAAATATTTGGGTCATTTGGTGTCTTATGAAGGAGTGAAAGTGGATCCTAAAAAAAATCAAGCAACTTTGGACTGGCCAATTCCTAAGACACTCAAGCAACTTCAAGGATTTTTGGAGCTTACTGGTTACTGTCATAGATTTGTCAAAAATTATGGTAGTATTGTAGCTTCACTTACCTCTTTGTTAAATAAATACCCCTTTTAGTAGACTGATGTAGCTACTCGAGCCTTTGAACAATTGAAATTGGCTATGTGCACTACTCCAATCTTGGCCACTCCTGAATTTTCTAAGACTTTTGTGGTTGAATGTGATGCATCTGGGTATGGTATGGGTACTATACTCGTGCAAGAAGGTAGACCACTAGCATTTTAAAGTTGTCAAATCAAAGTTAAAAATTAGCACAAGCCCATCTATGACAAGGAAATGATGGCCATTTTGCATGCAATCAAATAATGGAGACCTTATTTGATGGGTCATCACTTTCAGGTAAAAACTGATCATGATAGTCTTAAATATTTTTTAGAACAAAGGTTGTCATTTGAAAAATAATAAAAATGGGTAACTAAGATTCTAGGCTATGATTTTGAAATAGTCTACAAAAAAGGCAAGGATAATGTGGTGGCAGATGCACTATCCAAAAAAGATGAATCAATTGAGGCATAACTATGTGTCATAACCATTTTGCAGATAGATTGGCTAGAAGAAGCATGATCAGAATGGGAACACGATAGTACTGATCATGATTTGATTCAAAATATTCAGCAAGGTTTAGATGGATTTGAAAAATTCACATGGAAAGGTAATGCATTATGGTACAAAAATAGATTGTACCTATGTAAGAATTCTCTTCTTAAACAAAAATCCTTCAAGAACTTCATGCAACTCCAATTGGGGGTCATTCAAGATTTTTGAAAACCTATCACAGGATCAAGTAGGGTTTTTTTTGGGAAGGTCTCAAGGGGGATGTCCAAAAATATTTGGTTGAATGTATGATCTATCAACAAAACAAAGGTGAAACCATCAAAACTCCAGGGATTATACAACCTTTATCTATCCCTAGCCAGCATTGGAAATAGGTATATATGGATTTCATTATAGGGTTACCAAGATCTAATGATCAAAATTGTATCATGGTTATTGTAGATCATCTCAGTAAGTATGCTCATTTTTGTTCATTATCCTAGCTATTTGTTGCTAGTATAGTAGCTTTTACTTTTCTCAATACAGTTCAGAAACTACATGGGACCCCTAAGATCATTGTCAGTGATAGAGATCCCATATTTACTAGTAATTTTTGGACTAACTTATTTACATGTTTAGGCACTCAATTGGCTCATAGTTCATCCTATCATCCTCAATCTGATGGACAAACTGAGGTAGTCAACAAATATTTCGAAGGAAATCTTTGTTGTTTTGTTTATGATAAACAGGATAAATGGGTTCATTGGCTACCACTTATTGAATAGCGGTATAATACTTATGTTAATAGTTCTTCCAAAATGTCTCCTTTTGTGGCACTATATGGATACCACCCTCCATCCATCATTTCAACCTTGAAGGTCCATCCTAAGGTTCATATAGTTGAAGAACATATTCACCATCAACAGGAGGTCCTTACAAGTTTGCATGAAAATTTAGATATGGCCTAGAATTGCATGAAGCAACAAGCAGATCAACATAGAAGTGAGAGGGATTTTGACATTGGTGATTGGGTCTTTGTTCGCTTACAACCATTTAAACATATGTCATTGAAGCAATAAAAACAGGATAACAAGTTATCCCCTAAGTATTATGGGCATTATCAAATCTTGTAGAAAATTGGTAGTATGGCCTACAAGTTAGATTTTCCTTCATCCACTCGCATACATCCAGTATTTCATGTATCATGCCTAATAAAGTCATTAGACACATATTTACCATTAAAATAGAATTACCATAATTGGATGAGGAAGGTAGAGTTATTCTTTTTCTTCAGGCAATCCTTCAACATCGCACCAAACAACTACATTCTAGAGCAATTATAGAATACCTGATCAAATGAAAGAATTTACCATATAAATATGCGACTTGGGAGGATGAAGCATTTGTGCATCAACATCCAGAGTTTCCATAATGTTGAGGACAACATTGTTTTGAAGGGGAAGGGCTTGTTATGCCCTTAACCATTGGTGTGTCTAGGGATATGTCTGGCCGACTTGTGGCTTACATACCTCTTTTATTTACTTGTTACATTTCTCTATGTTCTTAGATAGGTCAGCCTATGGAATAACCTTGGCTAAGTAGACTATATATAGGAGGTAGTGGTTAGTCTTTAATCGTCATGTGAAGTATTTTGCTATTAGTGCATTATTGTGGAGGTTGCCCCCTCAAAGTGGCTTTGCTATATTATCCAATATTTTATTTTGTTGTCAATTATCGTTATGTAATATTTCATATTTTTTTATTTTATGAAATATAAAATCATTCTATGCAAATATCTAAGTAATTTCATTACACAGCCTCCCATGGAAATGAACCTTCTCAATTCCTTAGATTGTGAATCCTCCTTTGAAGGGAATCATCCTATGCCTTTTGAAAAATAGCACGTCTCTCTTCAAGAAATTCTTCATATGCATCAATAGTCTTCCTCAACCTCCTCAAGTCTTTCAACATAATGTCAAGATTCCAAGTTGGAGGAGGGAATATAATGAACCAGCTCAGGACCTTGAAGAGGATAAAGTTGATGCCTGTTCACAAGGGAAGAGTTCCAATCCCAAGGTCATGAGTTGGAAGCAAAAAATGGAATCATGGGGTAGGAAAAAAGAGGAGAGGCCTACTCATTTTAATAAAATCCTTGAAGAAGATGAATATGCTCCTACTCATCATGATGATGCTTATGACCTCGAAGAGAATATAGCCAAACATATTGTAGAGTTGGAGTCTAGAATGAGGTTCCTCAACCAAGGTGTGATGGATGGTTCAGACTAAGCAGAAGATCCTACATCTAAACACACCCCATCTACACCCCTCCAAGAGAGCTATTAAGCCACATCTGATGTGGATGAAGTACTGGTCAAATGGAAGAAAGAGAATCATTTGATTCTAGCTCAAGGTTTTCCTCCTCTTCCACATGAGTGTAACCATCAGCCTTCCACTTCATCCCTTCTCAAGGAGGAACTTGTTTTGAAAGAGGCAAGTGAAGAAGAGAGAATCCAATTCGTGGCTAATCAAGAAGCTCTCATGGATTAAAATGAGGAGGAAATCATCATAGATGCTCCTTTTGAACACATCATCAACAATGGAGAAGACATAGGTCATGCATGCATGCAGTTGTTACAGCAATATGAAGATCGGGTTGACAAACTTTATTTGTCAACAATGGATGATGAGGAATGTAAGCATGGTGAGCTCTCTCCCCCCTTGTTTGATGAACTTCCTTGTTTCTTTGATGAGGAGAATGACCATGCCATGGAACCCAAGTTGGAGGATCAGGAGCATGTCTTTAAACAACTAGAGACTCTTATTTTTTAGCAATAAAAGGAGAGACATGCCCATCTTGATGAAAGCTTTGAAGAAGAGAGCCTTGAGTAAGAAGGTGATGTTCTATGGGATGAGCAAGTAGTTTATGATCTCATTTCAAACATCACAATAGTCACCCTTCTTCAAAAAAGACATGATGAAGCAGAAGATTAGTTTGATAGGCTCTTTAATGAGGCAGAAGGGAATAAGTCAATCCATGATGCATATCAAGGGGGTTATGAGCTAGAATATCCCTATGGTGATGAGCTTGCAGCCATTAACTTCTTGGTGAAATACACTAGCATGAAGGGGCAGCATGAGACAAGCCTCCAAGAGTAAAATGAATACATATATGTTGGAAAAATGTTTGATCTTGATTCATTTGAATACAAGCCAATCAAGGTGGTAGGCAAGAAGAGCAAGTCACCAAGTCTCTATTCCATTCAGCCACTTGTCTAACACCATAAGTTTTCTTGCCATGAAGGAGACTTAAGAAGTTTTCCCTTTGATCTAGGAGGGAGGCAAATGTATATATTTAGTTGTACATAGTAGTTTGTTTTCAATTGTGTGTCTTTGGTTTCCCATAAGTGATGTTGTACACATGTGTGTAGTTTTTAAACCTTTTTTGTGTGTGTTTTCCTTTGTGTTTGAGGTATAAATCTTTGTTGGTTCATATGTCCTTACAAGGATAGTGTTAACTTCTCCAAGATGAATCTTGACTCCATGCCCAATGGACTTAGAGGCTACTAGTCTTCCCAAGCATAGTAGGCATGCTTCCATTGTGAGCCGCCAAATTTTTTGACCAATTTTTGGTCATGTAGGCCAAAATTGGGCACCCCCTCCTTTTTCTTTTCAAAGATTCTTTCACATCCATGATTTGGCTAAGTCATCCCTCAACTGCCTTGTGCAAAATACCCCCTGTTAGACTTGTTCCATGAAAAAGCTAAGTGTTTTGTCATTTTGCATATCCAATTATATTTTTAGTTTGTCAAGTGTAGTTACTTCACCTACAATAGTGCATTTTGGGTTTTACAAACAACTTAACTTATGAAATTTTCATAAGCTAAGTCACTTGCAAAACCCAAATCTGAATAACACTACAAGGACCAAATCAGGGTTATTAAGCAAATCGACCTATGAAAATCTCATAAGTAAAGTCATTTGCAAAACCCAATTTGGCCTTCATAGACCAAATTGGGTTTTCCAAATGACTTTACTTGTGAAATTTTCATAAGTTGAGTTGCTTAATAAACCTGATTTGGTCCTTGTAGTGTTATTCAAACTTTGCAAGTGTCTTTACTTATTTGCCTTATCAGCTGAAGTCAATGTGAAACCCAAAGTAGAAGCTCCTGAGAAGTTTGAAATGGTCTATCAAGAAGGAATCAAGTTTTCAAAGTGATTTTACTTGAAAGCTTCAAGAGTTGTTTATGTTGAAGAACCCAGTTTGGTTTAGCATGCTTGCCAAGGCAACAAATTTCTTTGAAGGACACCAAGCAAAGGAAGTGGACTTTCACTTTTCTGAAGGACAATTGAAGAAAGGTTGAATGGTATGTTTGAGGAAGAATGGACCTTGCAGAGGGATTTTCATTAGCAAGAGGACCTCTTCACTTTTTTGAAGGGTCATTTGTAGGATTCTCGAAGGGTATGTACCATTGCGGAGGGCATTTAGGTAGCACACAAGACCCATACAATTCTTCTAAAAGGCAACTTTGGACTCAAAGTGTCCTTACGGAGGGCACCTTGGTTAGTGTCAAGACCAAATCAAAATTTTCAAAGGGGAATTTCAAGGCACAAAGTGCTCTTGTGAAGGGCACCTTGAGAAAGTGAAGAACAAAGACAAAAGGCCTGAGGGGCACATGCCCTTCAGGAAAAGAAGCAATCAAAAGAAAGAATTCCTTCAGAAAAAATGTCTAAAGGAATTCTTTCAAACATTTTATTCAAAGGAAAGCGCAATAAAATCCCTAAAACAAAGGAGTAGAGACTATCGAGAACCCGAAGGCCTGATAAGTCAAAGACAAGCCAAGAAGAAGCTAAGGCAAAGGAGAAGGCAAGGAAGAGACAAAACAAGGGCAAAGTAAAGAGAAAAAAAAGACAAAGCATAAAATAGTTCCAATTTCTAAAAAAGACAAAGGATAGAATCAATGACCACTCAGATTAAGACAAGTGGCATAGATAACTCAGTAGAAGGAGTTAATATATTTAGGTAGAATATATCTATCAAAAATTAATAAATAGATTGGTTTTTAAACTATAGAGGAGAGTAGCCTATGTTTTCATGCTTCACCATTAATGCAAAACTAGTTGCACCCAGCATTGAAGAGAGCATGGTCCAACCACAACTTGGGGATGGCTTTGTTAGTTGCTAGAAGGAGTATCCCATGCTTTTGTAGGCCTAGGATAGCAAGGGCAGTGACCTGGACATCTACATCGTGGCTTTCCCATACACAATTTGAAGAATATAGCAGTATCATGGTCTTTTGGTCTTTGTATAAGTGTTAAACTCAGCATGGGTTTCCATTCCTTGATTTGTCAGCTATCTTGTTTCTAGTTCTCTATATATTTGTAACTTCTCATTTAAAAAAAAATATCTCAGCTTGTATGGCGAAGCCCTGTAGGAATTTACCTTGAATCAAGACATAAACATTTTACCTCCATTTAGGTTTACACTTTTTCATATGTTTATGGTTTTGATATTGTGTCAAGTCATTTTCTTTCATTCTTTCATAGTTTGAATCAAGCATATTTAGTGTATTATGAGCTCTTTCTTGCAGGTCAACAAGAAGTGTCCATAGCAGAGTATAGGTGCATGTGAATAGGCTATCATAGTGTTTCTTATAACACCTCTGGTAGTTCTTCCTCCTTGTATCTCCATAGGGCCCCCTATTTAAATATTGATGCAAGAGATTTTCTCATCTTGAATGATAGTGTATGTCAGCTTGTCTTGGTGTAAAGTGTATGTCAAAGCTGAGCAGACCAACCATTTTGGTGCATCACCACTTTAGTTTAGGTTATATTTTCAGTATTTCTCTCCCTTTTCATCCCACCCATTGTTAGTAGTAGGAAATCTAGGGCCTCAAGGTGCATCAAGGGGAGCCAGCCCCTAATCTAGAGATTCATCCCTCACATTTGCCACCCACAGCAAGAGGGATGTATTCATTGTGTCTTGTGGATGAAGAGATCTGAGCCTCCCTTCAAAGGGTACAATCCACCATGTCAACAAAAATATAGACTCTTTGTTGAATTCATTATTTGGATTTTTATGGGTTTTTGGTCACCTTTCTTTTGATGTATTCTAATCATCTACATAGATTATTGCTCTTTATCAAATAATCAAAACCCTAGTTATTCATCTTCATAGTGACTGTGGGAAAAATAGATTAGGGGATACACGATGTCAAGCTTTCCCAAGGACACTTATGTTAGTGGGTGTTGCCTACATTGTCAATACTCTGAGCAGGGACTCAGGCTTATGTATTTCTCCCTTATGTGTTGGCTTATGTGTGCATAAGGATGCAATGTGTGATAAACAAGTACATAGAGTGACCTAGCTTGTAAATTAAAAAATATGGCTTATGAAATGCTCCTTCAATACTTCAAACCTGTAGATGGGATGTCCATATGATTGATATTTAAATAATAAATAATAGGGAAGCTTTGCTCACTTGAATGTTTGATTGAATGCTTTTGGCAGGTTGCCTTGTGAGTTTATAGGTCTATTGTTAGGTGAGGAAAGAATAAAGATTGATATTGTATATATAAATAACAATCCATTTATAAATATCTCACATTAAATCACTTAGGTCAACCTTTAGAATACATTTCATTTACAAATTTTATGAATTCAAGGTACTAAAAACTTAGTTTAGCACATAACACTAGCATTGATGTAGGCATCTGGCTAGGACGCAAGTGTCTAGAAAACTAGAAAATATGTATAGGTCTAAAACTTTTAGAGGATAATAATAAGAAAATTTATAGAATTTTGAGTTGTATAGAAGCCCTGGTCATCAAAATAAAATATGGTCAAACTAAGAGATAAGCAATAGGCACAAGAGATAGTAGATGCAAACTTTTCGGTAGTAGAAAGGTCTTAGAACTGAAGGGTATAACCATGAAAATTATTTTCCAAGTTTACAAGACTAAGGTGATATATAATTTAGATTTAATGTCTACACAAGTTTGACTTTCCCCCAATAGGGTGAAAGTTGCAAGCTAGAATGGATGACTAATTGATAAATGATTGATTGATTTGTAAGCATATATCAATGGTTTTAACCTACTGCATGGATTAAGGATGAGATGATCATGTTGATGTAGGATATTAAGTTTTAGGTTGATGCAAACATATGTGGGATGGTATAATAACTTTTTAAATAATGAAGAAACCGCATAAAACTAGGCACAAAAGAATGCATAAGGTGATGAAAATAATGATTGAAGAATGATGCGATAATGATTGAATAATGATGTGATTATATTTGGAGATAAATTGGATAAACTATAGAATAATAAGGTATTTTTATTTATAAATAATGGATAATGAAAATAAGAGTAAGAATGGTGATGAAAAAGGTGATGGTGACAGTGGTCGAGTAACCTCAAGTGTTGCCTACATGTTCAAAATAGACCTTAGGCCAATGTAGTTCTCCTGAAAAGGGGGAATATGATTGGAAATGATGAGAAATGGATGTTAATATTATGTTGACAAATGTCAAAGAGGGATAATATGATTTGATTCAAAAATATGATTTTGCAAGGGGATAAATTGTCACTTTAGTACATCTCCACAAAAAAATTGCAATTTGATTTTTGATGTAGCATATGATGACATGTGCCATTATATAAAACACCCTGATGACATGGCCATAGTGTGTGTAAGGACTAACCCCCAACACAATAGATAAGTGACACAAACACACCATTATATGGAAAAATCAGGATGATATTTTTTCCATGTGTTGATGGATGGACTCAAGTACAAGCATGTGATAAGAGACACCATGATATGAAAAAGCCATGATGATAATATTAGCACATATGGACTGAGTCAAAAGCACAATAGAAAAAAAACAAGCAAACAAATACACAAACTTGAAAATAAAAACAATAGTAAGTATCTTGTCATTAATCAAGTCAAAATCCATGCATGAAGGCTCAATGATATTGATGGTTGGATGGTGCCCTGAGGAAAATACTTGATAAAGGATGGAATGATGATTTTCCCCAAGCAAGAAGGATGTGGGAATGAAATATCTTGATGATTAGTTGAATGCTTGATTTTTACCAAATAGGGTGGAAGATGTGAGCTTAAATTGGATGAAAGATTATTTTGAATTGCCCCAAGCAAGGTATATTTTGAAGGAAACATTCTAATGGTAGTTAAAATAAGTTGATTAAGATTTTGATCAAATTTAGGATAAGACAAATGTTTTTGGATTTTGTGGTTTTATATATCTTCAAGATATTTTTGGCCTTTTTTTATTTTTTTAACTTTTGAGATTTTTTTATTTTTTTAAATTTATATTTAATACATACAAAGGGTCACCGACAAAGGGAAAACCTATTCTAGCATTGAGATAAGATATGTAATAGATGGACGGGATAAAGGATGATGTTGGATGATAGTGGATGATGAGGGACTATGAGGAATTGATTAGGGTTCTCCATGGGCCATGTCACATGGGAACCAAGTGTCTAGTCATCAAAGTATTATTCAGATGATATGCCAAGATGTTTTTCAAAATAGGGCTCAAAACATCTTCCAATTACTTATTAAGTTTAAGATGGGAAGAATGAACATGCATGATAGGATGGATAAACATGTTTTTAGGATGAGGATTTAAATGGGCAAGATGGGATGGATTTCAATGTGGATAGGGTTGACTCCAAGCATCAAGGTATTTGCAGACAACAAATTATTTATACATGATGCTAGAAACCTAGTTTTCATCATGGTACTTGTCCAAGGTGCCATAAGCATGGTTTTCACCATTGGATGAATTATTTATCTTTAAATGAGGACATAATGCATTATTTTACATTGTAATTTATGGTACTTTTCCAAGGTACTACCTTATTAAATGAGTACATAATGCATTAATTTGTGTTTCAATTTATGTTTATCACTCCATGTAGCATTCTCTAGAAAAAAATATCTATAATAAAAATTATATATGTCACTATACCATTTTAAATCAATTATATTATGAGTAACCACCAAAACCTCCTAGAGCATCTACATCATTTGTAGTGACTGAAGAATGTCTTAACTATTATATAGTAAAATTTATGTGATCATCATTAATGTCAATAGGTATCATAGATGCAACACTAACCATGGAATTTGCATGTCGATTATCTTTCTGAGGGATGCTCTCTCTGGAAAAATGATCAAAGTTTGTTATTAATCACTGCACCATTTCCTTATATGGAATTAGCTTCTCTTATTTTATTTGTTAAATATATAGGACTTTATTTCTCACTAGTTGAGAATCCCCATATACTCATAGATATTTTATCTATAATGTTCATGTTGTACATAATCACAATATACAAGCTTCATATTATTCTATATTATTTGTACATGAAATTCTTAGGCAAAAGGCAAATGGCATTGGTTAACCATGGGGAGTAATGAAAATTATAATGGCTCCGACACGTGTAACTTATTTACATGCAATAAAATACATGGTCCAAGTATCATTATCCACATGATAAGAAATGAAATCATTACGAAAACCATCATTGATTGGTAATGTATCCACTAGTGGAAAAATAACTAATTGATCAACAATAACATGTCCTTTAATAGGTTTATATGATATGAATTTAGTGTATATAAAATTCTATAAATAACTTTACCCATTTCTCTATACGTCCCTAAAAAATGGGATTTTGACATGAGAAATTTGAGTGGATCTATCTTAGTAATGACATGTATCTCATTGTTGAGCATGTAATGTTGTAATTTTTGTGACACAAAAACAAGTGTTAAGCATAACTTTTCCATGACAATGGAATTATTTTAATAATCAAGGTATAACTAATGTAATAGATTTTGTGCTTCCAACGATCATCATTGTATTGTGCTAGTAAAGATCCTAGAGCATGATCCATAATGGAAATATATAATAACAAGGGCCTATCTGGAATAAGAGGTACGCGGATATGTCGATTAAGAATATATTCTTTTATTGCATCAATATTTTTTCAAAATTTGTATCTAAATCAAACTTTGTGTCTTTCTTTAGTAGCCATGTGAATGGTTATATCTTATTTGTTAATTGATCCACAAAGCATCTTATAACTTGAATTCTTATTTGTAAATAATGCAACTATTTTAAACCTTTTGGTGGTGGCATGATGATAATGGATTTAACCTTCTTCAGATAAACTTTAATACCCATTTGATAGATGATGTAACCTAATAATTTCCTAGAAGAGACTCCAAATACACACATTTAGGATTTAAGCATACACTGTATTTTTGTAAATGTTTGAAGATCTGTCATAAATTAGTAGCATGATCCTATCAATGTTTACATTTTGATAGTAAATCATCCACAAAATATTATAATGTCTTCTGTATGTAATCATGAAAAATATGTTCCCTAGCTCTCTGATAAGTGGCCTCAATGATCTTTAGTCTAAATGACATAACTACATAACAAAATGTTCTCCATGGTGTAGTAAACTTTATATTTTTTGGTCAACAAGATTTATTTTTATTTATTTGTACCCAAAAAATCCATTTATAAATGATAACATTTCATATCTAGTTGTGGAGTCTACAATCATATCATTATTTGGTAGTGTGAAATCATCTTTGGGACGTGTTTTATTTAAGTCCCAATATTTTTTGTAATATCAAATCTATATTTTAGGATTTACAACCAATACAATGTTATAAATCTTGTTAGAGTAATATATGGAGTGAATAAACCATGTATCTAATAGTCATTGGATCTCATCTTTAACCAATATAGTTACTTTAGATAAATTATCCATATTTTATGTTTAATTGGTTGTGCATCTAGGTATAACACAATATTATGGATTACAACAATGTGATCAATTCCTAGGATATATTTGTAAGCCCATGCAAAAAAATATAGGTAATGACGTAAAAAAATTTGAAAATAATTTTCTTTGTCATATTTTAACATAATTGGTAAAAGGACTAGCATTGGATCTCTATCTGTCCCATAATTAAACCTTATTGTTGCTTCATTAATCAATGTTGATCTATATTCTACATATGGTGTCATAAGTGTGGTATCTAGGCCATCTATTTGGACATTATTAATAAGTCCTTCACTCTCTCCAAAATATGCATGAACATTTGTTGTATGAGGAAACATATTCTTATTCTATAAGGGAGGCATGCCCTAAATACTAGATGAGAGATTCCTCAGTGGAAAATTCATCTAATGTCCACATTTCCAGTGAGATTGTATTATCAATGAGATTTAGATATACTAGTTGTAGTGTCAAAATATAATTAACTTCTCGTGCAAGCTCTAATTTTCCTTTATGAAAGTGTGTATAGCTGGTATCTTTCTATGTACCATTAGGTGTTGTACTTTCTATAAATCCAAGACCTTTTCGTCCAGTGTCTAGATGGTGTAATGGATAGGTGATACTCATGCATATTTTCCCAATCCTTTTCTTTGAAATCCAATATTTTGTAAGCATTTAAATCTTAATCTATATTGATTTAGATTCATTAGTGGTAAGGATGTAGTATTTGAAGTATGTATGAGTCTAGGTACTTCACCTAACGAAGTAGTATCCTTAAATTCATGAGAACAAAGTTGTATATAAGGTGCGTAATGGTCTACAGGCTAAATTAGTGTACAATACTTGAAAGGTTCTTAATATAAAGTACATGTATATATGTATCCTTGATAATTGAATTTGAGGCATGCATGCAGAATCGAAGGTATTACATTCATCTCATGCATCCATAGTCTTCCAAATAAAATATTGTAGTTGAGATAATTAGGTATGGCTTACCTAATTGTAGCAATCATGATAGAACCCAATATTATTTGTAATTCAATTTTGTCCTAGTACCTTTTGTGGTATATTATCAAATCCTCAAATATTCATATCAAATTAATCGAGATATTTTGCTTCTAGACCAACTAACTTAAGAAAGGAGATATTACAATTGTTGAATCAAGACCCATTATCTAGAAAACATGTTTAATCATTTTATTTTGAACTTTCACTTGAATATATAATGGGAGATGTTGATCTGTGATGTGCTTCATGGATAAATATTCTTTTTTAAAAGAGATGTTTTCTTCTGTCCATTGTAATGTGTTACTAATAGAAGCTACATAAGGTGGCTCTGCATCACTTGGTAAAATTATATTATGAAATGTTCTGTGAAGAATATATTTGTACATAGGCACATTCTAAAGCAATTCCAACAAAGAAATTTTAGCATGGGTATTCTTTAGTTGATCCATAATGTCATATTCCTTAGCCTGATTTGGTTGTTTGATGGGAGGTGGTTAGGGTTAAGGAAGAACCTTGTTTTGTACTTTAGGATAAGGTACCTTACCTCTTCGAGTTATAACAATATGGTCTGTGGATCCTAGTATAAGCTAAGGATGAATACTAGGGGTGGGCTGGTAGCTATTAACATTATGAGGTCTAAGGGAGGAATGAAATGAGTCATGCATGATATTTGATGTTTAATAGTTAATGGATTCAATTCAGATCAGATATTTGTACATTTTGAATTAAGGAAGGTTAAATATATTTATTTATTAATTTGAGCCTTATTATGAAAATTAGATTGAATCCAACTTATACATATCCAAGTATAACAACATGAGATAAGTGTAATCATTACTTAAGTAGACCAATAGAAACAATGTTCATTCAGTAATGTCATATGTACTTTGTAATGTGAGCAAGAATTAGAAACCAAATCTTAAAATACAACCCTAAGAGATATAAAAATCCTTGGAAATAAGGATGAAACCTTAAGGGTGACCTAGGGTTTGGTAATGTTCAAGAAATATAAGGTTCCACCAATTAGTTTACTCTATTTTTGGATTAGTGTGAATCACAATAGGCTAAACTTGTAGAATAAATCTAGATTTTAATAAATGGCAACCAAGCATAAATCTGAATGTAACTAATCTAGACTTATCTAATAATGCAATTTACTATTTATGGAGAGTACTAAGGAGATCAAGATAAAATTACAATTTGATTGATTGGTTGTGACTATGTTTTGAAAGTGGAAATAGATTAAAAGTAGGCCTATGATTTGTCTAGATACAGAACTATATCTTTGTGTGCACATGGTCGATACCGTCAGGCCTGGGAAAATCCATCGATGTTATGACTGGGAATGACATTATTGTCCTAAATAGTTTTTCCCTTATATAGATACATAGTGCAATGTGTCTATCTAATAAGTTTATGTTTGTGTGATCTATGAACTTTGACTACATGCACAACTCCATAAATTAGCTTCATATTTCTTGAAACCCTAAGCCCACTTTTGAAGGATGAAAACTTGTAAAAAGTGAAGAAGTATGATTGGGCTAAGCTAACACTAATCACCCTCATTAATGATTGATCATTGCTTACATAGCCAAGACTTTGAAGAGGGATGTCAAGCCACACGTAGTTATTCACCTAATTATGAATGTGCAATTGTGCTCTTTCACTATATGAATGCACCTAGAATTTTGGGTTTGATATTGATAATGTTCACTCTTAACTTGGCTTAATATGTGTTTTAGACTTGGTTGATGAGTCATCCTAGTGTTTTATTTGTAATTTGGGAAGATTAGGGCAAATTTTATCAATGTGCAGTAGTGTATAAATTCCAAGTGAGTACTAAGTGTGGGTTTGATTTGTATCCATA
This sequence comes from Torreya grandis, assembly GCA_037957365.1. Taxonomy (NCBI): domain Eukaryota; kingdom Viridiplantae; phylum Streptophyta; class Pinopsida; order Cupressales; family Taxaceae; genus Torreya; species Torreya grandis. The sequence goes on along the minus strand of JARHVA010000071.1, from coordinate 7,820,288 downwards.
TGAAAAATCAACTTAAATTTTTGTGAGAAACACAAGGATCTTGTGAACTTGTAGTTGCACTCGTGAGCATTGTGTTCAATGCTCAAAACTCAGAGGCAAATGTTGTAGAAAAGTCTCTTCTTAGGGCATTTCAAGCTATAAAGAATTTTGCTTTGGAACTTTCAATTGTAGGCACAAAATCTTGCTTGTTTGTGGTAATTGTGGCTGAGTTCATGGAATCAAGACTAGAAATATCTTAGAAGCTTCTAACTCTAATGAAACTTTTATGGACGTCAAATGCTCCATGTCAAAAAATTTGCTTAAACTATAAAAATTTATAGAAAATGTCCTAGTGTTCTAGACATGGGTGGAAAAGTAGGTGTAGAGCTTGAAGGTACTTTCACATCATTTACTTATGGTAAGGATCAACATAGATATAAATATTCAAAAACATGGAGGACTTTTGTGGAAAAAGATGAAACATATTTTGAATGAATGTCTGATGACTCTAGATGTTCTAGGAAAGAGCAAGCATGACAATTCATAGTTAGGAGAGACTTAAAAAACATGTGTATATTCTCAATCATTTTTTCCACTACAAGTGACATTGATGATGTAACGCCAATTGATTGTTGGAAATGGTGTAATGAGAATGGAAGCTTTGTTGACACACACCAAGAATTTGATAAGAGCTTTGAGCAAAACATAATCATGGGGACTACAATGATTTTCTAGATGTGCCCATCAAATGAAAAAGTTGACAGTCTCCTGTACAATAAATTCCTTTGAGACATTTTGCCAAAATGGTTCAAACAAAATCTTTGTTGTGTTTGATCGGAAGGAAATGTCTCTTTACATCGAGGAAAATCAATTGAATGGAGAAGTTAGCAATGGGTCGATGGTCAAATTAATCCAACAATTCAAATTTTTTTTGATCATTTTGTCAAAAAATTCAAGTTACCAATATTCATTAAGTCATTTTGTCAAACTAATTGTGTGCCACCTATGGCTCGAACCATCTTCAAGAGTTAATCTAAATCTTTGACAAATGGCATGAATTAAATTGATACATTTTGGTAAATGATTCACATACCCCATAATACCTAAATCTTAATAAGATGTGGTTTTATGAATGACAAGGACAGTCCCAAGTGCAATGTTTTCTTTAAGACATTTTGTCAAATAGTTGGTGCTATAATAACTATAGTTGTTAATCTTTGAGATTCAAATGCAAATAACAAGTGTAAAGTCAGAAGTCATGCCATCAATATTAAAGATCTTTTCATGTCTAAGGTAAAAAGGAGACAAAAATGCATCCTCCTAGTTCATGTCATGTGGATGAGCTCGATGATCCCAAGAGCAACAAAAATTCATTGTAGCATTTTGTGAAATGGTTCACGGGACTCTAAATGATAACAGGTAATCCTAGGCATGAAGGTTTGATTTAAGACATTTTGTTAAATGATGGGTGTGCCCATGTAAAGAATTTGATCTGGGAAAACAACAAAAGTACTAGAGATAATAAAAAAAGGTGAAAATAATATTGATTTAATCCCTGAGCTAGAGAAAAGGATATATGAGCTTTCTGCAGAAGCATGTGATTATAAAAGGGGCATGAGACTCTCAAGAAAATGAAATAGAGCAATCAAAGAAATAGTTACAAGAACTTAAGGCAAAACTGAATCATTCAAAGAGAAGCAAAAGCAATATTAGCCCATAGCTAAAAAGAACCAATTTCCATTCATTATGCATGAGTGAAATGAACAATTCAATTTCCATTGACAATGAGATATTTTTTAAAGGTCATGTTAAAACATACAGAGGAACTAGTTTTGATATTGTACAAACCAATTTTAGGGCACAAATTGGGGGCCCAATCCTCGAGAACTATTAAACCAATTTAAATGGCTACCACTTGATCACTTAAAACCACTGAGTCAACTCAAATGACCACATCTTGCCTGTAAACACCCTGTGAGATTCGAACTTGGGTGGGGCTAGGCACAACTAACCCACTTTACCAACCCTTCTACATCTCATTAGTTAGTTTTGATATTGTCATTGCTAGTGAAATAATGGGTGTTTATCTATGATAATTTTACTTGCAAAAAAGATTTCATTGAGTCTAATAAGTCTAAAAAGATTTGTTGTGATTCAGACAAGGTTTGGGTTATGATGGTTGGTTTCCCAAGTTTTCCATTGAAGAAAAATACATGTTACAATAGAAATAAATGAGAACGCCCATTCTAAACTCAACTGGACTATACACATTTACCATTTTGTGGTAAAATATGCAAAAATATACATAGCTCAGATGCAAAATCAAGGGGAATTATATTTAAACAGGGTCTTTCAGCATGTAGGTAGGCATAATTTTCATGCATGGATTTGGCCCGATAGATCATGTTCATTCCCATACGATTGGAATAGGTGAATTGGCTCCCAGTTGATCAAATTGTGGCATGGGAGCAATGGTAGTTTGAGTAGGATGGATGAGGCACGAATCACCAATGTCTTTTGTTCTCCTACATTCTGCTAGGGAATGCAGTCCCACATTGGATCCAATTGTTATAATGAAATTTGGCCACCAAAATTTCACTACCCCATTTTTACATTTTCCTATTATTTTTGCCTTTTGTTTTATTTTTCGTAATGTTTTATGAGACCCCATCCCCAATGGACAAGGCAAACTTTTTGACTAGCCCACATGGAGTAATTTACAAATTTAATATGGCATGCTCGATGGAAAATTAATTGACTTGATTATGTTGTTTCACAATTAATTAATATTAATTTAAGTCATTAAATGACTACATTTTTAGTCATTTGATAAATTAATTACTTTTGGAATTAATATTTTTTTGTAAATGCAAATTGAATTGTCTATTTGAATATTGTAAATTTGCCTAAATAAAAAAGAAAAGCAAAAATAGAGGCAAATGAAGGGATTTTCATATTCCAAAGGAAAAGATTGTATAAAAGGGGAAATCCGGATTTTGTACAGGTTCTTCTTCTTTTTTTCAAGTTCTTGGAGAGAGTAAGTTGTAACTTTGTGTGGAGCCATGTTATTTCTAGATTTGAGTAATGAAATGCAAGCAAGTAGGTGAGACCCTTTTGGAGTTTTTGTAAATTTTAATGTCTTTTGTTTACAAATTCTGAATCTCTACTTGTAGATGAAGACTCATAAAAAACTTTGCATTTATTTAATTGTATGCAACCAATAGTGTTTCTCAAACCTTGTGTTGAGAGCTCTCATGTATGAGCTTCCTTGATGTCCATGAGTGTCTACATGTTTGATCTCAATGGAACTTTGTACTATGTGTGTAAAATCGGGTTTGTGAGGAGACTTTGTGTTTCTAAGCATGTCTTTTATCCCAAAACCCTTGCTACTTCTATGTTCATTCTTATGTAAGAGGAAGGGTTTCAATTTCTACTATTTATTCTGGAGTTATCCCAGTGGTTTTCTACATTTATCCTATTGTGGGTTTTTCCCCTTTTCTCTTTTTATTTTTTGTTTTGTTTCCTTTCATGCTTTCGAGTAAAAAGTACATAAAAACTCCCAAATTATTCATATCCAACAAAGGAACTATCCCTCTCAATTGCAAAGGAGAATCACCATTCTCTATGGTGATATCTCCAACTATTGGTGAATTGGTGTCACTTCACATTGGGTGAGTCATAAACTAAGAAATACTAAAAGTGTCCATTTTTCCACCAACAGAAGCTTGAACCCAAGCTTACTCGCTTCTTTTGGTGTCTGGTTTATCAAGGTCTTCTGCTTGGGGAACATCTTTCTCATCTTGGATATTCTCAACCCAAATATCTAGCTTATTCCAGACTTGAGTCCTTCAAGCATATCTTTTGGACATGTCCCAAAGCCTAGTTTGCTTAACAATGGATACACTGTCTATTTTAGGCCTACCATCTCGAACCTTTCTTGTGTCATTTGGCCTTCCCTGGGGATTTTGTTAATTGGTGACATCTATAGCTTTCTTATGGAATTTCTCTAGGGTTGTTATTATGTTTCAATTATGAAAAGCTAGAAACTTTATTTAACAAAGAAGAATCATCTTGTCATTTCTCTATTAATGACAAGCGGTTCATTTTATCTTCGACCCATAAGCACGTCCAAGCCCAAGCAGAAAAAGTTGTTATGAAAGTCAGGTATTTGTAGGAGGTGATTGACCAATGGAGGAGTGTTCCTCGTGTCATGAGCTTCAAATCCCCCTAGATTGACCACCACGGGGCTCGCCACCTCCAGTGCCTAGACGTTGACAGAGTCATTCTTGCAATTGCAATGACTTCTCCACACCGCCCTCAATAGGGGGATGGAGTCTATTACCACCGCGTGGGAAATCTCCCATTGGTCCTTCTCGATTGGGATTCCCACCTAGTCCTAGCCATATTGGTAGTGCGGTGCATCATCCTCCTAGGTGTGGCACTACTGTTTCATTGGCTCCCCTAGAGCCCATGGATGGATGGGTGGCTCTAGATCCTCCCTCAGCTGAGCCTTCATCTTGGAATGCTCAATCACTTAAGGATGATCCTCCACCTCCTCCTTTTAGTGCAATGACTTGTGTTTAATTTCATGTATTTTTTATGATTGCTTTGGTATTGTTTCGTTTGCCGTGTTTTGCCAACATTGATATTTGTTTTGATTTATTTTGAGCTGACTTTGTTTTGATTTATGTTAACTGTTTCAGCTTTCTATGGCATTTTTTGCCTATAGAGCGCATTGCTATGTTATATGGAGTGCACCTCATTTTTCACTATCATTTATACCAAATATATCAAATTAATATTATTATTATTTTTGATATTTAGAAAATCGAGGTTTAATCCAACACCCTGAAACTTATACAATGCTAATTTGAATAGGGCGAACCCCTCATATAACCACCCAATCTACTGTGTAATTGTAAGAATAACCGGTTTTTTAGATCCTAGAAGGTGTTGAACCTAATGTATGAAATTATTATTACTTAATTTGTTAGTTTTAAATTTACTTTTATTGAAAAAATAAATAAAATAAAATAAATTGGACACGTGAAGTAGGATTGTTTATAAAAAAGCTGAAGGCGGGTTTTACTCCTCAAACGGTGAGTTGAGAGTGAAGTTCTGCCGATGTACGCAACGCTTTTGTTAATATTGATTTACCATTTGATATTTCCTTTATTCGCAACAAATATTCATAAATAAATCCACTGGTAATTTGGCGGAGATCCGGTGAGACTCGTTTTTTAAATTGCTGTTAATCGACGGCAAAAACGCTGGCTCTGCAATTAACAGGGAAACTATATCATTGCCAATTTACAGTCTTTCAATCATTCCGCCATATCTCTAAGGTAAGCGTCACACCTTTGTCTTCCATAAAAACGAAGGCTGAAATTAAAATATGTTATTCATTCGTTATCATGTTTTTCATTTTTTATTCTTTTGGAGTTAAGCGGATCCAGACTGGAGTCGGTCTTTACTGGAAAAACGGCGCAGACTTGCAAGCTATAGTTGTCCGGAAAAATTATTTTTTTAGGATTTTTTTTTTTTCTTCTAATGAAAACCTCAATGAGTTAAGGTTGTGGAGCTACCGTCAGAATCTAGGACAAACGTTTTTTTTTTGTAAAATGTCTACTTTTAGCTTTAAAACCCTGTAGAATAAATTTATTTAATGAAATCTCCAGTGCTCTGGGATAGGTTTGTTGAACTAGGGCTTGTTTTAGGGGAAAAAGTTTTTTCTCTCTCTTTTTTTTAACCTTCTAAATTTGGTACTATTTTCCACATTTAAATTTAGAACCCTGCAGAATTATTTTACTTGAAGTATCCGATAAACCATTCGGTCTTTAGTAATGGAGGATGAAAAACACAGATTGAGGAAGGCGAATTACAAACGGGGACGGAACAGCGAGAGACAGCATGGGAGAGACAGAGATAAAGATGGAGATGATAGACAGATTAAGAAAAAGGAACGGGATTACAGAAGATCGGATAGAGGCAGAATTTCAGAGAATTACAAGGAGTCAAGGCACAGGGATGCAACGGACAGAGAAAAGGATGGTAATAGCAGGCACAGGGATGAAAGGGAAAAGGTAAAAGATAGAGAAAAGGATGACAGGGAAAAGCTCAAGGAAAGGAACAGGGATCAAGACCGCAAGCCGCGTGACTCTGAGAGGGCTAGGAACTCTGGTTCTGAAGATGACTGGGATATGTATTTGGAGCGAAAGCGAAGGAAAAGGGAAGATTGTGTAAGAGCAAGAATTAAGGAGAGGGAGAGAGAAAGTGAACAGAACAGGGAGAGGCACAGGAATGATGAAGACAGTGGAAGGGTTTGGGAAAGGGAGAGAAACAGAGGAGACAGGCATAGGGATAATAATGATGATGAGTCCAAGAGCAGTAAAATTACCGATGGAAAGAAGAGGAAGAATGAGGAGAGTGATGAGGAGGCTCATGCCAAGGTGGATATGGAGGAGGAGCAAAGGAGGCTTGATGAAGAAATGGATAAAAGGCGGCGGAGAGTTCAGGAGTGGCAAGAGCTCAAGCGGAAGGAGAAGAGAGGAGAGGAGAAGATTGAAGCAGAGCCTGAGTTTGGGAAGAGATGGACTTTGGAAGGTGAAGAGTCGGATGATGAGGCATCGCCTGTTACGAAAGTGAATGGGGATGTCTCTGGATTGGATGGACCTAAGGTTGTGCAAAATGTAAATAAAAATATGCAGAATGGACGAGCCATGGAAATTAATGAAGGAAATGGCTATCCTGAAGATGAAATCGATCCTCTGGATGCATTTATGAGTACATTGGTTGTGCCTGAGGCAGGGAATGTGAGCAGCACGGCAGAGAATTCCTTGGGCATTGGCGGAGATGGTAAGGAAGTGGAAGATTCAATCTCTAGGGTGAACAAAAGGCAGCCTAACAAAGGAACTCTGGGAAGAATTATACCTGGTGAGGATTCTGATGCAGATTATGATGAAGGCGTTGATGATGAGGTAAAGAAAACAGACGATGAAGATGATGATGAATTCATGAAAAGAGTGAAGAAATCCAAAGCCGAGAAGTTGTCTGTTGTAGACCACTCTAAGATCCAGTATCCTCTTTTCAAGAAAAATTTCTATTGTGAGGTAAGAGACATTTCTCTATTGACAGCTGAGAAAGTTGGAGCTTACAGAAAACAGCTGGAGTTGAAGATTCGTGGTAAAGATGTCCCGAATCCTGTAAAGAAATGGAATCATATTGGACTGACCAGTAATGTCCTTGAAGTTATAAAAAAATTAGGCTTTGAGAAGCCTATGTCTATTCAAGCACAAGCTCTTCCAATCATAATGAAAGGAAGAGACTGCATTGGAATAGCAAAAACGGGTTCAGGTAAGACTCTTGCATTTGTTTTGCCAATGCTGAGGCATATCAAGGATCAGCTTCCCGTTCTTCCTGGCGAAGGCCCAATTGGTCTCATAATGGCTCCCACTAGAGAGCTTGTTCAACAGATTCATTCTGATATCAAGAAATTTTCCAAAGTTCTTAGAGTGCGTTGTGTGCCAGTTTATGGAGGTTCTGGAATAGCACAACAGATCAGTGACTTAAAACGAGGAACTGAAATTGTTGTCTGCACTCCTGGTAGAATGATTGATATTTTATGCACAAGTGGAGGTAAGATAACCAACCTTCGTAGGGTCACCTATCTTGTTATGGATGAAGCAGATCGAATGTTTGATATGGGCTTTGAGCCTCAGATTACTAAGATTGTTCAAAATACAAGACCAGACAGGCAGACAGTGCTCTTCTCTGCCACATTTCCTAGGCAGGTGGAGATTCTTGCTCGCAAAGTATTGAATAAGCCAGTGGAAATTCAAGTAGGTGGACGTAGTGTTGTTAATAAGGATATAACACAATCTATAGAGGTGCGCCCTGAAGGTGACAGGTTCTTGAGGCTCTTGGAGCTTCTTGGTGAGTGGTATGAAAAGGGTAAAATTTTAGTGTTTGTGCATTCTCAGCAGAAGTGTGATAGTCTGTTCAGGGAATTGCTCAGACATGGCTATCCTTGTGTTTCTCTTCACGGAGCCAAGGACCAAACAGACCGTGAGTCTACAATTTCAGATTTTAAAAGCAATGTGTGTAATTTGCTAGTTGCTACTAGTGTTGCAGCAAGGGGTTTGGATGTGAAAGAGCTTGAGCTCGTAGTAAACTTTGATGCACCAAATCACTATGAAGATTATGTCCACAGAGTGGGGCGCACTGGAAGAGCAGGTCGCAAGGGTGTTTCTGTCACCTTCATTTCTGAAGAGGAGGAAAGATATGCTCCCGATCTTCTAAAAGCATTGGAACTCTCTGAGCAGCCTATACCTGAGGACCTCAAAAAGCTTGCTGATGGGTTTATGTTTAAGGTGAGTCAAGGGATTGAGCATTCTCATGGCTCTGGCTATGGTGGTAGTGGTTTCAAGTTCAATGAAGAGGAAGCCGAAGCTAGGAAAGCTGCAAAGAAAGCTCAAGCAAGAGAATATGGATTTGAAGAATATGATAAGTCCGATTCAGACTCAGATGATGAAGGAATCCGCAAGGCAGGAGGTGACATTACACACGCTGCAGCTGTTGCACAAGCCGCTTCCTATGCTGCAGCAACAAAAGCTAGCATGACCTCAATGTCGTTATCATTGCCTAATCCTGGAGCAGTCTCAAATGCAGGGTTAATGACTGGGGTTCTACCAGGAGAAAATTGGGTAGGAGGGACACCAAATGTTGTGGGCCTTCCAGGAACATCACTACATGTCCCTGGGCTTCCAAATGCCCCTGTTCCAAATGATGCAGCTGCAAGAGCACAAGCCTTAGCTGCTGCTATGAATCTACAACATAATCTGGCAAAGATACAGAATGATTCTATGCCAGAACACTATGAAGCTGAACTGGAAATTAATGACTTCCCACAAAATGCCAGATGGAAGGTAACTCACAAGGAGACCTTGGGGCCCATTCGTGAGTGGACAGGGGCTGCAATCACAACAAGGGGCCAATTTTATCCTCCTGGAAAACTTCCTGGACCAGGAGACCGTAAGCTTTATATGTTTATTGAAGGTCCAACAGAATCATCCGTCAAGAAAGCGAAATCCGAGGTGAAACGAGTGCTGGAAGATTTTACGGCACAGTCGCATTTTATACCGGGGTCAGTTCAGCCTGGAAAGTATTCTGTTTTATGAGGATCTTCAAGGTAATATCATTTAAGTGAAATGTATTGCTACAGTGAAAGAGCAAAATATATTTTTCTACAATTTCATAGTGAGATGTTTGACCGTACTGTGTATATTTAATTTTTCAATAAAAAATCTCCGTTTTTATAAGTTTTGTTAGATCTTTTACGATATTCTGCATGTTTTAGAATTTTCAGATGTAATTATATGCACTTTATGATGAGCAGGAAAGAAATTTCTCTTTAAAGTTTCATGCAGTTTTGACACAATATTTGTTAGTCACTTCAGTCATTATGTATGTGGCCGCATTGTTGACACATCTTGGGATGTAAGTAGACCTCTTCAAGGTCTCTTACACAACTAGGTCGTCTAGGTCCGTCTTTCTTGTTATCAACAGGGTTATAGTCTTTCTTGGATTGGATTTGACCTTCTTAGGACATTAAAAGCTTATCAATGGTCCTCATATTCATGATCAAACTTATGAAACAGTCTTTACCTTACTCTTCTATCTTTCTTTAACAAGAACACAAAATTTTGTCTTTTAGGTTTTGTAAATAGACCTACAGAAAAACACATTCATGAATATCTTTTTATGTAGGGCTCCTCAAGACCGGAAACCACTCGCAACATTTCAAAAACATCATCCTTCAGCTCTCCACAAAATTTCATAATGATCTGGTGATTATTTTGGAAGATATTCAACTTTTGGTGAATTAAATCCCTCAACTAGACATAAACCCACATGTCTGCAAAACACAGTTCTCTATATCTTCACCTTCAGAGATCTTTAAGGATTGAAACCACTTGGATCAATTGACAGACACATACAAGCATCTACTCACAAAATTCCAAAACTTTCTGATTAGAGGTTTTCAAGATATTCCACTTTTAGTGGGCTTAAAGCCTTCTAAAACCTTCACCTACAGGTCTGTAGTCTGTATTTTTGTAATAACTCTCTACAGGTCTTCATAGCTCTGAAACCACCTTTAGCCCTTCATAGACATCATCACACACCTGCCTACAAAATTTCAGATTATTTCTCTCATTTGTTTGTAAGATATGGGGGTTTTAGTGCTGCAAATAGGGTTTTAGGCCGTCTTTAAGGACTGCAGGTATGAGTTTTGTCTATAACTTGGGCCACATACCTCCTAAAACTTTGAAATCACTTGGAAATGTTCAGAAACATCCTCTTCTATCTATCCACAAACTTTCATCCAATTTGGAGGGTTAAAATTTAAGTTTTAAGATTTTTAATAGACTAGAACCTTGAACTAGGGTTTCAGGACTGCACCTAGGCTGAGAGCATAAAATTATTGAAATCTTTTGCTTTATGAATGATCAAGAACTATAATCACTTGGGTTAGGACCCTCAAGTATTCGTCTTGCTCTGATAGTTGATTTTCAAGCTCAAAGAATCATGAAAACATATAAATTTTGCCTTCTTGTTTGGACTATGCCACAAAATGCCTTTTTTCAACCTTTGTATATTGAAAAAAACATAAAAAAAAAAATGCTAACAAGATCAAATAACATCAAAGAAGGTTCATCACATGTAAAACAAAGTCTTAGAATGTCTCCACAACGATAACAAATCTCCTCCTTATTCAAATATACTCGACACACAGGCTATACAGTCCTGCTACTTACAACAGACCTTCAACAACCACCAAAAACTGCAGACTTCTTGTTTTTTCCCTTGTATCCTTGTGTTTTTTGCTTTACATTTGGTGGTTCGAAGCTGATCAAGTTGTTTCTAGATGTTTAATAATAGTTGCTTCTTGTTTTCATGCTGCAAATTTCTCTCAACAACTTATGACTTATCTCACAATATGTCTAAATTAACCTTCTATGTTGGACACGCCTTGGTTGGGTTTTAAACATGTCTGGGTTAGGTTGAGGGTTGAGAAACACTTAGGACATCACATTAGACCCTTATGACCTCTTTCTATAGACCCAAGACTTTTACAGCATGTTAAAATACCATAAACCCTTACAACAATTTCAAATTTTCAAATTTTTCATTTTGGCAGGAAAATGCATTATAGTTCCAAAAACCATATTTTTGAAATTCTAAGGACTTGAAAATCTCTGAAGTGACCCTATAAGACAATCCCCATCTACACATAATCAAACTTTCACCTATTGACCAAAATTTACATTGACTTGATGATGCTCCTACATCACCTTGGAGCAGCCTTTTTACTACTACACATGAAAGCTGAAGTATTCCCCTAGCTCCATTGATGACAGTGCGAATCTCTAATGTTTCATTGGTTTGAAGAGCTATGCATCAAAGTGAGTTCAACTTGAAAACTTGAGTTTGCTCATTTTGCAAACTAAGAACTTCAGCCTTTCACATAAACACAATTTTCGTATAGGTCCTAATCCGATATTTCTCATAATGTCTAGAAGGTGTTATTTAGCCCTTTAATAGATGTGTGAAAATTCTTGTATGGTGTTTTTCCACCTTTGAATGGCTCCCTAAAAATTCTCTTTTGTGCTTAGATGCCTACCAATGTTTCCTACCGTCAGCCCGTTTATTCTGGAGCTACTTCAGTCACAAACTGTGGCAGTGTTTTATACCAGTGCACAATTTTCTTTTCTGTCCTTTATATGCCATATTGCCAGAGCTCTGCAGACAAAGCCTGAAAAGCTAAGAGAATGACAAAATTTGAACATTGTGCTTGGATAAAATCATAAATACATGTACATGTAAGCTCTTGGAACCAAATTGGCTCCACCTTTGAATGGCTCCCTAAAAATTCTCTTTTGTGCTTTAGATGCCTACCAATGTCTCCCACTGTTAGCCCGTTTATTCTGGAGCTATTTCAGTCACAAACTGTGGCAGTGTTTTATACCAGTGCACAATTTTCTTTTCTGCCCTTTACATGCCATATTGCCAGAGCACTGCAGACAAAGCCTGAAAAGCTAAGATAATGACTCAAAATTTCAACATTGTGCTTGGATAAAATCATAAATACATGTACATGTAAGCTCTTGGAACCAAATTGGCATAACCTTTTGGATTTGGAGATAACACTGTGTATTTTTTTTATTATTTAATGAAAGCTTGAGTGACAGATGTCACATAATATTTGCCAAACCCTCAAGCGCATTTTAAAATGATTTTTCTCAGAAATATTGAAGAATGAGTTGACAACGATGGCAGTTGGCAAGCTGTCTTTCTTGCCTAGAAGGGAAGTTTCCTTGATGGTGCCTAAAGTGCTATGACAAAAATCATGTAAGCTCTTGGAACCAAATTGGCATAACCTTTTGGATTTGGAGATAACACTGTGTATTATTTTTATTATTTAATGAATGCTAGAGTGACAGATGTCACATAATATTTGACAAACCGTCAAGGGCATTTTAAATTGATTTTTCTCAGAATTATTGAAGAATGAGTTAACAATGGCAGTTGGCGAGCTGTCTTTCCTGCCTAGAAGGGAAATTCCCTTGATGGTGCCTAAAGTGCCATGACAAGCAAGAAAATATCGAAACACTTATATGGCTAACATATATGAAGCTGGAGTTAACAAGTACCCTTGTTGAATGAAGTGAAAAACCACTTTTTTGGTCCTGGCTTTCCCAAAGTTGATTCTAATATAAATAAACAATATATCTTGGCCTGATTGTCAAGCCCACCCATACTCCCAAATAACAATAATTTCGTCTAAAATATTTCCATCTGTTTGGTTGTAATAGGTTTTATGCTTTTCTTTGTCATCTTTCTGAAGCACCAGCTTGCCTCTGCTGTGTTGTTTCCATTTTCTTATTTTGCAGTCCTTTTTTTGCCAAATGAAAATTTGATACTCCTAAATTGATTTGTTGAACTAAATATGACAACTCCTCATTATGCCTAAATTGTTTTTTTGAACTAAATCTGACAACTCCTCATTATAGAGATGCACGCAGTTTATAAATCAATTGTTTAGCATGTTTGCATTTTTACATGAGCACCGATGTTTGACAGTTGTAATGATCATCCATATCTGTACTGATAGGGAGGGGGTTCATCAAGCACCCTAAAGAATCATGCATTCTTTGTTACAGGTTTTTAGGTGGCATCCAAGGGTTTTGTTTCCGTGGGGAAAGCGGAGGGGGATGCAATAGCTTTGGGTGTAGATAGATTGGAAAGGTTTGGTTTACTTTTGAGCTCTACATTGCAGAGAAATGTCCCAAGACCCCCTGTTTCTGCTTAGAAACATTTCCGGTATGGAAACGCTATGTAAACATCTTGGAATGCCTGGGCACATGCCAGAAATGTCTGGAAACTTTCTGGGCATTTCTGTCATGTATCCGCTAGTTCCCGGAAGAAAAGTCATTGACTAAGTCGGGAAAAAAAAAAGACGCTAAAACATTAAAGAAAAACCCTAATCTTCTAGAATACACTATGTTAAACCTATATAAACACACTAAATGCGATGACAAAACACACTCATCATTGCTGTTTTTAACAAGAGCAAGGAGGAATTTAGGAGGCAGCAATTGCAACAAGGAGGAATTTGGAGGCAGCCATTGCAACAAGGAAGAGTTTGAAGGCAGCCATTGCTGTTTTTAAAAGAGCAAGGATGAATTTAGCAGCAAGTTGAAGAGGAATTTAGAAGCATGTTGAATGTTTTTAACTCTCATGAATACTATATTTTTGAAGTTATCTTTTATGGACTAAATTTGAGTATGATGCATTGTTTTTATATATATTTATATTTTTTATAACATATTGTACGGATGCTTCCATGACATTTCCAAACCAAGGGTTTTTGAAAATCCACATTTCTGCATTTTGAACCCGTTTCCATTTCCTGGGAACGTAGCTTGACTTGGTCATGCACTCAAAATGCAGTGGTTCAAAATGTCAACAAAATACGTAGCTTGAATTGGTCATGAAGTCAAAATGCAGTGGTTCAAAATGTGAACAATATATAAGATAAATCGAAAGAAATCCCTTTGTGGGCTTCTACAAGGGGGTCTCATACATCAGATTGGTGTCTGACTTGATGTAACAAAAAAAACATTCTTCACCTTTACCTTTAGGCTTTACATCATATCACTTACTTTCATGGATCGGTATAGAAACAGTTTATAAGGTCTCTTCCTAAATAAATACATATTTGCGATATATGGGGCTGTAACAATAAGCTCTTTTCTGAACTTTTATCATCTGGCTGCTGGTTTAGTTATCTATTTCTCATGGCTATTAGGCACACTCTGCGAGTCATGCGGTAGTTATGCAATGTTTCTTCGTCAGTTTTTCTTCTAAACAGCCTGTTTTACTTTTTCTTTTGGTATTACTTTTCTGATGATAACTATATAAGATCAATTAGATAGTTAGAAAATTAATGTTTCTTAGTCTGTGTAAGAGAAGGCCTAAGATTGATATTTTCACTTTTTTTAAATAGTTAGTGGATTTAGGATTCATAGATTGTGTCTAATAGTTTAAAACCTTAAATCATTTGTGAGAACGAGAGGTTGCCCTGTAATTGTAACTTCTGAAGTCAATTGAAGTTTGAACCATTCGGCACATTCCCAAAGAGAAGAGGGCTTATGTCCCAATATGTTGATACAGTGAATTTTACTAGGATACGATAGCATCTCATTCCAGTTTTATGCAAATTTAGATGTTCATGTCGTTAATATGTGACATTTGTTTGCAGGTAAGTATTGGCATCCCAGATTATTCAGTGCATGAAGTCACGAGTGGGAGCAATTTCTTTCATTATTTAGAGAGGGCTATTAAGAGCGAGGGAAATTTCTTGCATTGTTTAGAGAGGGCTAAGGCCTTCCATTAGCTTAAAGCAGGATAAACTGCTTTATCAGGGAAAGAAAAATGAACTGCACAGTAAATATGCCCATCCATACTTGTTGTCCTCTAAGGTGTAAAGAAATTTACAGTTATTAATTTAATTGTAAAGGACATTACAATTGATCGACGCAAGGTAAGTGTAACATATACATAGAAAATGGACTTGTTCTTGTTCTGGAAATGTATTTTAAATTTGAATTTAGCTTTACTGACAAATTCTGCATTTTGAGAAGTGAAGTGGTCTATGAAATTAGACGTGTATCATCAAATGCATTTCTCTTATGAATTCCCATGTGAAGTTTTATTGGGTTACTACACCATAAGCATTTTCTAGAAGGAGCTAAGCCCTAGGATGCTAAACAGTCGTTCATCTGTACTTCCAATCAAAGCCACAAATTTGCACCTGCATATAACTGTTATTGTTTATAACCTAATACTCACTTTGGCTCCCTTAATGTGTTTCATAAGTATGAAGTCGCAATATCATAAAGATTTTCAAGAAAAGCCTATATCACATTGTAATGCAAACGTTGTCATAATCAAAATAACTACTTTCTTTGAAAACACTATCATGATGATGGACACCCCGAGTGTCGATTGAAATGTTGTTTCAAAAAAATCGATTTTTTTTTAGTGTTTGAACATTACGGATTGCAGAAGCTTGAAGTTTCATGGTGATTAAATTCTTCAACCTAAGGTATTTGACACGAACATTATGAAAATAATAATTATAATCTCTCATTACCTCATCATAAGGTATGTTAATAATTCTCAATTCCTCTTATGCTAGGAGATATCTTAACATAGTCATAACCAATATTTTGACTTTGCCAAAAAAAAAAAAAATGTGTCCACTATTTTTCTTTTATATGCCGTTCTTTGATCTCTTTGCATATTCATAAAACTATGTCTTTATAACTTTGTAGAAACTCTTCACTCGTATTCAGAAAACTGTGATTTGATAACTTGGTAGAAACTCTAATTTATTTTATGTCAAATTGACGAGCGCTGGTCACAGGGGAATTCTATATATAAAGATAGTAGATTATGAGGTATAGTAAAGTAGTTTAAATCAACAATGTACTATATTAGACCATAAAACGTACAATTTAGATGAAAACAATTTTATTCAAATTAAATAATGAAATAGAGTTAATTTTAATTAAAAAATATTTTACAATAATTAAAATTTAGAAAGTTAAGTTATGAAGAAAATAATGAACTGTCACAAATTTGTAGACTTTATGACGCTGAAATTAGGTGGAAACAAGTTCATGAATTGAAGTGAACAAAACATAGGAAATTGTTCTACAAATTGATGAACTTTGATGAGGGGTGGAGTGTTACCATGCTCTTGGTTGTTATTGTGTAGTTTAAGGCTTAAGATATGCTCTTGGTCACTAAAGAATTTTTTGGAACAAATTTGACCCTTTGCTTCTAGACTTAAAAAATATTGCTCACTTTTTTAGAATTCACTTTGCATCATTAAGAAATGCTCCTCACTTATTGAAATCTTAATCAACTCACAAAACTTTAAACAACAATGTAGTTAATTGGCTGCCTTGTCTCAATTAGACACGTCCTTAGAAAAGTCGAAAACTAACACTCAATGTGGTTCATCAAACAATTGTGTGATGCAAGCCTTAATCCTTATATGACTTTTCACTTCATGAGCATTTGGCAATGATGCAATATGAAGACTCTAGAGGAAACTTTGCATTAGGCACTTCAATTATGCTCTTAGAATTTTACGTATCACTTGACCTTTTCTTGAACTCTTATCACTTGTGTGTATCACTTGTACTTGTCTTATATGCACTAATCCATTTGTGCATTTATAGATTGCTCAAATTCAAATTATAACCCCATTGGAGCATAGATTGACATACAAAGGGCAAGAAAATCCACCCTTGGGGAACAAGAAGAAAGGGACAAAGCCCCCCCCCAAACAACATAGACTAGGAGTGTACCAGAACCCAAAAAATAACAAAACACATGGAGAAACAAGGAAAATAGAAATGAGAGAGAAAATAAGTAGTGGAGGCAAATTTTAATGAAATAACTATACCACTAAAGTAGAATCATAGCAATAGATAACATTATGATTGAAATAAGGGCAAAATATTTGAATATTTGATGAGCCACTTTGAGGAGGCAACCTCTACAATTTTATAATAAGAACAAAATTTGCAATATGATGATCAAATGCTAACCACCAACTCTTATATATAACGTATTTATGCTATGTAGACTCTTTAGCCCAATCCTCTTACCAATATGAAGATATAGAAATGATTATATGACTTAATTAACGGTTACGATAGTCACAAAGCAGCCACACATATCCCAATATATATTGTAGGTTAAGAGTATAGCATGTCCCTCTCCTTCAAGCCAACATTGTCCTCAATATTGACGATCGTTGGATGTTGTTGCAGGGGTGTTTCATCCTCCGATGTCACATTGCTCAAATTCTTTCACTTAACTAGCTACTTTATAATCACCCTCATATGTAACCTTTTAATGCATATTTGAAGAATTTATTCATGTTCCTAAATGATTTTGTCCTCCTTATCAAGCTCTAGTAACTTTGTCTAGGTTAAAACTCTTTGTCCAATGATCTTCTTCAAGTAGGAAACATGGAAGACTTGATGTATTTTCATTGTTCGAGTTAATTCCAATTTTTATGTTGCACTGTTAATCTTCTGCAAGACTTGATAAGGGCCATAATACTTAGGTGAAAGCTCGTTATTCTTATTTTGTTGTTTCATTGACATTTGCTTATATGGATGTAACTGCGCAAAAACTCAATCTCTAACTTCAAAATATTTTTCACTGTAGTGTTGGTCAACGTGTTGTTTTATGCAGTTTTGTGTCATTGCCAAGTTATTTGTGATACTAGAGAGTACCTCATACTGGTGTTGCATGCGTTCTTGACATGCTCAAACTTTTCGCTGGACTCTCAAATATGAAGTGATGGAAGTAGATGGTGCCCATATAAAGCAAAAAAATAGAAATATTTTAGATTAGGTATGAAAAGAAGTGTTATACCACCATTTTGTGAGTGGTAGCCATTGATTTCATCTCCCTTGTTTATTAGAAAATTCTTGACCAACTCATATTTCCTATTAGATTGGGGAGAATATAATGTGCTAGGAGGCAATTTAGTACCCAAACATAAGAATAACCAATTAAAAAATTAATGGTAAATATACAAATTATAATCATTTACTATGATCTTTGGGGTCCCATGTAGCTTTTGAACTATACTCATCAAAGTTGATGTTAATGTACTTGCTACAAAATGGATGTGACTAGACACAAAAATGAACATATTTTATGAGTCTTTCCATGACAACCATGATGAAATTTTTGCTCTCTGACTTAGACAAGCTTGTGATGAAATTCATGGAAACCTCCTCCCACCTTTAGTTAGAAATAGATAGAGGTTGTAGAAGAGCCATGGTCTTAATTGTCTCACCCTTACTTTATTGGCACATCATACATTCTTCAAAAAAAAATTGGACTTCCCCTTTTAACCCTTCCCAAAAGAAACGTTGCTTGATTGAAGAGAAAAGGAGATGATAAGATAATGCAAGAGAAGCAATGCCAACATAAACCTTTGCTATCCTTCTTATATTGTTTCAAGGACATTTGCTTATATGGATGTAATCGCAAAAAAAACCCAATCTCCAATGTCAAAATATTGTTCACTGCAGTGTCAGTCAATGTGCTGCTTCATGCAGTTCAACATCATTGCTAAGTTATTTGTGAAATTATAAATCACCTCCTATTGGTGTTGTATGTGTTCTTTCTCTGCTCGAACCTTTGGTTGGACCCTCAAATATGAAGTGATGGATGGTATCTATATAGTGCCAAAAAAATGAAAACACTTTGGATGAGGTATGGAAATAAGTGTTAAACCATCATGCTACGAGTGGTAGCCATTGAACTCATCTCACCAGTTTATTTGAAGCAAAAAATTAAAGATAAGTCTCTACACACTTCTTGAACACCTCATTTTTTCCTATTAAAATGGGGATGATATGACGCACTAAGAGGTAGTTGAGTATCCAAACATGAAAATCACTCGGTCCAAAAATTACTGGTAATATATGAATTAAGATCATTTATTATGATCCTTGGGGTGCCATGTAACTTTTGAACTATACTCATCAATATTGTTGTTAATGTACTTGCTACAAACGGATGTGATTAGGCACGAAAATAAGCATATTTTGGTGTCTCTTTCCATGACCACAATGATGTCATTTTTGCTTTCATACTCTAACAATCTTGTGATGAAATCTATGGAAACCTCCTCCTACCTATAGTTAGGAATAGATAGAGGTTGCAGAAGAACTAGGGTCTTAATTGTCTCACCCTTGTTTTGTTGGTACATTATTCGTTATTCCAAAAAAATGGACTTTCCCTTTTATCCCTTCTCAAAAGAAACCTTGCTTGATTGAAGAGAAAATGCATCAATAAAACAATGCTAACATAATCAAAGCTATAATCCTCTGCCTTATTTGTCATGATAGAATTAGATACTTTAAGTGGATTAAACATGTATACCTCATGTTGAATGTGGTCCTTGAGAATGCCAAGAAACAGGGCATTCAAGTTATCATATGTAATTGTCTCCATTCTCAAGGACAAGTATTGCTAGTGATGAATATAATCTTTGAATGACTTTTTTTGTTGTAGCTTTTCAAATTGTCGAAGGCAATTCTCTATCACACTATTGCTATAGTACATTTACAACTCCTTTGTAAAACATATCCAGGGGTCATTGAGAGCCTTCTTATTTTGAGCACATGTCCATAGATACCAGATGAATTATTCAAGTTCGAGATATAAGGATGCCATGGTAACCTTCTGTCCACATGGGATCTGAAGTAAATAAAACACATTCTCAATTTGGTTGATCCAATTGAATGACTCCCTTCCATCAGAGTTACATATGTCCACCTTCTGTAGGAAGTTTCAAGGCCAAAACTAGTGCTAGCCATGGGTTGTGGTTGCACAAAATTTGGATCTATACAACCACAATAGAATTAGATACATTAAACAAATTGAACATGCATACCTCATGTTGAATGTGGTTCTTGAGACCATTAAGAAATAGGTCATTTAGGTTCTCATATGTAATTATCTCCATTCTCAAGGATAAGAACTATAATTGATTAATATAGTCGTTGAATGGCATTTTTGATATATATTTTTCAATTGGTTGAAATAATAATTTGCCACACTATTACTATAGTGCATATGCAACTCCTTTGTAAAAATTGATCAAGGGACACTAAGAGTCTTCTTATTTTGAGCACACATCCATCAATACTAGATGAATTGTCTTGGTTATAGATATAAGGATGCCATGGTAACCTTTTGCCCACATGGGATTTGATGTAGATTTAAAAAAAAATTGATTTAGTTGATCCAATTAAGCAGATCTTTTCCATCGAACTTATATATGTCCACCGTTGGTAGCATGTTCTAAGGCCATAATTAGTGCTAACAATGGGTTGAGGTTGCACAACCTTTGGATTAGGACTGGGTTGTCCCTTATATCCGCCTTGAATTGGTTGTCAGGGTAACAACTTATTGACAAAAGTCATGAATCTCTGATTGATTACACTCGTATCTCATTTTTGGCCATTTCCAACTATATGTTTTGCATACTCTTGTCAAGGAGTCACACTTTGTTATCCAATGAATAAAATATCATAATATGATTCCCACCTGATCCTGTAATTGAATTTGCTTCTTCTTTACTAGGAGTTTCCCTTGCATGTATGAATTCTTGCCCCAACCTCTAGTTTGTGTCCCTGTCATGTTGACGTTTGATAGTGCAAAATTTGATTTTCACATTTGACCAAACTTTTACAGAAGATTTTGAAGTGAGGTTAGACCCAAATACAAAAATTCAGAGAACAAATCCCAAATGATTTTTTTTTAGCTTTCTAAAAATTTATAGAAATCAAAATAATTCTAAAAATTGCGCTTGTAAGAGAATTTATGAAAAACAAGAAAATCTAAATAAATCACAAAATAATAATTAAAAAAAGATAAAAATTGGCTTGTGTCTTCCTTGAATAACTATAAAACTTTATTAAAAATATTATATAAAAAATCATAATGCTTTGCGAGATATGATCGATTCCTCAAAATTAGAATTTCAACTAAACTTTTGTCCAAATCGAAGCTTTGATGCAGCTTGTAATGAAATTACTATACCACTAAATCAGAATCATAGAAATAGATAACAATATGATTGAAATAAGAGAAGAATATTTTAATACATGATGAGACACTTCGAAAGGTAAAACCTCTACAACCTTATAATAAGAACAAAATTCACAATATAATGATCAAACACTGACCACTACCTCCTAAATATACCATGTTCATACTATGTAGACTCTTTAAGTTGACCCTACTATCAATACAAAGATATAAAAAATAATTGTATGACTTAATTAAAGGTTACAATATTTACAAGCGACACATCCCAATACATATTATAGGTTAGGGGCGTAGCACAAACAAGGCCTAAAGCATATAAAAAGCATGTCAATAAGAGTCTAATATGAACCGATAATAGAAAAACACACAAGTATCCTAAATGAATGAAAACTAACATCTAAAACTAGCCCCATATAAAAATTGTGTCTACATAGTACCTCACTTTGATGTGCGTGCATACGTCCATATCAAAGTAAAATGAACAAGTGTTCTTGGGAGGGATCTTAGTCTTTGCGACTGAAAAATGTAAGAGTTCTCAAAGTCAATTTAGGAAATGATAATGATTCGAAAGTCAAAAGGAGAAGAGAGGTTGCCTTATCTTAGAGTCCAACTCTTGCAACCTAAAAAATATAAAGAAATCCTATACTCCTTGAAATATGTGTGAGCGTCTTAATTGCCATTGTCAAAAGCCATTAAGATATTGAAACAAATGTCCATGCTCATGTTTGAAGTATTTATGAACACTTGTATGCTTAAAAACACAAGGGAAACATTTTCAAGAGACTCAATGTCCAGATAAATTGATAATCAAGGAATTGCTAAAATCAATGAGAGAAAATGAAAAGTGATTGCTTTATCTTATTTTTGATTTAGTGGTCTAAACAAGATTTTTTTTTTCGAACAATTTAGATTGTATAATTTCTGTCTAAATGAATCATATTTGAATGTAAAGATAGGGTAAGATTGATGTATTCCACTTTCTATTTACATAAATAACCAAGAGATTGGGGTATTTAACTTATTTGAGTTTAGTTGTAGTTTGTTACAGTGTATAGTCGTCATAAGTGTTCTAGAATGGGTCTATGGTCGCTTAGATCAAGAAGCTTATTTGTCAGAGCTTTCCTAGATGGATCTGATGATACTTGTATGCTTGTGGTAACCTAATGTGTCTGATCTCTACTGGATCTATTCCCATGAGAAGTACCGGATTATTCTATCACATATCACTACCCCTGCTTATAGATATGTATTTTGTGCAATTTTAGAGGCTTGGTCCTGTAACAAGGGTGTAAATGTGATGGGTTGAGCTCCTTGAGGCACCCCCGTTGAGTGGCGAATTGTTTTTTATTTTCCAATAACTTGAATAGGACTCAAATTGCATGTAGTTCTCCCACCTAATGGTGTGTGCGCTCAATAGTGATATATTAGTATGTAATGCATGCTATGTGGCTTTCGACACTTGACAACTTGAGATTTTGACCTTGCAATAGTATTCATACTTGGCTTGATGGTTGTTCCTTTGAGGGATTTGTAGATTTAAGTGTTTTAGGGTGGTGTATCAAAGATGTGCAGATGTATTGCTTGATGTTCTAGTGCAAAAATAGATACTTTCTATATCAATCCTAAATAAGAATAGGTTCAAGCTTGATATGATTAGATAGTTGATTATTTGGGTAATTTCTCTTTGAATTGACATGTGAAACATGCGGGCCCACCCAATGGAATATTATGAATATGGGAATATCTATTAGGGAGTGTGTGGACGACTCTGACTAATAAATATATTACTATGTTCTAATCCAACCCCGATCATGGCACACTCCTTATGACATGCACTAAGGGAGATTGATGTGCCAACGAGTCTTGCAAGAGAAATCATCACTGACTGATAAATATAGGTGTATATGCATATTGCATGATCATGACACAAATTTTCAACCTTCAAAACCTTTAACACAAAGTACAAAAATATTTTGAAACATGTGCAACTAGAATTGATCACTTTTGAATATGGGATATATGATTTTCTCTATATTCATTAATGTAAACCTATTTCCTTGACCCATTTTCTCATATGTTGAAAATCCCTCCTTAGATTGCTTTGTCCATGGAAAATCTAAAATATGAATGTGCACGTATTTCTGTGGATCTAGAAAATTTGCAATGAGAAAAACCAGATTCAAAACATGTTGCCCTTTGAATCCATATGGGAAGCTTCCAAGAACAAATTTCACATTTTTCAAGAGATCAAGATGAAATGATGGCCCTTTTTCATCTATTAAAATTGTTATTTTATATTGGTAAGGTGCCTTGAAGAACATAAGCCATTATTAATTTTAAAGACATCCATATGTTGTTGAAACGTCCTTATATCAATATCTTTCCATCTTGAATGATATGTCCATTAGTATAATCCTGGAGCATAAGGAAGGTTTATTCCATATGTATGAGCAGAAATCATCCAGGGGGAACACATTACAAACAAGAACACTCGCATGCACATGAGACATTCGTTTTAAAAGATATTCCAAGGATTGAATGATCTTGGAGGTGTGCGACGGAGTTTAGATGTCAATATACTACTATGTAGACCTTTGAAATCATTGAACTTTGACCTCTCTTAAGAGTACATCTCTTGCACTTAATATTTTTTTGTGATCGACAAGGAAAAGAAACTTGGACTCGAAGATCAGGGAATTCTGGATGAAATGAGTGACAAAATAAGAAAGGTTTGATGCTTGATTTTCTTATTAAGGGTACCCTCATTTTTGTCCCAAGGACCGTGAATTTAGGGATCATAGCTAGTTGTTGTTTAAGACATTGGATGAAACCATACTACATCTATGAACCATAGCATGAAGAAAAAATGACATACTACAAAATCCATGAATCTTAAAAGTGGAACAGTAACTATTTACAAAATGGGAAAATGTCGAGCTTAGGCTTCCTCTCTTGTAACCCAAAACCTAAAGCTTCCACTCTTGTAACCCCAACCCTAAAGCAACCTTGTGACAATTCACATAGATTTTGTCTTCACAAAGTAAATACCAAAATGAAAAGTAAAACAGTCTGGAAAAAAAGTTTACAAATAAGAAACATTACATAACTACTACTAAACTCTTAAGAGTGTGCCTAATCATGAAGACAAAATATCCATAAAAAATGAACAATCAAACCAACAACCAGAAAGTAAAGATTTAAAAAAATAATTTTATTGCTGAAACCCCATATACAGCAAAAAGGAAATTTATTCCTACATTGCATGCCATATAAAACTTTTCAGTGTGTTGCCATGGCTATTGTCTAGTTTGATGCTTCAACAATTTATATGCCTTGCCAACAAATATAGTTTGTCATTCAACCAAATGAATGCACCGGGCAATAGTATATATTTTTGTCTGATTTTGGATTACCAAACTGGGCCAATAATAAACTGACGACAGATGTCAGCTTAGCTAATTGTCTGTATACTTAAGGATGACAAGTGGTAAACTAAATGGCATCTTCAAAACATGCTGCAGAACCCCGAAAAGATGAACAACAATTATCCTTGCTCTGCATAGAAAATTAAAAGTGTTGTTTTATGTTTAGGATTGTCTGGGTTATAACTGAATTAGTAATAATTACAGGAGTATTTAATGTTAAGGCCAACTAGGTATCAAGCTCCATTAATTAATAAAAATTCAGAGAAGAAATCTACATTCCTAACATTGATCCAAACGTCCCTGAAGAGGGGTCATGAAATCAGACCCAAAATGTTGTTAAATAAAGGATAGATTTCACATATGTTTTCCTGTGAAAATCTTAAGGCTTTAAATGCATTTAAAAATTCACAATGCATTGGGAAAAGAGACAGAAACATAATCTGAAATCCAGTCTTGCTTTGTAATATTTTTTAAGTCTTAAATCTATATGCTTCTTTGTATATTTGTTTTTCTAACCATTGACAACAAAATGACTGATTTTTTGACTTTTGTTTCCCTTTCCAAATCTGTGAGCAAAATGGGCAAGGGAAACTTTGTTTCATTTCATTACTACAATGATAAAAATAGTAGACACTAACCTGAATTGAGAACTACATCATAATTCAAAGCTTGAAAAGTTTGGGAAACAACATTCCAAATCGAAAAAAGGGCAATTTACTTCATTCCAATATGTAGTAACTTGACGGGAAGAAAAAATAAAAACAGAAACCCGCTTACTCATAAACAACTAAGATGAAATTGTATTGTGACAATTGCATCTCACCACCTGCAAGATATACATAATTATCATTTTCTACGTTCAAAACCAAAGTGTATGAATAGTACACGGAATTAGGCAAAACAATTTCATATGATTCTCTTTAGGAACATATAGCACAAATCCCACAAGCGCACAGAAAATAAATATTGTATTTCCCAGACACAGCTAACACATTGAAAATGAAGAAAGATTATATTGATGAACATTATTTAAACAATATGCACATTGGCTTATAATATATGCATGGCAAATGTCAAGCTCTGTCAAGCTCATTTCATAATTGTCCTAGAATTATGAATCCAAGAATGCCATGGCACAAGAAAAGTTCTGGCGATGGATGGCCAATAAGCCCCATCAAGCTTGCAGAACTATGAGATTTCAATCAAGTACAATCTTTGCATGTTAAGAAATAATCGTCTCGGTGATAATGTGCTGATGGAACAGGAAGATTCATTTGACCTTACGGCTCAATTGGCCTCTACAACCCCAATTTGCAATGGTGAAAATTCTACTCCCCACATTTACGGTTCATTTGATCTAATTTTTGCAAGGGAGAGGATAGAGTAAAGCACAATTACTTTTCAACGTAACAGATCCAAGACAGTGCAAGTTCTATTAGAAGCCACACTACCCAATCACCAACCCTTTTTCTTTCAATATTTTCAAGGTTTGTAATGTTGTTCACCCCACGAATGCAGCTTTTCCGTACTTTTTCAGACTTGTAGAACACATACTACACTAATAATATTCAGCGCATACAGAACCTCGTCACCAAGCCATGAGGCAAGTCAGGTTGATTCAATGGACAACCAAATAGTTCGTTCATGCTTAAACTACCTCCTTCCCAAGAGGATATAGTAAAAATTTGATAATTTGCAAATGGGCTAATAAGGAAATCACCACAGGACTAGACTGCGGAAAATACAGTTATAGCAAGCCCTTTCATTTCAATACTACAAGAAAGAGCAATTAAGCTCTAATGTCTAGTTAAGGTATTTGACGTCTGGTTGACTAGAGTATTGAGATTCAAGATCGACTCTAGTGGATTGAGATGGGTAACACCCTAACAGGTCTTTGCACGTTATTCAAAGCCCTCACTGCAAAGAATGTTGCCAAACATATTGTTTGTAAATAATTCCCATGGCAGGCTCATGCAGTTTCGAAAGATAAACAAACAATTAATTGAACATTAGTGAACGGTTTTGCAATGCTAGGCGATAACAGAGGAACATAAGGTGGCCATGCAAAAATGATTGGGTGCATTCCTATGCAAAGTCAGGAACTCCGGATGTTTAATGTATAATCATCCCTTGTTACTTGACAAGGTCTAGCAAGATGTAGATCCAATGAAGATAGCAGATAAAAAGAGGCTCAATGCAGAGAGGTTCCCCTATTAGTTCTACAGCTTACAAGGCATCATGAGACTTCTGGCCCCAGATTCTCTGTATCAAGGAGGCGCTAAAGGATAAATCCCTACGGAACATAAACCAGAGGAAGCCGAAGATCCTGAACACAGTTCAAGTTGGCAGCCAACTAGGTCGTTTAATGTCTCTTACAATATTTTTTCCAAAGGCCTTGTAAGAGTAACCTGATTTTATACAGAGCAGGAATATTTTAGACTAACTTTATTGCTATTTACTAATTTAGGAGAATATGGGGTGGCCTTGATGTTCAAGACAAGAAGTATTTTTTATTGTATTACAGTCCTCTTTAAGAAAGCCTACACATACATTGCGTGGCCCTTTACTCTGCCTATCGTCCATGGTCTTGCTTTCAATCCTTTCTCCATCACAGCAATTCATGTCCTATTTTCTCAGGCCTCTACTTCCCTTCCATTAACAGAGTTAGGACCAAGAATGTGTGACATTATCACTCCATCAAACAAGGGTCTTCAGCTTCGCATATATTATCCAGAGAACGTTTGGATATTTTCTTGCTTGTCATACCACTTTAGGCACTATTAAATAAATTTCCCTTCTTGGCTGGAATCACAGTTTAGTTATTTGGCACTGGTGACAACTTTAATACTACTGAGAAAACAGTCATTTTAAAATGACCTTGAGTATTTGCGAATTATTATGTAGCATTTCCAATTCCAGTATGCCATTAAAAAAATACACGTGAGCTCTTGGACCCAAATAGGAATAACCTTTTGGTGCCAAGAGCTCATGTGTAAATGAATTTATCCAACCAAAATGTTCAAATGTTTAGTTCCCTAAGCTTTTTAGACATTGTGTGCAGAGATCTGGCAATATGGCATGTAGAGGGTGGAAAAGAAAATTGTGCGCTGGATTACCAAGCCTCTATTAACGGTATCCAAATTTCAAATATACATTAAGGTGCTTTCTGCTACACATAATTACCTCTCTTATTGTTGGTCCAGCCCAATGTAGCTTATAAAAAGTTTGCATATGTACCATCTTTATTTTTCTGGGCATCACACACCAATACCAAAGGCTTCTACAAAGCATCCTACGATATTTGTCATGCATCAGATAACAAAGGGTTAGCCTTTGTGCAAAGAATGATTATTGGGGTCCTTGACGGTAACAAAGCTTCGAAAATCGCTATTGCTTTGCCTTGGGAGCTACCTATGATAATAAATGTTGGTCTAATTTGAAATTTTTATAATCTACTTAAAACTTCATCCTCAATTAAATTGGCGGGTATTTTCGTTGTCCATATCATATGGAAGGCATAGGAATTTATTGAATTTCATTTTCAATGAATAGGTGACCAATTCAGAATCTGTCTTTCCTTTAACGATCACACATTATGGTGGCATTCAGAGTTTGGTTTTCTAAGACACATCCTTAAGCAGAAGACCCATTGTTTTAAGCATTGAGGTTTAACACAAGACAGATTAAAAAGTCAAGGATCTATTTCCTTATCAGCCTAGTGAATAGAAACCTTGACAGACATGCTCTTATCGATTTAGCAGCCCAATGAAGAGCAGGACTTCATTTACTGGATTAAGGAATTCCAAAGCATGCATGACACCATGCAGGTAGGGTCTTGAGAAAAAATTGCAAGTCTTTTGGCAACGACTAATCTGTTTGGCATGTTGGGAGGGGACGACCATGAAGAAAATAAGGCCCCTGTGAAGTCGCCACCTGTTGGGAAAGACAAACAAGGGGCCAAGAAGGCTAAAATTGCTCCTGTGCAAACACAGTCATCTAGAACCTTACTGGAAAATCCTCTGCTCCCAGTGTCGGCTGTTTTAATTTCTACCACGTGGGCCTCAGTTCCTGGTTCTTATCCTTCTCCAGCACAATTCTCTTCTCCTCCTGTTTAGGGCATCACAGTGGCTACGCTTTCGTTCAAAGATGCCCTAAAGACTCCTTCCTCTAATCTTCTTGCTAAACCTTGCGACCTACCTCCTAGAGGTCATTTTGTGGTAGAAGTTGCAAACAATATTTTGACTCTGGATATGGGTCCAAAAGTTTTGGATCATGAAAGTTTCTGCAAAGGTCATGGTCTGATTTGGAGATTTAACGGTTTTTCCCCCAAACTCTCAGAGCTCCACGAGTGGATCTCTTCCTCCTCGAAACCCTTGCTCACACAAGAAATTTTATATCTACCCTTGCACTTGAGGAATTTTTATTGTTGAGTATGATTCAGCTGAAGATTGTAACCTCATTCTTCTTTCGGGTCCCTTGTTTTGGGGAAGAGAGGGTTTGTGCTTGAAACCCTCGTTCCCCTCCTTCAACCCTTCTCAGAATTCTATTTGGCCAAGATTGGGTTAGGCTCCCAAACATTCCCCTGCATTTTTGGAATCCCCACAGCTCTAGGGAATTTCCACTTTTGTTCTCATCACATAACTCAGCAGCACATCACAAATTTCGCTCGTTTATGCATTCAAGTTGACTTCTCTAGCCAATTGCTGGATGAAATTTGGCTGAAGGTTGTGGATAATATTTGGAAGTAGAAACTTGATGATGAACGTGTAGATTTCATATGCCAAGCTCAGTTTTCTCATAACCATCTAATAGCAGCATGCCATAAAAATTAGATTGAAAAACCTAGTGGCAAGAAAAAAAAAGTGGCAAACCCTGACCTTCTTGGTGGTAAGGTGCTGACAAGCAATACCACTTAGTTGAACCTTGTCCCAAGGTTCCAGATGTTGGTTACTTCACAACCTCTCCAATGATGGAAGCTTCTCCCCTTGTGGTTTAAAGGAAGTCCCTTGGTTGTTTGGCTGCGCTTGTAGTTGAAGGCTTTGTTTTCCCTGAGGCACATGTTTTCAGTGACGCTCCTATGAGAGAGGAGTCTCGAGCTGCCTCCTCTCCTCATTAGGAAGGTGACGACATGATCTTCTTGGAGTAGCTGGTATCTGAAAATACTTATGCTCCCATAGGCTTTGTGACTCCCCTGCATCCCTGCCCTCTGGAGGTGATTGCATTGGAGTTTTATGAACAAGGATGGACAGAGTTTAAGAATAGAAAGGAGCAAGGGAAATCTTCTCTCTCCAATCATATGATTCTCTTATTAGGAAAAGGTCTGGTCTAAATTTTTTGAGCTATTTTGTACCTTTATTTCTCTTTCTTAGCCTTGTACCACATTTACTCCTTCCGCTTTCTTTTTCTCTTTTCTTTTTCTATCATAAGTAGACTCTGGGGCTTGGCCTCCTTTCTTCTCTTCTCTGTCTATTTTCCTCTCCTCTCTTCTCTCTTTTCTTACACTTTGTAAGGTACTCCATTTCTCCAATCGTGAGGCCCCTAATAGATACCCTCATATTACCAATCAAGAAGAAAGAAAACTTGACAAGAAATCACATAAAGTTTATATTTTGGCCAATTTTAATAGAATTATATTGGAGAGTATTCAGTGCCTTATTCACGAATCCCTTTTTTAACAAAATAAAATCTTAAGTCACCAATCCAATATGGGCAAGTTCAATCTTAGAGTGTTGACAATTAAAATCCCATTGAGATATATAACGACTATTTGTGGCTCTATCATACACCAATCATTGAAGAGAAATAGAATGAGCCTTTTTTTGCTCCAAATTCTCAAAAAATCCATTTGGGGTTATTGTCTCACAAATATTTGAAAAGTTTCTGTTGAGCCAAAAAAGGGTTTCTTAGTCTCACATATATATGCTTGCAAAATGCTTGGGTTTTCAAGCATTGTAGCTCTGAAGTGTGCCATCCATGACTAGTGTGAGACCATCAAACGTGTAATTTGGTTTTCCCCAAAGCCTAGTCTGCTTGACAATGGTCTAAATTCCTTACACCCCACCATATGACCTATAAGGAATGTGGCACCTTGCAAGTAACACTCACTGAACCTTATGATTTTTATACATCACATTGTGTGTGAGAGAGAAAGATGTTGCCATGGTCCATTTGATTGTCTATGGGCTCATTTATTTAGATTTACATAAATATGTTGCATTCTTTTCATATATATCCTCTTTAAGTAACATGAAGGGAATTCATGATTGATATTATAGAATCTAAAGTAAATTTTTGGATGCCACCCTGGTTTACTGGAAAACTGGTGACTTTGGCAGAGTTCATGCTGCCCACCAAGGTTTCTTCCAGGTATGGCCGACCCCAATGTTAATATAAGGGACGAAATTGGATAAAATTCCAGAGCCACATTGGCAGAATATATAACCCTTAGACCTGACATCTGAGCTGAAAGGAAGTGTGTGTGTGTGCAGTGCAGCCCCTTAAGGGCCATGCCTCAAGAAGCTTACTAGAAAAAAAGAAGTATCTTGGATCAAGTAGAATGGCCAATAAGAAAGCCATACATTCTTAATCCTAAATCCATAGATGTGTCTGCACCTGATACACTATGTCTCTACACGCACAGCACCCTTATTATATTCAAAAAGTTGAGGGTTGATTAGGGCTGGAAGACAAGCGGGGCGATGTAGAAATATTCCTGCACATGAATAAACAATATTAAGCGAAATATTTGCAAGTAAATCCTACTATAATTGTCCACTTTGGATGGAGTTGGGAGAATTATCAGAAGTTAGAACTCCCCAAGTCCTATTCAAACATTGTTTAAGAATTAAAATGTTTTGCAAGTTAAACTGCATACCAATATACCATGAACACCATCTAACTCTTTTTGCCAATCTTTGTACAACTAACACATGATAGATATACTTTTCATGTCTCCTTTACATGAAAGCTTCATCTTCCCATGTTGCCTCCTCTAAGGGCAGATTCTTCCACTTGATAAGATACTCTGTGATCACCCTAATCGACAGTGTCTTTGTGCATGTCTAGAGAATCACTTAAAGTTCCAAGATAATCTTTCCTCTTCATCAAGTTCTGGTAACTCTGTTTGAGTTGGAATCCTCTGGCCAATGACTTTCTTCAAACAGCAAAATGAAATACTGTATGTATTTTTGTTGACTAAGGTAGGCTCCAATTTGTATGCATGTTGCCAATCTTTTGCAAGATTTAATAATGGCCATAATACTTAGGTGAAAGTTTGTTATCTTTCTTTCATTACTTCAAGGAAATTTGCTTATACAGCTGAAACTTTAGAAAAAACCATTCTGCAACTTCAAAATGCCTTTCACTCCGGTGTCCATCATGTCATTGTTTGAACCAGTTTTGTGACATGGCTAGGCTTTTTTTTGAGACTAGAAAGCCCCTCTTGTTGGTGTTGAATGTGATTTTATAGGGCCCGGACTCTTGTTTGCACTTTCAAGGAAGATGAGATTGGATGGTGGATGGTATCCATACAATGCCATAGATTATGACATTTTAGAAAAGTATGGAAAATGTGTCATACCACCATTTTGATAGTGCCAACCAGTTAACACATTGCACTTGCTTATTAGAAATGAAACAACGTAGATAACCTTCCAAGCACTTGTTGACCACATTAGTTTAACCATCCAACTAGGGGTGATATGAAGAGCTATGAACCAACTAAGTACCCAAACAAGAGAATAAATCAGTCCAAAAATTACTACTAAATATGAGATCACGGTCACTTGCTATCTTTGGGGTACCATTTAGCTCTTAAATCATATCCATAAATGTTGTGGCGACTGGACTTGGTACAAAAGGGTGCGACAAGGTGCAAAAATGTGCATATTTTGTGAGTTTATTACCACGATGATGACATTTTCCCTTCTGATTTTCATAGTCCCATGATGAAATCCATGGAGGCCTCCTCCCATCACTAGCTCGGAATAGATAAAGGCTGCAGAAGGCCAAGAGTATTAATAGTCTCAACTTTGTTGTGCTAACACCAAACATTCCACACAAATTTTTGCACATCGCCTTTGAGCCCTTCCCAAAATATACCCTGCTTAATCCTGTAATAAGCCTTAAAGAAGTCAAAGTGTCTCCAAACTAGCAAATCATGGATCTCCTCTAGAATGTTATGCTTGAGGCTCAAGTTTTTGCAAAGGTATAGCCTATCCTTTCTTAAAAAATTATTTGATGTGCTCGGAACTTGCTAAAGTTGTTAGATAAGATTCAGAATATATGTCTCCTACTACCATTTTGATCTTGCCTCATCCACCCAATCTGCCTGCAGTATGGACATCGCTGACAACAATGCCTCTTTGTTTTCATTCCTCCTAGTAAGTGTTATGCCACTACTTTCTCTTTCCCTTTCTTATAGATGATCTCGAAGTCGCACCCCAACATCTCATTGACCCATTTTTGTTGCATTTCCAACGATAGCCTATGTTCCAAGAAGTATTTTAGAATGTCGTGATCCATCTTTCACTTTGAAGTATCTTCCAATCAAATATGGCCTCCATTGCTTGACCGCATGAAGAATATCCAACATTTCCTTCTCATAAATGGTCTTGACTCTTAAGTAAGTTCTTATCTTTGAGTTTGGGACTTCTAAAAGCAATGGGTCTACCTTCTTGCATGAGTATTGCACCCATACCATGCCCCAAATCATCACACTAGACAATGAAAGTCTTGGTGAAATCTCGAGTGGCAGGTATTGGAGTGGTGCACATGGCCTCCTTAAGCTTCACAAATTCTCGTCGCTGCCTCATTCCAATGGAAGGAATCTTTTTCAATAGATCTATGAGTGGTACGCCTATGCTACCATAAATTTTAACAAACTTGTGGTAGTATCTCGTAAGTCCCAAGAATACTCATAGTTTCTTGAGGGTTTTTGGCACTTTTCACTCTCCCATGGTCTTGATTTTAATAGGATCTAATGTAGGAGCATAT
Source organism: Torreya grandis (assembly GCA_037957365.1). NCBI lineage: Eukaryota > Viridiplantae > Streptophyta > Pinopsida > Cupressales > Taxaceae > Torreya > Torreya grandis. The sequence goes on along the minus strand of JARHVA010000071.1, from coordinate 7,786,671 downwards.
GGGTCAACAAGCAATCTTGTATCGACCAAAAATGTGTTAGTGTTTGCACATGTTTGTGTGTGCGTTTCCCACTTGTCAACAATGTTGACAATTATTTTCCGTGTCAAAGATAACCAAAAACAATCTCAAAAACATTATAAGAGTTCCAACATCTCAGGGACATCATGTAGGGCATGTTTCACTCATCTCCCCAAGGTCAATTGGACCCCTTTTAAGAAAATGACTAAACCGTTGCTTAATGCAAGCTGCAATTTCACAATTGTTGGTCTACATTAATTGGTCGTTACAAAATTACCGGTCTAAAATATTGTCAATTTCGCCCGTGGTGAAAGCAAAACACAAGTAACCGCCCAAAACTTCATTTTTTGTCATGTGGGCCATTTTCCAAGGCAGAGGGAACTCAAAGAGGCCCTATAGAATGTCAGTGTCAAGCATGTGAGATTTGGTTCAATTTTGCAAAGAGTTGGGATTCTATTTTGAAGAGGTGAGTTGAGTTAGTTCAACTTCCAAGAGGAGAAAAAGTTTAAGAGAGAAGACTGGCAGAGCTTGCTAGGGCGATGTGTCTCCATAACAAAAGGTGTAACCAACCCCTGAGAGATTGAGTTTGGACTGTCTTCTTCATTTCATAGTTCAATAGGAAAGAAAGAGTGTGTGTATGTATCAAACCTCTATAACTTTGTCATTCAATCAATAAATCATGTGTGTGATTGCTTCTAGTATAAGTCTTTGTGTCTAAAGTGTGTCCCCTTGAGAGAGGATTTGTCTTGGTTGGGGAGTAAGGTAACTGTTAATTTGACCCCCCAATTCTTATTTGCACCAAGATCCATCTTGAATCCTTCATGAGAGACATTGTAATTGAATTACTCCACCTCTTTGACTCCAAAAGCACACTTAGAAGGCTTCGCATAAAGCTCATATTGCTAGAGAGTTTGTAAAACCTAATCAACATGGTGCAAATGGTCTTCCCATGTTTTATTGTAAATCAATATATTATAAAAGAACACCAAGACAAACTTCCTCAAAAATAGCCTAAATATGGAATTCATCAAAATTTGAAATGTAGAGGGAGCATTTGTAAGACCAAAAGGCATAACAAGAAACTCATAATGGCCCTCACGTTCAAAACATTGTTTGGGGGATACCCTCCTCCCTAATCCTGATTTGATGATACCTAGACTTGAGATCTAGTTTTGTAAAAATTACAACTCCATGTAACACAACTAGTAAATCATGAATTACAAGAATAGAAAAAATATATATTTGATGGTGAATTTGTCTAGCTCTTTGTGGTTCGGGAACATGCACCAATTGTCATCCTTCTTGCATGCCATCACCACCAAAGAAGTACAAGCACTATGACTATGTTGAATAATACCTCCTTCCAACATTTGTTGTACCATTCGCTCAATATCACTCTTTTGCACGTATGTGTCCCTGTGACTATAAGGTATGATGTTGCGCAGTTGGCTCCCTGATACAAATTTGAATGGAATAGTCGTGATCTTTTTTGGGCCGAAGTCCTTTCAACATATCTTCAAATACTATTGAGTGTTTGTCAATGTCAGCCTGAAGATCTTGTGGTGTTGCCATGAGTGTTGTTGAGCTTCTAGTGATAATAATTGTGCGACAAATCCAATAGACCTTTTTTTGAGCAACTTTTGCATTTGATGAGAGCTCGCCATCTATGGAGCCTTTGCTTGCAATCCCCACAAATCAAATATCTTGCCTTCAAAATGAAAGCGCATAAAAAGTTCATGGAAGTCTATCTCTATTGTACCCAAAGTAGTAAGCCACTGGACTCCCAAAACTATATCCACTCAACCAATGGGAATGGCAAACATGACTATTCAAAAAGTAGCACCTCATTGCTAGCTTTATATTGTGTCATTTTCCTGAACGACTAACTATACTACCATCAACAATCATGACTTGAAATTTTAGGGATGGAAAGATTAAACATTTCAACTATGTGGCCAACTTGTTGTTGATGATATTGTGAGAACTCCTTGAATCAACTAACACTATCAATGTTTACTTCTTCGAAAATCCCACAACCTTGAAGGTTTGGAGGTACCAATCCCTAATATTGCATGGTAAGAGATGGTCGGTTGTGGATCCTCTAGTGCTTCTTCTAGTTCCTCTTCAACTTCAATTTCTTTTTCACCTTCCCCTTCAATTGCTCCTTCAATGTAGAATAGTTCCTTCTCTACACATTTGTGTCCTCTACTATATTTTCTATCACAATTAAAACATAATCCTTTTTCCCTTTTTTCTTCAACTTGTTGAGGTGTTAATTTGGTTGGTTGAGGAAAGGACCGTCTTGGGTTGCTATGATCTCTGATGATAGTGAATTTCTATCTCCTACTAGCCAAAACCTTTTCCTCTACCTTGCATGCTGTAATACTACACTCAAATAAGGAATGTGGATCAAACAAGCATACCTCATGTTGAATGCAGTCCTTCAACCCACCCATAAATGGTTCCTTCAAGGTCTCTTACATAACATTTTCCATTGTCAATGATAGGGTCTGATATTGCTGAATATAATCCTTGACTATACCCGCTCGTCGTCGCTTGGCCAATTGGCTCAAGCAATTATCCATCAAACTACTGCAATAGTATGCTGTCAGCTCCTCTGTAAAACTAACGATGTGACAGTGCAGTTCTTTTTCTTTTGATTAGAAAGCCAACAATAACAAATGAATTGATCAAATTCAAAATATAAGGATGTCATTGCAACCTTTTGCAAGCATAGACCCTGATGTAGATCAAACAATGCTCCATCTGGATGATCCAATCAAGTGGGTCCTTACCATCAAACTTACGCATGTTCAACTTGGCATAAAGTGTCAAGACCCAAAACAAGCATTGGTCGTTGGCTGATGTGGCCCTTTGTTTCAATCGGGAATCGGTTGATCCCCCAATCTATTAGGAATGGTAGAATCACTTGTTTCCAGAGTTTGGGGTGGTTGAACCAATTTTTGTAATGCGACAACTTTTGACAGAAGTTGAGAGTGTAGTCAAATTCGCACAGGTGGTTACCATGGTTAAATTGATCTGATCTATATACTATTTCTTAGCCATTTCTCTCAATCCCCCTTGGTAGTCATGGTAGCTACGACTGCTTTCAGATCTTCGACAGCCTCCTAAGAAGGCATCTTTCCTTTCAATGCTTGTAGATTTGTTGTAGTTTTCAAAAAGCTTGCTTCAAGCTGGATCAATCTCACCTCCAAATTAGTTGCACCATCTTTGTAAATTCCACCGAATACCATCTCTGAATTTATATCTTGTGTTAGGATTCTTCCCTAGTATGATTGTATTATTGCCCTTGCCTCTAGTAGGTGGGCTTACCATGTTGTAGCTTGATTGTTGGTCAAAAATAGGGCTGCCAGGCGCCTACACCATTGCAGTCGCTTTGCTGAGATGAATCAAATGACTGCTGTATTGCTGAAGGTTGAAAAAACCTAAACCTGAAAACCCAAAAAACCACCAAAACTTAGGGTTACTAAAGACCTATACCATTGCAATTGCCTTGGAAAGACGAATCCAATGACTACTATATTGCTCAAGGGTGAAACCCCACCTCCACCCCAAAAAAAATATTTTGCACTGCCGAGTGTAGACAAAAATCCTTATATTCCCCTTAAATCAGGAGTTTTGAAATTTGATGCAAAAGTATGACTAAACACACAAAGCAACACAAAATTCCCTACCGACCAGAAACAGATCCAAGAAAGCAGAAGAAAACTGCAAGAAAAAAGAACTGATTTACCCAAAAGTATGAGATTTCACATATCATATAAACTCACAATAACCAGAAACAAAAATACACTTTCAATTATTTCAATGGAACTCCATATCGTTTACCAATGCTTCCATCTTGGCACACACTGGAAGTATGTTGCCCTATTGCTGCTCAAAATAATCATGGAAGCACCATTGTCACCTTTTCAGAAGCCACCAGTGTAAAGTCTGAATCTGTTCAGCAACAGAGCCCTGTTATAAAAGCTACAAGTATGCCACAAGCTGGGAGGACACTCACAAAGACAGACTTTACACCAGCTCGCAAAGGCTCATCACCAAGGTCCATTTTGTGCATATCCAACACTGATTACAGATAATGAGACCGCATTTTGTTGAGACCTTTTGTCAAACAATTCTTGTGCCTTCTATGTCATTCAACTATTTGCATACATGTCTAACAGGGCAGTCGACACTACAATATCTGACAAAATATGCTTTCAGTTATATTTTGATGGATCTACTTACCATGTTCCAACATTTTGGCACATGTATGCAAGCAAAGGGTGCTGAGTTTGGCTTAGCACGTGCCTATTGAATTAGCTTAAAAATCTCCAAGGCTCTTTCAACAAGCCCTTTTGTGCATATCTTAGAATCATCACATTCCATTGGATAAGATTTCATAGAGGCATTTTGTCAAACAATTTGTGAGCCTTTTATATGCTTCCACATATTGCATACATTTCTATCATGGCACATTCTCAAGAGATATGGTTTAAGTTCTTTTGGAGCAGTCAAACTGTTCAGAGACCCGAATTTGTCCCAATTAACTTGATTATTGTTTAATAGAACGGCTCCAATGCCAACTTAGCACTTCTTATTTTCCCTTCAGATTATACAACAGCTTGTGCTGCTGATTTCTGAGCATGATCAACATGCTCAACTCTTCTAACATCCCCATAAATCTTCAAAGGAAAAGTTGCCACATCTCCCACAGCATAAACATCAGGAATACTAGTCCTGAGGAAAGCATCAGTCTCCATGCCAACCTTTTCCTCCTGAAGGTGGCCTTTGAATATGCCTGTCAGGGTTCTTTCTTGAAACTCTTTCCCTCCCATTGGTGAATAAAGCGGATCTGTTGCTGGAGTTTTTCCCACATTGGATTTCTCTAGGGTACATTCTTGTGTCTTCTCATGTGCTTCTCTTTATTGTATTGTTCATAACATTTTCCATTGTTGTAAATTGATGTTATTTGTGATTGGGCATTCTAATACTGCAAGAGGATGAATAATTGTTGTACATAGTGGTATGAGACATTGTTCCAACATAGCTACATGCATTTCATCCACGTATATAGTTGATTTTCAGCTGTATTAACAATATTTTCTGATATGGAAGCTACGTATCAACCTAAGATTTTATATGCATATGATTTTCAGTAGTGTCAACATGTATTTGAGGCATCAATTTTCGGATAATGTATGTTGGATTTTAGTAGCTCTTCTATTGGATCAAGAACATAGGAAACTAAAGGTCTATTGTGAAGATTTGCAAATTACAGATCAATCGTAGAGACAAATATATAAAATCTTAAGTTGAGGGAATCAAAGTTATCTCACTTTCCTTGAAAATGTTTCAAACCAAAGTTCTCTCTAATACAAGAGATATTTCAAAGGCAGAGCCATTTTTTATATGGTGTCACTACAGCGCAAATTATATAGAGTCTCCCACCAATTTCTAGCTTGTTCTTGGTTGTGGCACCAACAATTGTCCTTTGCTATGTCCCTGTTGTGGCTTGGGGCATCTACCATCAAGGTGTGGCGTCTTGCCCTTGAGTGTGAGCACAAAATTAAGTTTTGGATCAATGACTTTGCATCATTGTCACATCGAGTCATGGGTACTTGCAGCACCATGGTGCCAACAGATTCCATGCTACCTTTTCTGTTTCATGGGTTGGCTTTTGGGCATGGCCATTCCTGCATTGGAGATCTGCTAGCTTCGCCTTGCACCAAATGGCCATATATCTATGGATTAGGCATTCCCCCCAAAACATCCCTCTTTTCATCATTGTTCATCTAGGACTCGGCTTCCTGCTGATCCCAACCAGTGAAACTTTAGTACTTGTGCTTGGTCTTGTTAAATTCTTTGCGGTCGAAAGCAAAAGCTTCTATTTAGCATGCAAGGCCATTAAAGTTCTAAAGGATAGTATTTGGTTTCAGATAATTGATTAGCAACGGGTAAGTCTTTTCATCCTTAATCATTATGTTATCTTGTGTTTGACACTTCAGTTTTGTGATTCAATTCCATGGAGTAAGATCTTCCAAAAAAGATTTGCCAAATTTCAGTGTCATATGATTCTCAATTTCATCAATATACCCTAGTGGTACGGAAAAATGAACTTGGCATTGGTATGTTATAGCTTGCCCAATGTTGGAGCTCATTCCTCCAACTTAGTATGATGGACGGCATAGGGTTGTTCCCAAATGTGCGAGTTCTAAAAACTATTGTATGCACTATACCTCATTGGCTTCCAAGGTCAAACCATTTATTCAGAATTTATTTTCCTGCACTATGGATTTGAATTCTATGCGCAGTCAGTGCCAATTGCATGTCCAGATAAGTTTGTTGAATCAGAGAATTTTCATCATCTAAAGACATTTTGCAGATTCTTTTTTCTGTGCACAGAGGCCTTTGCAAGGTTCATCTGTGTTTTGGGGGCCTAGCACATGCATGAGATTGCAAAAAAATGGTATAAGTCCTATATGGCCTTCAAAACATCAGGGATTGTCATTGTAGCTTCCTTGTTCGAAGTGTTTTCCATTTTTCTGCTTATCCTAGTGTTGACAATGAGTATTGAATTTTCTATATATATCATGCCCGTATAAATGTCTGGTTTTATACACCAAAATACAGGTGGCAAAGTATCCCGCCATACTCACAGAAGCCATTATTAAAAAAGTTTTTTGGAGGCAATTTACACCCAAACACATGATGTCAGTTGATTGATTACCACTATCGCCCCCCACATTATAGAGTGGTGGAGAGAGCTTATCATTAAGTTCCCTCCTAGCCTACCTGTCATAGTCTATAGAGAGTACCAACAACTAAAACAGATAGCAGATAGGCTCCAAGAAGGCTTGCTCCGGCTCCAATGTTGTAGAGAAAAAAAATACCTTTATTAAATAGATGTTTGTCAAATGCAGAAGTTTAGTTTACTAGATGCTCATGAAGCATTTGAGAAAATTACCAAACAAGACATCTTCTGATGGGATATTATAAATAAAATTTACGGAAGACATGGATATGGAAAGGGGTTCGAACCCTGGGTACCTCTACAACTCCTTCTCACACAATTTGCTGCGCACTCTGGAGAGATTTTCAATAAATAGTTGAAGACGATTTCTAGAACATTTTCACTGCATCTTATTGCCCATATCCATTTTTATTATATTCGCATTCATGGTGGTATTTATCTCACTTTGCTAAACAAAAACCAGATATTATCAACAAAGTCACATGACTACAACTTGGAAGTGACTGAGCAGGCTGAACGGTGAGATTGAACTTTGTATTTATCAATAACCAGGCAATTTAAAAACTGCATAAAAGATTCAAATTTTAACATAGACTAAAATTCAATGAAAATTCCAGCCAAACTTGGTGAGTTCAAGTTTTGGAATGCTCCCCAACTACCCGCGAGTGACCCAAACTCATCAACTTTTACCAAGTTTAAATTGCAGGGGGGGTGGGGGGCTGGCTCTGCATACCTTCCTGTCAAGTCAAACTCACAAGTACTCAAAAGTCTCAGCTAGAATCTTGTAAAAACGATTCTCAACCATATTAAAGAATCTCTTTCATAAGGGTATTAAAACTAACAATATAGATCAAAAACATTCCCAATCAAATTTGAAAATTGTTGTTGATTTTCTCCAACTTGGACGTCTGCAAATTGTTGTTGTTTCTATACAAGTTTTTAATGCTCGAAATCTCATGTTAACTGTTTCATCTCAACTACAGCTCAGTTTTTGGTTTGGATGTACGTAGACCATAGTATAGTCTACATACACACACACGTGTGTGTGTGTGTGTAAATATAAAGCTGTGTATTGTGTACTTAATGAACTGTACTTTGTAAGCATGCAACCTGTACATAACTCCCATGTTGACAGAAGCAAAGCATTCATAGAAAAAAATTCTAGTCTTCCGTGATTCTTATAATCAAAAGCATCCCTTCAGAAAATGAGTTTCTCATTTGAGTTATAATGCACTATGATAAGATTGCAAGCATGATAGTAGCTATTTCTTAGCTCTCAGAATGGAGACTAAATTTCTGATCTCTGGAACAAGGATTGAATGCTCCACAAGATTTTATCAGAAACGGGATTCTAAATAAAGAACTTCATGCTATCCCATTTTTGTTTCATCCACCCTCGCAAATTGTGGCTTTCTTGTGTGTGATGTAATGTGCCACCACATGCAATCTGATGACGAGCAGGAACAAGATTAATAGTTGATCTGATTGTGCCTTTTAGGTAAACCAGATGAGTAAACAAAATTCATCATTGTCTTATCATCCTTACTGAAAGAGTCATTCCACCCTCATAAATTGTACAAAACTGGAATTAAATAAGCATGCCAAGAATAAAAATCCACCAAAGAAAGCATGGTGCGAAGTTCCAAATTGCTTATTAGATAAATACATAAAGATGTGAATCTCGGCCCCTTCTTCAACCCACCAATAATTGAACACCAGACCATCAAGATCACCACTGGTGGAAAATAATTCAAATGTTAAACTTCAGGGGAACATCAAACACAGGTCATGCACTGAGACATGTTGCTAATCAAGGCAAGCATGCGGTCACCAAGGTGCTTTTTGGCACCCATTTGACATTGTCAAGCACTGTGTGTTATCTCGTGATTTCCATAGAAGCTGTGTGGCTGTCAGGGAATAAGTCTGAACCAAAAGCTAGATAACGAAAGAATGGACCTGATTACTCTTGATGAGTTCAGACTATATCGGTCACCTAAAATTTGTGCAACACCTATGGCATTAAGGCAGAATACAAATTGACAATGATATAAATCCACTCTGGAGTCTGCAAAAGCAGAAACTGTGTCATGCAGTCCCTTGCGATCAAAATGAGACCATGGATAAACAGTTGTTTTTGTTATTTGTTATTCTAAGCATCACCAATAATTCTTGCAAGAACACAGCCCATCCTTGAAATGATGGAAGCGATTTGCATCCCTTACAACAATTTCTCTCCCAACAATCTTGGAAATGAACTTAGTTGCATCATGGCAGTCTCCACACACACGAAGATTCTTGACAATTTGGATAGGTGTTCCAGCAGGTGTGCTGATTAAACCAAATGCAATGGCTAGTTTCTCACTGTGGTGAAAGAGAAATTGCTCTTTTTGCTCCTCTTCAATATCATGTAGTACAAAAATTTTATCAGGCATGTACCCTGCCTCTTTCATTTGACCAGCTAATTGCTCCAGCTTTGAATAGATTTCTGTTGTTTGAGAGTGAGATCTGTCTTTTGCAACAAATGTATGTACCTTGTTATTAACTTCAATCCAGGTGTAACCTGTTGCCTTCTTCACTCCCTTGTCTTCCATCAGTTTTCTCACCTTTGCTCTATCATCCCACATGCCAGCTGCACTGTAGATGTTTGATAGTAGAACATATGCTGAAGAATCATGAGGTTCTAGATCCAGAATACATTCTGCTGCATATCTGCCTAGCTCCATGTTGCCATAGACTCTACAGGCACCAAGCAATGTTCGCCATACAGTAGAATGAGCTTTAATCGGCATTTTGTTGATAAAATCTCTGGCCTCATCTAGGTGACCGGCACGACAAATAAGGTCTACAATGCAAGCATAATGATCTGCTGTTGGTGTTATGTGATGTTGTTCAATCATTGAACTGAAAAACTTGTGGCCTTCATCCACAAAACCCACATGGCTGCATGCTGAGAGCACACCCACAAAGGTGATATGATCTGGCTTTATGTTCGCCTCTTGCATTTGATTAAAGATCCGGAGGGCCTTCATGCCCTCTCCATGTTGGGCATATCCTGTTATCATCGCATTCCAGCAGACAACATCTCGTTCATGCATCTTCTCAAACACCTTGTTTGCAGCTTCTATGTTCCCGCATTTTGCATACATAGTAACAAGGGAACTTGCCACACAGACAAATGACTGATATCCAGTCTTAACGGTGCATGCATGGACCTGTTTGCCACTTTCTACAGATGCTGCTTGGATGGCGCATGCTCCAAGGGCACTAGCAAAGGTGAATTCATTTGGCATTAGGCTTGCTTGATGCATCTCACAAAAAAGATTTAATGCTTCCTCTCCATACCCATTCCACGCATATCCTGAAATCATAGCTGTCCATGAGATAAAGTCTGGTTCATGGAGTTTGTTGAATACTTTAGATGCATCACTTATGTTCTCACTTTTGGCATACATGGTGACAAGAGCACTACCCATGGACTCATATGTCTCAAACCCAGTTTTGATTGTGTGGCCATGGATCTGCTTTCCTTGTTCCAAGGCTTTTAAGCTAGCACATGCACCAAGGATAGTGGAGACAGTGAACTCGTTTAACCTTATATTTTCACCTTGCATCTGGCAGAACAGATTCAGGGCCTCCTCACCCTGTGCATTCTGTACATATCCTGAAATCATTGCAGTCCATGACACCACATTTCGCTCTGGAATTTTATGAAACAATTTCCTTGCATCAACCATGAGCCCACACTTGCCATACATATCGATAAGAGCTGTTCCGACACAAATATCCACCTCAAACCCAGTTTTGATAGCATATGCATGAAATTGTGTACTACATTCAAGTTCTCCTAGGCTGGCACACCCCTTGAGAGCACTGGACAGTGAGGACTCATTAGCTTTCATGCCTATCTGTTGCATCTTGCAGAAGATTTGCAGGGCCTCCACACCATACCCATTCTGGGCATATCCTGCATTCATAGCATTCCATGATACTATATTTCGTTCCGGCAGTTTATCAAACACTTTGTAAGCATCTACCACATGCTTGCATTTGGCATACATGGTAACAAGAGCGTTCCCCACACACACAGCTGATTCCAAACCAATCTTAACAATAAGGGCATGGACCTGCTCACCTTTTTCCAATGCCATTTGTCTTGTAATTGCAGCAAGTGCACTACTAAATGTGTATTCATTGGGTTCCACATCTGCACATCGCATTTGGCAAAAAAGGTGCAGTGCCTCCTCTGCATTACCATTCTGTGCATACCCTGCAATCATTGAAGTCCATGAGATTACATCTTTTTCAGACATTTTATCAAACACTTGGCGAGCATCCAATCTACAATGGCATTTAGTATACATATCAACAAGAATACTACCCACAGTGACATCACAACCAAATCCATATTTAATAACATGGGTATGGACCTTTTTGCCTTGTTTAGAATTCGCAATGCTGGTACACGCTTTGAGAACGGTAGAAAATATTAGTCCATCAGGCAGCTCCCCTGCCTGCATCATTTTGTAAAACATTCTTAATGCCTCCCCACCATGCCCATCACGAATATATCCCGCCAATATTGTATTCCATGTGACAGAGTTTCTCTGAGACATTTTGTCAAACACTTGGCGTGCATACTGGAAATGGCCACATTTGAGATACATGTTAATTAAGATGTTTCCTGAGAATGTGTCTGCTTCATAACCCATTTGAATTATAGAGGCATGGATCCTTTTTCCCTCTGCTAAATCTCTGTGAAGGGCACACTCCTGGAGACTAACTGCATATGTTTTGAAGTCGGAATTATCGTTGCGCGGTGCCATAATGTTTTCTTCCTCCGCATTTTCTGTTGCCGCCATGTCGCTTCTAAAATTTAATTGGATTTTACCCCATGGTCTGAATCTCGCATTTCTCAAAACAAGTGATTGTAATGGGGAATGCTTGAATACTTTTCCGATATTCATTCGAACACAGCATAGGAATGCATTGATTTTCAGTGATGAGCTCACCAGGTCGCATTTAGTTTCTATAGTTACTGGGAATAAATTTTACAGTTCTTTCACTAAATAATTTCAAAGAAAATAAACTATGAAAAAACTTTTAAACCTTTTCAACCAACTCTGCAAACGTTGTCCAACGTCGCTAGGAATGATTTAATTGCGCCCGCTTGCCTACAGGTGCTTGCTTATATTTGCTCAAATAACTGGTATACCAGCTGTCTGGATTCATTCCAAACTGTTTGGAATGAATTTAAATGGTCCGTACACAGTTGTCTGTTTTTTAAAAACTCGCCTCTCTTTGTTTCTCCCTGAGAAGGTTTTTATTAAGGAGTCAATTTTGTGACTTGAAAATTGAGCATCTTAAAATGTTACTTCTGTGATTTGAAACATATGATAATTTTTTATGGTATATTTTGAGACACATTATTGAAAAAATTTGGGATGAAAAGGAAGAGGCTTATTATTATTTTGTGGACTTTAAAAAGGCTTTTGACACGGTCCCTAGGGATAAGTTATGGTGTAGGATGAAGGAACTTGACATTCCAGAGCATCTTAAAGCGGTTGTCCATACATTTTATGAAGAGGTTCAAATTAAAATTAGAACTTCAACAAGCATCTCTGAAAGTTTTAGGAGCGATATCGGAGTTAAGCAAGGTTACCCTTTATCATCCACTCTTTTTGGCTTATACATTGACAAACTTGAAGAGTGGTTAAATTTGCGGGGTGGGGATGGTGTTCACCTAGGGGAATATGTGATAAGGCTCCTTTTATATGCTGATGACCTTATTCTGATTGCTAAGTCCCCTCATAGATTGCAAGAGTACCTTGATGCCCTTGAGCTTTTCTGCAGAGATGTTGGTATGCAAGTCAATACCAGGAAGACCAAAATCATGATTTTCTCCAACAAAAAGAAAAAGATCCAGCACACATTTCTCTTTGAGGGAAATAGTCTTGAAGAGGTAAATGAATACAAGTACCTCGGGTTTGACTTTAATAACATGCTTAGATGGGAGACTTGCATAAAGAAAAGAATTTTAGGAGATTGGAAAGCATGGTATGCCCTTCAAAATAGATGTAGAGAAGCTAAATTATGGGATTGGAAAACTAGTTAGACTCTTTTTGGACTATTGGTAATCCCGTGGTGCTTTATGGGTGTGAGCTTTGGGCTAGCGGCTTGTCAAAGTCCAAGTGGAAGCAAATAGAGAGAATCCAAAAACACATGATCACCAACAAGTTCAGGCTAAAAGTTTCAACTCCATATGAGATCTTGCTCGCTGAAACAGGGATTGTTCTGATGGAAGCCATGGCGATGGTGCATCTACTAAGATATCTCAAAAGAATTGAGTAGTTGAAAACAAGTAGGTGGCCTAAGGTAGTTTTCAACAAGGTGCCCAACAAAAGAAAGAAGTATTGGATGAAGCAAAACAACAAGTGGATTATCAAGTGGAATATCTATTTGAACGTTTGTCCTACTAATAGCAAAGATATAAAAGCTTTTGTCATAGATAAACTCCGCAAGTCTATGTGGGGTGGTATTCTAGGGAGAAAGAGCAATTATTACCTTGAGGTGTTCAACTCCACATGTGATCATCAACAAAAGGCTTACATTGAGGCGAATATCCCTTGGAGAGCTAAGATTTTGATTGCTCAGCGTAGAACTAATTCTCATCAGCTTCGATGCAAAACGGGAAGGTGCAAAAGGCCTAAAGAAACTTGGGAAGAGAGAGTATGTGAATTCTGCAATACGGGGGCAGTTGAATCTGAAAAACACTTTATTTTAGATTGTGACGCTTACACGAACATCATGGTAAAATATGTGGACTTCTTGACAACAACTTCTTGGCATGGTTTGTTTATAGAGGGGTCTTTGGAGAAAGTAGGAGAGCTCATTCTATCTTTGAATAAAAGAAGAAATACAAGGCAGAACCAAATATGACTGGGCTGGTTGTCTCACAGGGTATTTATTTAGCCTCGTGGACGTTAAAATATCTTTTTCTTCTTCTTCTTCTCCAAAATCTTGCCATTGTGCCTAGCATAGGTCGTTATTTAACCTACTTTAATATAAATGTTATATTTTTACATTGATAGGAATACTTTTTACTATGAAATAAGTTAACCTAGAAAATGCACTATGGCTCCCAAATAAATCCGTCCTTTTTTTTAAAAAATGCATTGTTTTTTCAATGACCATGCATTTATTGACGATTGTTAAATGTTGGCTTTTTGTACTTTTTCTTATTGAATTGAGTTTAATTGTTAATAATAACAATTATTGTTGGTTGAATTTGTTGTAATTAATAATCAACATTAAACAACAAACAATAAAAGAAAAAAAAATTGTATTCCATAAATTGTTTTCTTTTATAATTTTTTTAAGAGTGGTGTAGTGTGTCCAATCAAATGTGTTTAATTGTATCGTGTAAACAATGTCACATAGTCGTCGTTTAAGGAAAAATTATGACCTTATTTTTTCAGTTTGTTTCTTGGCCAAGCAATTGCAAAAAGCAACCCATTTCAATTATTGAGGCGATCAGATTTACATCAAAATAAATCATTGCGTTGATTTGAATTTGTGTTATGCACCAGTGGTGCCTCTTTCTTCTCCCCTAGATTTGTCACACTAAATGTTGTGCCTATTATTTTACTTGAAAATATATTAGAATGTTACACCTACAACCTTGGTTTAGTCAATTTAAAAACCATGACATATATTGAATACATAGGTAATCTATAAAAATAGTGTTGTGTTTCAAATCAAAAATTGACATTGAATGTATACAATGGTGGTCATAGTTGTCCACCTCCTATCATAGTACCTTATCTATATATAAAGGGGTTGTATTTAAAGGAACAATATTTTATGCTTGTTCGCTGCTTGTTGATTTTTTGGACGATTTTTCGAGTGGGGAGTTCATGATTTAGGTTTTTATACTTAATCACGAGACTAGGCTAACACTCATACAATGACAATAATCACACTATAAATTAGAAGGAATATATTATACAACAATTTGAAGACCCGAGGTTGTAAATCTTCGAGAAATATATTAGGTGAGACAAGGTTCCATTTCTCATGTGTTATTACTTTTCTATTTGTTATTCTTATTTGAAAGCACTTCATATAGGGTTGTTTTGGATTTAAGGGTGGGGATATATACATAATTTAAAGTGGATACTTGTTTGCTGCTTGTTGATTTTTTGGTCAATTTTTCGAGTGGAGAGTTCATGATTTAGGTTTTTATACTTAATCATGAGACTAGGCTAACACTCATACGACAATAATCACTTTATAAACTAGAAGGAATATATTATACAAAAAATTTGAAAACCCAAAGTTGTAAATCTCCAAAAAACATATTAGGTGAGACAAGGTTCCATTTCTCATGTGTTATTACTTTTCTATTTGTTATTCCTATTTGAAAGCACTTCATATAGGGTTGTTTTGGATTTAAGGGTGGGGATATATACATAATTTAAAGTGGATATATGCAATGTCATTGCCCTTTAATAATTCCCAAAACATACATATAATAATTATGTATATGTATTATGTATATGTGAACTATTGAATTATTTTTTTAATTTGGGTTGTGCACATAAATATTAATTTTACATTTGAGTTGTGCACATAAATATTATCTTAATGGATTTTAATTAACCATTACCCCAAATAACCCTTATGTTTATGAGATTCAAAACTATGGTTGGTACTTGAAAAGAGATCAAAATCACCACTCAACAAATATAAGTGAAGGTGGTTACTCATATGAATAGAAAGTTTTGTTAAATTGGTAAAATGTTTTACATTATGTTTAGGGAATAAATATTTCTATTAGATAATATTTTACAATTTATTAATATTTTTCATATTATGAGGACTTTAACAATTTAGTTTTTGAAATAAAAACTTTCATTGTGTTTGCTAAAAAATAATGATAATAATGATAAGATAAAGTAATATAATGTATTATCATAAAATAATAACACTGATAAAATAAAATAAAATGATATATTATTTTTGTATAGAAAGAGACTTACACATCAATGAATGTAAAGTTTGGAAAGTTAAGACATAATCACAAGTAAATGACAAACACATAGACAAATTCAATTATTTTTTGGGTTATTGTTTACGAGTATTAAAAAAGCGATTAGTTATTTTGAAATCAAATTCTCATGTTAAAGCCTACAAGGTTGGTTGCTTTCTAGCATTATGTGAGTCCCTCTTTCAAAAGAATTGTTTTTTCGTAAGATTTGACTTAATTACACTTTATTTTTAAATATTTTCAATATTTGATGTTTTCACTTGCACTTGTCTTGAGTTCATATCTTTCATCCTTTCTTGTATGTAACTATGTAAATAAGTGTATATAATGTATATGTTTTTGATTTAATATTATTGTAGGTTGTATTAATTTAGTTCTATTTGCTTACTTTAGTTATTTAAGTGTTTGTACTTGATTATGTGTGACTTACCAACTTTTTATCTATTCGCATAGTTTAAGGCACTACAATAATGGGCCATTCTTATGGTCCATAGTTCACCTTTAATGTAGTGCAACCTAATGTAGTATGTTCTTTTGATAAATATAGTCATAGTTGTCTGAGGTGGTTGTGAGCTAGATATGCTTTAGTAATTTTGTTGTTAGATCTGGGTTTGGTTAACTAATAATTATATTTTGCAATAGTGTTTTATCTATTTATGGTTTTAGGATAATTACCATATGAAAAATAACTAAATCGCAAACATGAGGGAGATTACTAATAGATCAATATAAAACAATAATCATATATACCTTCTGACTAAAACAAGAGAAAAGGTGATACAAGAGCATCTGGGTTCACTTGCAATCCTATATCAACCAAAAATACCTAGTCAAAAAATAAGCACTTTGTAGTTTTGCACAAATCTTGATTTGCATGCAAGTTCTTTGTGTTGTTTTATGTTGCCTTTGTGTGTGCCTATATGTTGTTTGTTCTTTTCAACAACTTTTTCGGTGTGCACAACTAGGGTCAGTTTGAATCATCTTGCAATTTTTTTTGTAAGTTAATTATTTTGCATAAGTTCAAAATATTTATGTAGAGAGAATGAGGAGTGAAGTCGTATGATGTAAAATAATTATAGTGTGTATCTTTTCATTACAAAGCTTACGACATCCTATGCAGGATGTCAATGTGCAACACTGTGAGTGGGTGGATTGTGTGCAAAACCTTGTCAATTGATTCCCATGCACAAGCCTTATTTGTGAATCATTGTGACTTATCTTTGCGAGTTGCAATCTCCATGCAATGAATTTGGAACACAAAAAATCTTGTGATGTGTAATGGATAAGGATTCATTATGTTTTTTAATTAATTTCATTTAATTCTTTGAATCATGGAAGGTTATTGTGGATTCATTTAATGTCACATTATGATGTAGTATGTTGTGATGCATTATGTTGTAATACACTATGGTGTCTTGGAATTGTATTGTGCATTTATTGTCTTTGGCACATAGTGATGTGTTACAAATATTTAATGTTTGTAGTGGGTTGTTGAGAGCAATATTGTAAGTAGGAGGGTTTTGTGCTTTTATAAACATGCCCCTACACTTGACTCAGTTGATCGGTGAGTTTAAGGATCATATTTGATAATTTTGAGAGATTGTTATACTTGAAACGAGTTAGCAAGCAAAAATAAGAGGATTTAATGTTATAACGAATCGTATTTGAGATTGTAAATTGTTATGTTATTTTAATTGTGTGTGCAAGCTATAATTTCTTCTTGTCAAAATCAAATAAAGAATTGAGTATATTGTTGTCACATTTATTTTCTTTGTTTTTGATATGAAATTTTAAAGGTTGTGTGGTCTGAGGCATATCTTCAGTGAGATCCCTAATTACAACTATATCAAAACAAAAACAACTAGAAGACTATGCAAGCAAAGACAATAAGAGTATAGTGAAAGTTATAGAATCTAAAATGCCTAGTTGTTGTTCTAGTTTTCTAAGACTAGAACAAATTTATGGGAGTCATTGGTCTAGTGTCCTGCAAATTTGACTATCAAAAGCTGAAGGAACAAAGTGGGGAAGTGTTAAATCTATATCATACAAAATTAACGATCTATTGAATATATACTTGTGTAGGCACTGAATATGTATCTTGACATTGAATTTGTACCCTGTTAATTTTCAAGTTATGTAAATGTTTGGGTAGGTGTGTAGTCAAATGTTGAGAAAGGTTTTGTGATTGCTTTGTTAAATTAATGGTTGGAATATCATATTTATCTTACTATCTATCTTTGACCTAATTCTCCACACACAGATGTAATAGGAATGGAAACAAGTGTAAATTTAGTTGACTTGGGCTCCCTTATTGAGGAGTTGCAACTACATACTCCACATGCTTGGAATTAGATTCAATGTAGTTCTCTTGTGCATGTGAGTGAAATTATGAGAAATTCTCTTGCTAAGCGAAGTGTAACTACATGAACATTTTTATATCCTTTTTTTGGTATAAAAATAGATCTTAACCCTATTGTGAGTCTTTAAAATCATAAATATGGAAATGTAATGTGCGCCTAGACTTGAATTCACTTGAATGTTTGATGATGCCTCTTGATGTATGTCTTGAAATACTTGTAGGAGGCTTATCTATATAGACATATCAAGTTTGAAATAGGAATCTATTGGCATGAAAGCTAACAAAATAAAATATGAATAACCAATACAAACATATTCACAAATTGAAATGAAAAGGAGCCATAAAAAATAGGAGACAAAATTGACAACCCACCAATTCCATATAGAACAAAATCAATAGGACATCAATTTCAACTCAGTTGTGAGAGATGAATCCAAAGAGGGTTAGTTTGACCATTACTAAATAGACATCAAAATGATTGAATGAAACTAACACCCCAAGCTTATTCACTGTGTTTAAGCAAGACTAAACAAGAGATGAATCAAATAAAAGACAAAACATAAACATTTTATACCTTCATTGAAAGACTCCATTTACTTACTAGATTGAAGAGATATGTTCTTGGATTATAAAACTAGAGGTCTTTAGCAATGTCTAATTCATATGCGGACATCATATCCCCTTGTCTACACTTGATTGGCTTGAGAATTGGCTTGATATTTGTTAAAATCCTTAGGTAATTTGGCAGAGTAAGTTTATGTTCAAGAATCTTGTCTATAATGGATGAGGGACCTTCAATTTGTAGACTTATTGAATCAATGAGGACCATCCATTTTGATCTTCAAATGGATGGATAGGAATGAGCCCTCGCCCTCATCAATGTTGGAGGTTAGAAATGTAAGAAGGCCCATTTAAGGAAATTTGGAGTGTAGAAGAGATTTGGAAGAAAAGTGCAATCATTACCCCTTTTGGAGTGTGTAAGAGGGTGTAAGAAGGAGTGTGTAAGAAGGTGTAAGAGAGTGTAAGAACTTGTTTGCACTCCTCTCCTTCCCATTGAATTTCCCATGTGGTGTCACCAAGATGAGGTAATATTACCTTTTTGATTTTAGATAAACATGAATATTATAAAAGTTATAGAAAATTATGTTAGGGGTAGATTAGGTTAATTAAAAATTAGAAGAAAAGTGATTTTAGTGGGGTTGAAAGTGTTAATATAAGACATAATTAATTGACTATAGGAAGGATGATGGATATAATATTGATTAGAGACACAAGGTGTCCGATTTTAAGTGTCTACATTTTACCTTTGTTTGAGGTGTTGCAAGACACAAGGCAAAGTAACATCTTTTTAAATAAATAAATAAAACAAAATTTAAGATTTTTTTTAAAGATTGAAGAATGATGTGTTGATAATTGATAAATTTATGGGCAAATGAGTTCAAATTTATTCCCCAGAGTGTGCTTGATAAGCCCTGAAGTGTCTGATTTTAAGTGTCTACATTTTACCCCTGTTTGAGAAGGTGTTGTGAGACAGAAGGAAAAGTAACATCTTTTCAAATAATGAAAAAGTCATAATAATAAATTTTAAAGACTGAAGAATGATGTGTTGGATAATTGCTAAATATACAAGCCAATGGGTTTAGATTGATGTCCCAAAGGTGTTTGATAAGACCTAGATGCCCCCTCAAGGGAACAACCAAAAAATGATTTAAACAAACAAACCCTTGAAAAGAAAGAATAAAATCGACAAGAAGAAGAGTGAGATTAACCCATGGATGAGATTATGGCACATTTTGACTTGCCCCAAACATGGCAAAAGTTACAGGTTTAGTGAATGATCTATCATGAAATAAGATGCACACTTTGATTTGTCTCAAACATGGTGAAAGCTATGAAATTGGAATTAGAAGAAAGACTGAATGATTGAATTGTGCCAAAGAGGGAGAATTGATTGACTAATGATTTGCTTTAGTGGGGAAGATTTGATTATTGATTAAATGATTTGCCCTAACAGGGTGGATTTGATCATTGATCGGTCTAATTAGATTTATTGATTGATTGACAAACATAGCACAAGGATTGAATATGTTAGATAGATTAAATATGAGATGAACGATGCAAATGTAGGTGTGATGGCATAATGAATTTTCAAAGAATGAATAAACCCTAAAAAACTAGGTGCATAATAATGTTCAAATGTAATGAAATAAATGATTGGAAGAACACAATAATGGTTGAAGAATAATGAGATAATGGTGGATGAGTTGACCCTAAAAATTGAATGTAATTAAGCGATGCCTACATAGTCCAAATGGACCTCAGGCCAATGTAGTTCTCTCAAAAATTGGGAGAGAATATGATGAGGAATAGACTAGATGATAATCTAATGTTAACAAATGTGTATGACTCACTTTGATATGCTTAGTTAGATATGCATGCCCTGATTAGCATATATGTAACCATAATGCTCAGTTGTTTTAATTTGATCATGGAAAATGTTATGATGTGATGCAGTAAAAAATGACTGAGATGATTGGATTAGAAATAAACAAGTTTACAAGGGGATAAATTACCATTGTGACATTATTGTATAAGCTCTCAATACTTGATTTTTGATATAACACATAATGGTATGCATCATGGTATATAAAAGACCATGATGGATTGGTTGGTATGTGCATATAGGAACAACCCCTGATCTAATAGATAAATAACAACAACACACCAATTATATGAAAAACCACGATGATAATGATAATGTATGCCAATGGATGGACTCGTGTACAAATGCATGACAAGGAGCACCATGATTATGAGATTGTTAGCACAATGGACTGAGTGAAGGCAACAACAAAAAAAGAAAACAAACAAGTAAGTAAACAAACAAACACAAATCAAAAAGAAAATCAATAAAAAACATTTTGTTGTTTAACCAAGTCAAATAATCCACTTTATAGGATCAATGATGTTGATAATTGGATGATTCCCCCTATCAAGGCTACATGCAAGAGGGGATAGAAGGGGAATAAAACACCTTGAAATAAGTTGTGAACTTGACTTGAACCAAATAGGGCAAAATTTGTGATCTTGGATTGGATTGATTTGATTTGTCCCAAACAAGATAGATTTAGGAAGGACACATCCCAACAATGTTTTGGGACCAAAATAATTGGATTAAGGATTGTTGACTAGATTTAGGACAAGACATGTTTTTGAATTTTGTGGATTTATATCTGTTTTGGAGATTTTGGCCTGTTTTGATTTTTAGGATTTTGTGGCTTTATATCTCTCATGGAGATTGTGAGCCTTTTCTAGTTTTTAGGTTTGTTCTGGTTATCCAAATGTTCTGATTTTTTTTTTTTGGCATCTTAACTCAATGGAGGATTATGAGATGCATATTTGACTCACAAAATAACGAGAGCATGGGACTAATAACTCATAAAATAGAAAGAGTGTGGGATAATGGTAAAAATAATGAGAGCATATGATTAACTTGAAAAATGGCGATAACATGAAATAAGGGTGTCTGAGCTAACTTCAGAAACTAAGTATTACCTACATAGTCCAAACAAAACTCAATCCACTATAGTTACTCCAGAATGGGAGATAATAATGAATGAAGGACAAATGGATAATGTTGGATAATAATGAATGATAATGAGGGAAGGGACTAAGAATCTTCAAGGACTATGTCACATGATAACTAAATATGTCTATTTGTCAAAGTGTCATGTGGTTAATACGCCAAAATGTTTCCAAAATAGGTCTTAATATACCTTCTACTTATATAATAAGGTTAAGATAGGAATATTGATGATCACAATAATATGGGATGGGCTAAATAGAAATAAATGGCCAAAATGGCTGGAATGGAATGGTTGTCAATATAAATGAGGTTTCCCCTAAGTGTTAAGGTAATTTCAAATAATAAACTATTTACACATGATACGAAAAACCTAATTTTTATACGGTACTTGCCAAAGGTACCATAAGCATGGTTTTCACCATTGGACAAATTATTTCTCTTTCTCTTTGGATTATTTTGCATTTTTTATTGATTTTTTTATTTGTAGCATTACAACTCAATGGAGGATTATGAGATGCATAATGTAGACCCTTTTTTGTCAATAAATTATTTACACATGATGCCAAAAAGCTAATTTTTATCATGGTACTTGCCACAGGTACCACAAGCATGGTTTTCACCATTGGATGAATTATTTCTCTTTCTCTTTTTATTATTTTGCAATTTTTATTGATTTTTTGATTTGTAGCATTACAAATCAATGGAGGATTATGAGACGTAGAATGTAGACCCTTAACCAATACTCACTAAGAATAGTATCTTTTATAGGATGTTCATGCAGATGTGAACTACATTGTTGTTGTGATCATCATTGATTGTTGATTCTGCTTCCTCCAAACCTCTAGACAAGATGTCTTTGTAGCCTCTAGAAAAAAAAGTGCCACTAGAAAAGGTAAATAAAGATAGGTAATAGATAAATGATCTAATTTGGTCATGTAATATCAGAGTTGAATGAATATTAAGATCACAATGGAATTTATAATTGTTGGGGGATAAATGAAGATTAGGATTTTTAGTCACACACATTGTTGTTGATTCTAGATTCAACATCATTTTGGTTGTGGCAGGGCCAAAGACCTCTAGAAATTATCTTAATAAGGCCACAAGAATTTTTTGTTGTTTAGGCCTAAGAGATGTTGCAATTTGAATATGTTGTGACTTATCAGTTGTGCTGATATTGACTTCAATATTGCCTTCATCAAGCAATGGGGAACTAATTGGCTCAACTATTGGCACCTCAAATAGGTTTTCACCAACAAAGTCTTATTCATTTTGATTGTCCCATAGTGCCTTAAACAAGGTTTCACTAAGGGACGTTGAATTTATATTTTGATTATCATCTATAACACCTCAAACAAGGTTTCACTAGAAGATGTTGAGTTTAGACTTTGATTATCCCCTAGTGCCTCAAATAAGGTTTCACTAGGTGATTGTTCTTCTACATGAATGTTGTCTTGGATCCCCAAAAATTTTACAACTGATATGTCTCCATAGAATAAGTTCAACAATGTGTGATTGTGTTGGTCCTAATTAATGATTATGGGAGGTTGGATGTCAAAACAATGGCTGGGGCAATTGGTTTTAAAAGAAGGGGTACTATCAATAAGAGAATAAAAGGTTGCACAATCCTCGTAAAGGCTACTAGGAAAACTTGCATTGATGTTGAAGGAAACTTCTTCAAAAACTATGGAAGGATCAACGATGTCTTCAAACTGATTACAAGGAGTGTGAATCCAATGTCATAACATATACTAGGGTATGCTAATTTTGATTATGAAGCTGATTCTGATTCAAGTGGATTTGGTAAAGTGTATATCCAATATCATAATATCCACTAATATATTTTGATTTTAAAGCTGATTTTGACTCGAGTGGATTTGGTAGAAGTGTATAGCCAATATCATAATATCCATTGATATATTATGATTTTGAAGTTGATTCTAACTCAAGAGGATTTGAATTTGATGTATAGACTGATGTTAATTCTAGTTTTGATACTAAATCTAAAATTGGTTCTAGAATAGAACCTGATTCTGATATTGGTTTTAGAATGGAACCTAATTTTGATATTAGTTTTAACAATAATGTTGGTTTTAAAAGAGAACTTGTTTCTGATGTAATTATAGCCACAAAGAGGGCATATGGGATTGTGTTGTCCGAAGGTGCCTGTTCACCTTTCACTTGGAAATGAGGGCTTTAGGATGAAGGGATTTTCTAAAATGGGAGATTATGGGAAATGGATGAAAGATAAAATGCTGGTCAATAATGGGTTCTTTTAAGATGGGCTCATTGAGGAGGGGTTTGTCAAAGACAAATTCATCAAAGAGAGGCTCATCAAAGATGAGAGGTTGGTTGAAGGGTGATCCATCTAAGTTTGACTTATCGAAGATGGGTGATTCAATAAAAACATTGAAGATGGGTTGATTATCTTGATCTTGCTTTGAAAGTGGACATATTTGATTGTGCTTGGGAAGAGTATCATGACATATCCTGATAAAGTATTTATTAGACTTGGACACACTTAGGTCTTTAATAGATAATGGCCTTTGGAGGGGAAATGACATAAGAGGTCTAGACTACTGGCTTTGTTGTGGCTCTAAGGCCAAATTATATTTTGGAAACAAGGATGAAATGTCAATAGTAAATGCCAAATGGAGTAGTTGTTGGCTAAATTGAGAGAGTTGATCCATCACTTCTTGATTAAAGACCGATGATGCTAGAACATGATTAGCATTATGGTATGCCATGACTCAGATTCACCTTAGACTAATGTGCCAAAGCAAAAATACATGTAAGGGATGGAATTAGAAAAAGTTGGCCCCAAAGAAGATGGATTTGGTTTTTTATTGGAATGAGGCCCAAAGAGAGCATATGAGTTTTGATTGAAATAGGGCCTACAATAGGGCAGTTTTGGTCTTTGATTGAAATGGGCCTAAAGAGGGTGGTTTTGATCTTATTTGAAATGGGCCCAAAGAGGGTAGATTGGCTCAATGTAATTGGTTTGTCCCAAAAGAGGGTAGAATGGCTTGATATGATTCAAAATAAATGAAGGATGGTTGACATGATTTTGTCATTTCCAACTGATAGGCATGGAAAATTGAATGAAAAGACAAGAAGTGATTGGAATATGATTGATTCATAATTATTAGATGTGATTGAAATAATGTTGATTTGGCATTGTTCCAATATGTGGCTTTGAAGTTGACTTTGGTCAAAGTTGACCCAATTTGTAATGTTGACTTAGTTTGACTTCAAGAGTTTAACTTCAAATGGTTAAATTTTAAAAAATTGACCAATTTAGAATTAGAATTAGAATGTGGTTCAATACAAACTTGATTTGGCTCTGATTAGCTTAGTACATGGTTCAAGATGAACTTGATTTGGCTTGGATTGGCTTGGTACATGGTTCAAAATGAACTTAATTTAGCTTGGTACGTGATTCAAGATGAACCTAATTTAGCTTGGATTGGCTTGGTACATGGTTCAAGATAAACCTGATTTGGATTTTGAAGTTGAATTTGACTTTGGTAGATGTTGAATGTTTAATTGGGTTTGGAAATGCAAATGTCAAAGTGGAATGGTTCAATCAAAGTTTGTCAATGCAAGCATCTAGATAGGAAATATGTGTGAATTAGACTTGTTTCCAAAAGGGTGGACAAATCTTGGTATATCAAATGCTTTTAAGTGTTGGTGTCTCATAAAGGATACAAGTGTTTAATGTTTGAATCTTGAAAAGTGTTTGAAATTAGTTTAATTCAAAATTTTGACCTTAATTGAACTAGGTTTTGACTTTTGATAAATAAAGGTTTGACTTTTCAAAAAAAATTGACCTTTGACCTTGACTTTGGTAGTTTAACCTTGACTTTGACATGTTAAAGAAGATTGAATTTGTTTGACTTTGACATGACATTAGGCTTAAACTAGAATTTGGACATTAGTTTTGAATTAGTTTGAATCAAAAATAAAATTTGATTAAAATTAGGGTTGGTTCAAATGGGTAGTGGCATGGTTTAAACAAAAGGGTTGTGCATTTGGATAAAATTTAGCCTGACATTTAGAAGGAGTTTGATATGGACAAATTTTGACATGTAGAATGGAGTTTGTGTTAGGGTGTGGAGCTAAAAACTTCACCAAGGAGCATAGTTTTTCAGGTTCGGGTCTACACAGACACCGACGTCGGTCAGGAGCGACCGACGTCGGTCACAGGCAGTTGCAGAGGCACCGACGTCGGCAGAAGGTCGGCCGACGGCGGTCACAGACAAGCAGCAGGAACCGATGTCGGTTACCTGCGTGTCCAAAAAGCTATTTCCGTGGACAAAAGCGAGTGTTTGCATGATAAGTTTGAGTTGAAGACTCAAGCTCGCATCTCTATTGTTAGCATTACTATTTTTAGAGCCCTTGTTCAAGTGGCTTAACTGCTTGTTGGATGTACATGC
Source organism: Torreya grandis (assembly GCA_037957365.1). Lineage (NCBI taxonomy): Eukaryota > Viridiplantae > Streptophyta > Pinopsida > Cupressales > Taxaceae > Torreya > Torreya grandis. The sequence goes on along the minus strand of JARHVA010000071.1, from coordinate 7,760,469 downwards.
TCAAGTCTCCTAATTCTATATGTAGAATTAGATCTTCCTAGCTTATTGTAGTTTTGTAGTAGATTATTGTAGTTGGGTGAATTATTGTAATTCATTGTAAGAGAAGAACAATACAGAATTGAATCAATCCAGGCTTGTTGGAGTTGATTGTTCTTGAGAGAGAGAGCTCTTAAGGAATAGAGATCTAGTGAGAGATCTATACATCTAGGAGAGGTGTGGAAGAAAGAAGCTTTCTTCAATTGTATTCCTTTTGTAAAGAGTTTGTTAATACAAGTTTTCAGGGTGTTTTCTTGTATCTCTTGTTCTTGCTATTATCATTCTAATTACTTGTCAATCTAGTTTAATTCTGCATTTATTGCTTTCACAATTGTAATCTATTGTTGGATTGATCCCCCAACAAGTGGTATCAGAGCCTTGGTTACAGGTTCAGAGCTTGATAATTGGTATCAAAGTTTAGGTTCACTAACATGTAGTTCAGATCTGTGTAGTGTGTATTGATTACAGGTTCTTACAGGAGTTTCTGTAGGGATTTCTGATTGAGTGGGAGAAGCAATGGCAGATGAAAGTAAATTGAGAATGAAAAAGTTCAATGGCAAAAATTACCAACACTGGAGAATGCAGATAGAGGATTATCTGTATTAGAAAGATCTCTACTTACCGTTAGGTGGGGTTGCAAAGAAGCCCAAAGACATGGAGGATGAAGAATGGGAAGTTCTTGATAGAAAGGCTCTGGGGTCTATAAGACTGAGTCTAGCATCCACTGTGATATCCAATTTATTACAGGCAAAGTCCACGGTAGAGTTGATGACTACGTTAGCAAATTTGTATGAAAAACCCTCAGCTTCCAATAAGGTATATCTTATGAAGCAGTTATTTAATTTGCATATGAATGAAGGTGGATCTGTTTCTACTCATCTGAATGATTTCAATGGTATTGTAAATCAATTAAGTTCAGTGAATATAGTGTTTGATGATGAGATAAAAGCTCTTTTAATATTATGTTCTTTGCCTGTAAGCTGGCATGGCTTAGTAATGGCAGTAAGTAATACTGCATCTGCATCAAATATTTTGAAAGTAGAGGATGTTGTTAGTGTTATCTTGAATGAGGAAATATGCAAAAAAAGCACAGAAGAGGCATCTGGGAACGCTTTAAGTTTTGAGAGAAGGGGAAGGCAGAAAGAGAAGAGCAAGAAAGGCAAATCAAGATCCAAGTCAAAGGAGAAAGGCAGATCTAAATCCAAAAATGGCAGAAGGCCACAATGCTGGAACTATGGAAAGATGGGGCACATAAGCAGAGATTGTTGGTCAAAACCTAAGGAGGACAACCAACACGAAGGAAAGGAAGAAGCCAAGATTGCAGGTATTGCACAGGATGCTTTAATTTTCTCTCTGCATAATAATATAGAATCTTGGGTATTAGATTCTGGTGCATCTTTTCATGTTACTCCTAACAGGGAATATTTCAGTGACTATATCCATGGAGATTTTGGAATAGTGTATCTAGGGGATGATGAGCCCTATAAAATAATTGGCAAAGGTAAAGTGCAGCTGAAGATGCAGAATAGCAACACATGGGTGTTGAGAGATGTGATGCATGTTCCTAGCTTGAAGAGAAATTTGATTTCTGCAAGAAAGTTAGGGGATGAGGGTTGTACAGTAACTCTCACAGCAAAATCTTGGAAGGTGACCAAGGGTGCACTTGTTATGGCCAGAGGTAAGAGAGAAGGTACTCTCTATTTGTGTAATTGTGTTACTAACAAATCTCCTTCTGTATTATCTACTTCAGATGTAGATGCTAAATTGTGGCACTCAAGGCTTGGCCACATGAGTGAGAAGGGGATGTCAATTCTTAAGTCCAAAGGTATGCTTTCAGATTTAAAAGGCATAGATCTAGAGTTTTATGAGCACTGTGTATTTGGAAAACAGAAAAGGGTTAGTTTTCTCAAGACTGGGTCTACTAAGAAGAGGCACAAGTTGGAGCTTGTTCACACAGACGTGTGGGGACCAGCTCAAGTTGCTTCCATTGGAGGATCACAGTACTATGTATCTTTCATAGATGATGCTACAAGGAAGGTATGGATCTATTGTATTAGGAGAAAATTTGATGTATTTGATACTTTTAAAGTTTGGAAAGCTATGGTTGAGAATGAAACAGGTAAAAGATTAAAGTGCCTGAGATCAGACAATGGTGGTGAGTTCTACAGTCATAAGTTCAGAGATTATTGTTACATGCATGAAATCCGCAGGCAAAGGACAGTTCCAAGGACACCTCAGCAGAATGGAATTGTTGAAAGGATGAACAAGACAATAATGGAGCGTGCAAGATGTATGAGATTGCATGTCGGTTTGCCCTTACAGTTTTGGGCACAAGCTATTGACACTGTAGTGTACCTGATTAATAGAGGACCCTCTACAGCTCTGGATGGTGGTATTCTAGAAGAGGCATGGACAGGTAAAAAGGTTGATCTCTCATATCTCAAAGTTTTTGGTTGTGAAGCCTTTGTGCATATAGATAAAGAAAATAGAAAGAAGCTTGATGTTAAGTCTATGAGATGTACATTTATTGGCTATGGCTCAGATGATTTTGGTTACAGATTGTGGAATCTAGAAAATAACAAGGTAATCAGGAGCCGTGATGTTGTTTTCAACGAAAGAGTGATGTATTGTGATCAGCTAAGGAAGCTGAATCAATCTGAGCAGAGCAATGGTGAATTGGATGAGGTGAAAGTCCAAGATGAGCTCGCGGGAAAAAGAAATAATCACTTGCAAGAAAACACAGAGACCGACGTCGACAGGTTAGGAACCGGCATCGGCAGGACAGAAACCGACATCGACCATACAGAGACCGACGTCGGCCGTATAGGTATCGAGGTCGGTCAGGCAAAACCGACGTCAGCCAGTAACAGGTCTACAGGTGACCGAGGTCAGTCACTGTCAGAGAATTTGGGTGGACAGCGTGTTGTAGACAAGTCTCAGACACCCATCAGGAGGTCAGAAAGGGTGAGTAAGCCTCCAATTAGATATTCTCCTTCTTTATATTATTTATTGCTAACTGATGGTGGAGAACCAGAGAGTTTTGAAGAAGCAATACAGGTGGAGTCCAAGAGTGAGTGGGAGCGTGGCATGGTTGAGGAGTTGGAGTCCTTAAGAGAGAACCAAACATGGAATTTGGTTGAATTGCCAGTAGGTAAGAGAACACTCAAGAACAGATCGACCTACAGGTTGAAGGAAGGTGAGAATGGACAGATGAGATACAAGGCCAGATTGGTGGTGAAAGGATTTGCACAAAAGCCAGGTATCGACTTTGGTGAGATTTTTTCTCCTATTGTTAAAATGACTTCTATAAGGGTTGTATTGTCTTTGGTTGCTTTTGAGGATTTGCATCTTGAGCAGCTAGATGTTAAGACAACATTTCTTCATGGAGATTTGGATGAAGAAATTTATATGGAACAACCAGAAGGATTTGAGGTCAAGGGTAAGGAGAAGTTTGTGTGCAAATTGAAGAAAAGCTTGTATGGCCTCAAGCAAGCTCCTAGGCAATGGTACTTAAAATTTGACAGGTTTATGACTGAGCATGGATACAGTAGGTGTCAATCTGACCATTGCATGTATTTCAAGAGATTTGATAATGGTAGATATATTATTCTATTGTTGTATGTAGATGATATGCTGGTTACAGGATCTCACATGCAGGATATCTCAGAGCTTAAGGTGAAATTAGCTCAAACGTTTGCTATGAAGGATTTGGGAGCAGCAAAGAAAATCCTTGGCATGAGCATGAAGAGAGACAGGAAAAATCACAGGTTGATATTGTCTCAAGAAGATTATGTGGATAAGGTGTTGAAACGGTTCAATATGCAGGATGCTAAACCGGTAAGCACACCTTTGGCTGGACATTTTAAGTTGAGTAAAGAACAATGTCCTAATTCATATGATGAGGTAGAGTACATGAGTAAGGTTCCATAATCTTCCGCAGTAGGGAGTTTGATGTATGTAATGGTGTGTACTAGACCGAATATTGCCCAAGCAGTGGGAGTGGTAAGTAAGTATATGGCCAATCCAGGTAAGGAACATTGGAAAGCAGTTCAGTGGATCCTTAGATATCTGAGAGGAACCAGTAGTAAGCACTTATGCTATGGAGGTTCAGATACTTCTCTACATGGTTATGTAGATTCAGATATGGCAGGTGATTTGGATCGCAGGAGGAACACTACAGGTTATGTTTTTACTGTAGGTGGAACGGCGGTTAGCTGGATATCTAAGTTGCAGAAGGTTGTTGCCTTGTCAACTACAGAAGCAGAGTATATTGCAGCCACAGAAGCTAGCAAGGAGATGATATGGATGACACGGTTCATGGATGAGCTTGGTAGGGAGCATGAGAGTTGCAAATTGTATAGTGACAGTCAGAGTGCAATCCATTTGGCCAAGAATTCGGCGTTTCATTCAAGAACAAAGCACATACAGCTAAGGTATCACTTCATACGACAGGTATTGGAAGATGGTGAGTTGAAGCTGGAGAAGATCCATATAGATAGGAATCCTGCTGATATGTTAACAAAGCCGGTTACAAAGGAGAAGTTGAATCTTCATTCAACTTCTGTTGGTCTTCATGATTGAGTTGAAGATGGAGGGGCTAGAAGATGTTGCTGTACAGGTACTGGTGCAGCTGTTTATCTCCAAGTGGGAGATTGTTAGGGTGTGGAGCTAAAAACTTCACCAAGGAGCATAGTTTATCAGGTTTGGGTCTACACAGACACCGGCGTCGGTCAGGAGCGACCGACGTCGGTCATAAGCAGTTACAGAGGCACCGACATCGGTAGAAGGTCGGCCGATGACGGTCACAGACAAGCAACAGGAACCGACGTCAGTTACCTGCGTGTCCAGAAAGTTATTTCCGTGGACAGAAGTGAGTGTTTGCATGATAAGTTTGAGTTGAAGACTCAAGCTCGCGTCTCTATTGTTAGCATTACTATTTTTAGAGCCCTTGTTCAAGTGGCTTAACTGCTTGTTGGATGTACATGCTCAAGTCTCCTAATTCTATATGTAGAATTAGATCTTCCTAGCTTATTGTAGTTTTGTAGTAGATTATTGTAGTTGGGTGAATTATTGTAATTCATTGTAAGAGAAGAACAATACAGAATTGAATCAATCCAGGCTTGTTGGAGTTGATTGTTCTTGAGAGAGAGAGCTCTTAAGGAATAGAGATCTAGTGAGAGATCTATACATCTAGGAGAGGTGTGGAAGAAAGAAGCTTTCTTCAATTGTATTCCTTTTGTAAAGAGTTTGTTAATACAAGTTTTCAGGGTGTTTTCTTGTATCTCTTGTTCTTGCTATTATCATTCTAATTACTTGTCAATCTGGTTTAATTCCGCGTTTATTGCTTTCACAATTGTAATCTATTGTTGGATTGATCCCCCAACAGTTTGAACAAATTTTGGGTTTTGAATTTGACAACATAATAGGTAGAAGGGAGTGATTTTTGACCCATAATTTTGGTAGAGTAACACCTCTTTATGTAGGTGTATATGGACTAGGTTTGAGACTTGGTCTAAATTTGAATTAGTTTTAGACATACAATGGGTTTTGACACAACATCCAAGCAAACAAAATTAAAGTATGAAATCCTATCTTAGTGGTAAATTGAGATTTCTCATAATCACTAAGCCTTTAATATACTTGCTTTGAGAGGAGAAATTTAAAGATTGATTTATTAAAGTTTTAAATGTAAGTTAAAGATCCATACTCTCTCAAAGTCTGTACATGATGGATAATATTTAGGGATTATTACATTTGTACGCTTTCATCAGTGAAGGTTTTACAGCTAATGGGTCTTAATATAAAGTTTTTGTTGGCTTACTAGATGGTCCCAAGATGGATATAAAATTTTTCAAAAAAGAGATCTAGGTGCCAGGCTATTTATAGGGGGATACCTCCCCTAGTGAAGAGGCCCTAGACATTGATGGTGATGTTTAATGGATTAGCATTGGGAGTTTACCTGTTACTTTCGTAAAACCCTTTATGAGGAATTTTGCTAGGCCCTAATGGCACTTGCTAACTATTTATATCCTTTGTCAGATGTATGGGGTTGGTATGAATGCTAGGATATCAAACCATGGTCATTGCACCTTAAAGACTCATAAGAATATAATGACACCTCAATCACGTAACTTAAAATAAAAATAGGAAGGTTTTACCATTTTTGATTCATAGGAATACTACTAGAGGCAAGTGAATAACATACTTTGGCAAATTTCTTAGGATAAATTTAAATGGTTACCTTCATATTTATGGGTCACCCAAATAAGGGGATAACATACACATGAAATAAATACATAAACACACACTTCAATAAGCAAAAAAGAGATTTAAACAAGTGTGATAAATGAAATGATTTAAAAATGAATAAGTTTTTAAACCAAAATTGAAAACATGCATTCATTTTAAACCCAAATAGAAATGTTTGGAAAAAATAAAAATGCTTTGTTTTAAGTTTTAAATCCACTTCTTTGACCTAAGACCTACAATAAAGTGGTTATAAGTTTGTAATGTGATATTTGACAAGCAAAACCCCTGACAAACAAGTTAGAATCCTAATATGTTCTTTCTGGTGGGTAAACTACAAGAAAACATATTATTACCCTCATATTTTATATTTTGTGAAAAATATATGCAACATGAAGAACATAATTGATTCTTAGAGTTTGACACTTGGTCTTGTGACCTTTGAACTTCACTTCTTCTTTCTCTTCTCATATGTTCTATAAATTCAAGCCTTTTTGGCTTTGTAATGGATCCACAATTGGTATGGTGAAGCCCTGTTGGTTTTGACACCTTATTTGCCTTTGAATAAAGTTTTTTAAAGTTGATTCATTCTCTAAAATCTCTTACTTAATTATGTCAAGTGGTTTGTGTGGTTGACAAGTGATGAACATGCTCGCCTTGCTTCCATTTATACTCTTGAATGTTTGTGTGAGTGACATCTCTTCTAACATGTTTCATAAAGTGTATTATTTATCAAGTGTGTCTTGAAGTGTGAGAGGGACTAGTAGTGTATTTTATCAAACCTTATTTTCACCCACCTCTAGATAGGCATAGCAATCTAACTCTATGAGAAATACTTATGCTATAAGAACATGGAGTTGAATTCAATTTGAGTAGTCTTCTTTCTTAAGTGTAGATGTAAGTGTGTTGTATGGAGTTATCTTAGTGTATCAACTCATTAGCATAGGTCTATTTACGTTTCCTTCTTCCCTTTTCACCCCAATAGTTATTGTTGTAGTGTAGTGTGAGCCTAGAAGATAAATTAAGAGAGTTAGCCCTTTCAAACCTAGAGATCTATCTCTTATAGTGGCTTGTCTATGAAGGGAGATAGTTCCATGTTATCCTAAAATTGAGAAAGTTTATTCAACTTCTCTAATATTTAATTTTAGGCTATAACATTTTTGGCATGCCCAATGGGACATGAAGTCAATGAAGGTTGTTCAAGGTAAATGTTGGCTTTGACAATAAGGAGCTGTAACAGTCCACTTCTTACAGTACTTGGTGACTCCAACATTTCAATCTTGGTTTTAGACTAGTGCATTATTTCATGCCTAAGGTAAACACAAGGTCCCTCACCAAAGTCATACCTTTTCAATTTCAAGAGCTTCCTCCTTATTCCTAAAAAGCAAGTAGATTTGAAAAAACCCATCCCTATCCAAAGAGGTTTTATCTTGCTCACAAGCCCATAAGAAAGTTCTTGATTCCCTCATTCTTGCAAAGTCTTAATTCCACCATGAAAAGGAACCAACCTTTTGTTGCCTTCAATGTCTATATACCTCTAAGACTTGCTCAATATGATGATATCCCCATATCTACCCTCAAAAGGGTTCCATTATACACCGGTGAGTCTTCCATCACACTTATTGAACATATAAAGAATATAACTAACTTCTGAAATATCCATCACATCATTGAGGAAAACATTGAAATCAAGTTGTTGGTCATCTCCTTTCCAAAGGAAAGGATCTTGAATAGTATGTAACATTGGGACTTGAATCAATGACCACTTAGATGAGCTAGGAAATGCATTGAAAAGAAGATTTGAGGACAAGAGTGACAACTTGTCACTAACAGAGCAACTGACGATCATTAGGAGAGCACCTCAAGAAGTCATTCAATAATTCAATATGATATTTTAGGAGACATAGGATAGAATCCCAATCTTGGTAAGGCACACAACTCACCATGCTTTCCTTTATTACCTTCAAGCATTTGATAGTGACATTTCAATGATGTTACAATCTATGGGAGGTGACATTCTTGCTAATGCTTATGAAGTGTCTATTAAGGTAGAGAATTGTTTGATTTAGGCTAGGAATATTTTTCAAAGACCTCTCATGCCCTTATTTCCTGATTTGCAAACCCCTACACCTATTGTTGCTCCTAGTCCTGCACCTAAACACAAACCTGTTGCCCTTAGTCAACCATGTAAACCTAATGAGGTAGAAAGGATGAGAGCCATGGAACAAGAGATCATTAGCTCTAAAGAGGATCATTCAAAAGCAAAAATTTAATCCCTTCCAAAGTCACTATCAGCCTAATAATTCCTACCCCAACTATCAAGGTAACAAGCTACCTTTCCAAGGTTAGTCCCAAGGTTAAGGACAACTGGTCCAATCTAAGCCATATGGTGGTTATAATCCCAATACCCCTTCCACTTCAAGGACACTAGTGACTACTCAAAACAATCTTACCCAAGAGCATAACAATCAAAATTCATTGGATCAACCTTATGATCCATCTCCTTATGTTAATGAGTCATTGAATTAAGCCTTTATGGCAAATTTGGGAACTATGACAGCTATGGACCAAGATGAAGTAACAAATGGAGGAGTGACTGATGAGAAGGGTGCTAAAATGGGGTATGTATTTGGAAATTGGCATCAAGATGAATCATGTGTAGTCAGTCATTAAGGGCAGTCAAGCATAAATGTGAGTTCTATAGCTGCAAACACAAGGAGTGAGAGTAAGGTAATTAAATAGTTCAAGGGGATGCTAATGGTTCTCCAACGAATGTTCAAACAAGTATAAGACCAGGTATGTCTAATGTCATTCCAAATGCATAATTAATTAAAAGAGATCAGAATGTTAGAAGTGCTTTCATACCTAAAAAATCTCAAGGTGTAGGCAATATTATTTCTCCTAGTGGACAAACAAAATTTAGTGGTCCTTTTACTAACATTGTAGAGAAAATGAAGAGGTCTCGTGTGAATGTGTCAATGTGGAACACATTGACAATACCTAGACAAGTAGACCTACTTTAAGAGGAGCTATCCAAGATTAGTTTGATAACTAAACAACCTAGATAAAGAGAGGCATCCTTGAAAAATACCATGAAGCCAAGTGAAGGATAGTCAAGCAAAGTTAAAAAGGTAGATAAACCTCCTCCATTTTATCTATTAATAATTATTGGATATTCCTTGGTACATAATTGTCTCATTGATAGTGGATATAAAACTTGTGTTATACCTAAGCAAGTACCTAACAAATTGAACCTAATGTATGAGCCTCATGCCAAAGGAGTGCTACAATTAGATGGGTCAACTGCCAAGACCATTGGCATAATCAGAGGTTTATAATTTATTATCAATGCATGTCCTACCTTCACCATTTATTAGGATGTCATATTTGTAGATGTGCCTTCTCATTTTGCACTTTGTTTTTCTAGAGAGTTCACTGCTAAAATTGGAGGTTATCTAACTTCAGACTGGTCATACATAGGTTTTAGGACTAGATATGGTACAAAAGTGATGATCAAGTCTGAACCTATTTCTAGTTTTCATGTTTAACCTTATGTGACTTACACTTATAACATGAATTTCAATGTGATTGAAGAAGATGATCACCCTAGTGAACAAGAAACTCTATCTCTCCTTGATGATATATTTGATTTGTATCTTGATGAGTGGGGAGCTGAACAAGGTGGATTTGAAGAAATTGGTCTTGTAACATACATACTTCATGAGGATATTGATGGAGTCCTTGAGGTAGTTCATGAAAATATTCTAGAGCAAGCTACATTGGGAAACTATCTTGTACACATGAATGATGGTGTGAGTATCCTAGCTATGTCAAAACATGACAGTCCTAGTGAGTAGCCCATTCTACCTACAAAAGAAGAAAACATTATTAAACCTGAACATAAAGAAGAAGTGGGTGGCATGTGGCAAGAATTCCATACCATTGTGAAAGAATTTGAGAATTAAGAATACCTACAACTATTTAGAAAGAATCCAGAACTAATGTTGAGATCAATAATGTGTTTGATGAACACAAGGAGGAGCTTGATATCTCTATCAAGCAAGAAGCAACTTTGGAAGAATATGATGTGGTTAATGTGCATAAATATAATTTGGAGGTCTCAGATGACAAAGAAACAACCTTGGAAAAATATACAATGTTTGATGAACACAAGGAAGATGGTCTTAATGACTTATAATAAGAAGCATGCCATGTTTCAAATACACCTGAAGTTGAGAGTGCTTTGGTAATCTCCAATGATCATATTGAAGACTGTCAAGTGAGCATGACAAAGTCTAAGATAATTGACACCTCAAAATTTTTTATTAGAGATATGGATGGAGTGATATTGAGTACTCTAAATGACCAACTTGAAGTCAGCATAAGACTCAACCATGGTAAGTCTTTTGATTGTCTCCACAAACAAGTGTTCATAGACAAACATCCCTCATATGATATATTTTTTTATTGGAACAAAAATGATGTAGGAAGCATTGTATTTAACCCTAGTTTAAGAAATGAACAAGTTTATTCACCTCAAGTGTCTTGAGTTATTGTACATATTAGGATAGGTGTAATTGCTTTCAATAGGTTTGTGTTTTCCCTAAGTGTTCATGACAACACAAATGTGGGTTTTATTTCTTATCTTGTTTATTTATTATGTGTGGTGTGTTTGGTGTCCTTTCAAAGGCTTTTCAATGTCAATAATAGTGTAGAGGTGACTACATATCCCAAGGATAGGAGAAGGTAACTGGTCCTTAGCATAGCAGGTTTGCTACCCCTAAGAAATTACCAAAATGTTGACCAAATTTAACCCTAGGTCAAATTTAGTCAACCCCTTATATATTAAAACTTCATATGGGGTATTTATAAGTCATAAACATGATAAAAAAAGGTCATTAATATGTTTAGTCATGTCTAGTGGGGTCACATTATATGTTTCACCTTAGCCTTTTAAGTCATTTGTCTTAATTTTCCCTTTAGGTCATCTTTTGGTCATTATAGGGGAAGTTATACATAATTATTATGAAAGGACAACTGTTAAAGTGTTTTCTAACATCCAATATATCATTTGAGTGTTAGGATCAAGTTCTGTAACTGACATAATGCAAGTTCAATGTCCATCTAAGGAGATCACTACAAAATAGGTAATTAAGGGTAGTTGTACGAACATAGACAATCCACTTGACACATGTGACTACTCAAGAGTGTCCATTCAGATCCCCATAGTATATTCCATGCTTAATAATTTATGATAGGTTTAAATTTGGCAAAAACTAGTCTATCTTATTCATCGCTCTCTTAGACAAGGTTAAACAAGTCAACCAATTTACTCTCAGTATGGATAGGTGGAGCAAAGTTCAAGAAAGTGAAATTGGTGGGTGATATTAGACTTCATTCATTTCCTTTTCATGACAATAGTTTCTATTTTTGTGTATAATTCTCTATTAATAATCACTAAGATTGTTGGTGGCTTCAAATTGCTTGCTTATCCGCATGGCCTCCAGTTTTCTTATTTGTTTACAGTTGTCTGATGTTTCCAAGTGTTGTAGGTGTATTTGTAGATCATTTCATTCCTTTCCACGTTATTTTTAACCTAGTTTGAATGTGTGATTATAAAGAGATAGGTAGAATCATCTTTGAGTTTAGAGTGAGCACCATCAATGGTCTATAGGTTGTTATTTCAATTGCAGTGTTTTGTCCTTTCATAATGGCTTCAGATCAAAGGTAATACACTTCTCTTACCTCCTCTTTGAGCATGGTGATGGTATAGGAAAATTAAAAAGACCAATGGAGGTCTTAAGGATTTGAAGATGGTTCATATACACAGTCATATTTTAATATAGCAATAACCTACAGAACTATGTAAGTGGTCTGAGACAAAGTGTTGAAAATGCTCTAGAGGTGTGTGGATTCAATTAAGGTCTTCAACTAGGCCTAAGAACATAAAATAAGTAATTATATGAATGGCGAGTCCAATACACACATCCAGATCTAAATCCATGTTCACAAAGTTAAAATGGGACTCATTAACTTAATATCTCTGAAAAGGGATTTTGCCCTATACAGTGTTATCTTGTGATGAGAATTTATGAGGTCTAAGTAAGTTTTGTGTCTCCATTATTGTAGATTGGACATATTAGTAATGTGAAAACATGATAGGAGGTGAATTTGGTCAAGAGAAGGTAATGTAAAGGAGCTCCCAATTCAGACAATTTTCCACTGAATACATTTAGTAGACTATAGTCTCATTTTAGCCTACATGAACATATAACTTGCAGTGACCTTTGGTCTATTGAGGATAATGGTGTGATAATGTGATACAAAAGCATGGGATGGGTTAACCCATGTATGTAATGGCCTTATGGACCCAGTGGAAATAAAATTTTAAGGGAAGTCAGGCATATGATCACCTACAAGACCTCACAATAGTGCATTGAGTCAAATGAGCTTGGAACAACAGTGACAATGTAGATTTAAGAATAGTGCTTAGTTCCAAGGCATGAGTTGATTCTATTTAATTATGAAATAATTATAGTGACCTTAGTCTTAGACAACACCAAAATCTACATGAACTTCTTGACATCACCTACAACCTAGTTCATACATAAACAGGCCTAAACCCACAGATGAAAGTAGACTTAGCTAGTGATTAAAACATAAAGTCAATGAATATGTGTAACCACTTGTAGAAGGATGATGTAAATTTCCATGTGTCTCTTAGACAACATCAAGCATTTACATTATTCTTTTGAACTCTTCTAAGTTGCCACCTATAGGTACATAGTACACAGTCATAAACTAGTCTAGGCATACAATAGCTATAGGTTGGTTTGGTATGAAGTGATACAAGATAGATGATCATGTGGGATACATTCTAAGAATATTCATATCATGTTACTTGAGATTCTAAGTAGAAAAGAGAATGATGGACAAACAATTTTCCAAGCTCAGTTTACAATCAACCAAAATCTTGCAGAATATACAGACCCAGTGAGCCAATTTTGAGAACCTTAAAGGTTTGAGGGATTTTTAAGCATGATCAAGTTATGAAACTTTGTGCAGAGCATCAAGATATCTCAATATATCCATTCATAATCCCACTTTGACTAGGTGAATAGGGGATATTCCCTTTATTTTGTCTTAGATAGAGGGCACTCTCTGAGCAAATAATTTACTGGTTTGTTTCATGAGAGAGTGAAAAGATAAATGAAAGGGCTTAGATCACTGTAGGTGTTACATCCTGATTGTTTACTAGAAAAAATTTATAGATTACCCATGGATATCTATAGTTGACAAATTTAGATTTGTCTAATTTTAACTAAGTCATGAGATATATGTTGTTATGGGGTAGTAGGATATTGATTAGGTTACATATTTATATTGCTATGAGTTAGTTGTAGTGTATATATTTCTATTACGAACATGTTAATTTTTCATTTTAGTTATATTTTATGATGAATATATATCATGACTGTTATGGTCTAACTACCTACTTTGTTATGAGGTTGATACAGGAGAACCCATCTCTTAGAGTGTGATAGAGGAGATCATCATCAGAGAGGATGACATAGATGGAGACATCAAAGGATGACAAAGAACTGGTAAGAACCCTACACATACCACAAATAATTCATGTTGATGCATAATCTGAATGGTTAGCATGGTGTGTTTATTGTTGTTACATTTAGATTTACTTGCACATGGTTAGTTTAGCTTAGTGGTTACTTGAAATTCATTTAACGTAATTAGCATGTGTAACTATTAATGCTTTCAAAATGTAAAGTTGCGTAATTAATGCAAATTCAAAATTAATGATTAATAGACTTATCATTAAACCATATTTATATTTTAGATACTAATTAAAATAGTAAACTCACTAATTTTTATAATTAATATTAAATATTGCAAATTTGGAAATTTCCATTGAGAGGAAAAGAGGAAAAAAAATAATAAATAAATAAAGATATTGATATTATAATAACAAAAGCATATAAAAATAAAGGATTTTAAAAAAAGGATGAAGATTATGGAAAAGATGTCATAAGTGTTTTAAAAAGGGAGAAAGGGCACAATAGGAGGAGAGGAGTATGGTAGCACACATAAGATACTCAGAGAAGAGGCACCTAAAAAAGGTTGAAGAAGGAGCGTGTACAAGGAGCTGAAGGAATAACTACATAGATTGCTAGATAGGCAATGCAATTTTTTTCTAGAGTTTGTTCATGTAGAAAATTTGGGTTGAAAGTGGTTCAAATAATGTCTATTGTAAACAATAAATAAATAAATGCCAAACCTTAGTTACTCAAACTTATGTGTGGCATTTATATTGTGAATTATATATATATATATATATATATATATATCCCCTTAATACACATAGTACCACTCAAGATAGGTTTATATATATATATATATATACAGTCATTGTATTTATACCAATATTTATAACATGCTATATTGAATGGTACGACGATCTGATATATTTTTATAGTGCAGTAAATTAATATTATGGCAATACAAAAATAGGAGTCTCTAACCACCAACTGATATCCAAAATGGATAATATGGATTAAAGATTTTTAAGTTGGTCAAATTATGATGAATCATTGGATTTTGAGTATGGTGATTTACAACCATAATGGGGTGATCTGTTCTTTATTATTACAACTCATTAAAATACGCAGTGATATTTTTAAGCCAGTTTAATATAGTAGAATAGTTGAGTTAAATATTATGAAAATAGTTGAGTTTAGTATTATAAAAATTGCCCAGTTTAAGATCTTGAAATCATTGGGAATAATTTTTTAAGATCGTTGAGTGTGATATTATGATTTAGCTTTACATTTATTTGTTGCATGTGTAAAAATAAAACAAGCTAGCACTTTATATGGCTTGTTTAAATCATTGTAGTTCTATTTTATTTACAACATGCATATATTATTAACAAGCGTGACTTATATTATGTTGTTAAAATAGTCTACAACGAATTATACATAAAGACTTGTATAATATTTCTAAATAGTACAATTTAGAGGAAGATCTATCATGTATTAAAGTTAATTCAAGCATAATTAATTATGCCTCTATGAAATTAGTCTGCAGTGAATTATTTTTGAAAAATCAAGTATGGTGAGATTAATTCAAGCAATATAATGGAAATAGCAAACAAGAATATGGTGAAATATATATATTTAAGAAAGTAATATCAGGAGAGCAATATGCACTTTTTATTGCATATCAATATCTATTGTGTTATCTATTACGGGGTTGTTAAATTCAAGCAATATATGTTATGTTTTCTTTCTTAAACCATTTATCAACATTGTTCTTAGGGATATATAAATTTATATATATATTTCATTATGGGTATTGTGATTAAAAATAGATTTCACCAAATCAAAATATGCCCCTTTAATACGATGAGATTAAAACTTAAGCTTTGAATTGAAATCACATTAACTTGAATGTATGACTATAACAATTGTTGAAATCATATTAGGTCATTGATCTAATTCTAATGACTGTTGAACTTTTTGAACCATATTTATATTTTGGTAAGTATTATTTAATACAATTAATATGAGTGTAATCATATAGAAAATATATCTACATGTAGACTTAGGTATTCATATGATTTTATAATTTATATAGGTGCATTGGGTCATATGCCTATATCTATAGATAACATATTGTTAACAAGTTATAAGATTCTGTAGAACCAAATATATAACCCCTTGGATACAGTCTCCTAAAGGAGTAATAAATCATTGAATTATGTTCACTCGAGGTATAACTTAGTGTAGGTTATTTGACTCTCTCGAAAGGCTATGACTGATGAGTAGTTTATATATTTTTAGTGATGAAAACTTGTGTGTAGTGCATAGTGAGAGTTTATTAAAATGTATAAGTGGGTAGGCTTATAATAAGTGCATCATGAAGTGATCCTGTAATTTATGTTTCTTTTGATTGGTGGGGTGGAATATAACCTAGGGTATACCTGGGTGGTATAAACCTATACTTATTGGATTATTATTTTATTTATAAGTCATTTGATTCTTGGAATTATTGGAATGATTATTCATAATTATGTAGTGTTCATAAACAATGAACTGTGACAATATGGGATGTTTTAAAGTACTATAGTATAAATGTATGTTAAACCCAGATGGTTCGTACAATAATTGATATGTTTAGACTCACACCCACATTTGACTGATTAAATGAATGCGTGTTGGTTATTACTATGAATAGTATGTTTTATGATAGTTAGTAGAACTTTGTGTATGTGTGCATACAACCTTGAGAGTTTAATGAATCTTGTGATAAAATATTATGTGTTCCATGGAAACTATGAATTGATTGATCTTCTCTTATTGATTTAATATGAGTTTATGTTTCCATGTAGATATGACTACTTCTACTTTATTATGATTGATTATGGAAAACTAATAATTATGTCTTAGAATACTATACTATGGTAATATGGGTTATCATAGGGTGTAGTCTATTTTGAAACTAATTGGGGCAGTGAAAATTTACAGTTAAATGTGTATTTATCCAGGTGATATTAACTATAGTCATTATTTCTAGTATGGGATAAAAAATAATGTAATATTCATTCATACATTTGACAGAATAAATGTATGTTTTGGTTACTTCTATGTTTGGCATGTTATATGATGTGTTTGCTAGTAGAATGTAAACTAAATGAATATTGTGGTTGAATTATATTTAATCAATCTGCATTGTTGATACATATTAAGGAGTGAGATGGACTTCATTGGTTTACAATAACAAAATGTCAGATGAACATATTTTGATCAAGTAGTGTGTATGAATCTGATTGATCTATAGATAGTTATTATTTATTATTCATAAAATTTTGGGCCAAAGTATGTTTAGTGAGACATTATCATTTCATGAGTATGATTTACATGTTTGTGTGATATCTTGTAATAGAATGGTTTTCTATGATACATTACATGTTTAGTCTAAAAATTATACAACACACAGGGATTTGCTTGTCTCTCTAGATTCTCGTGTCATCAATATATACTCATCCATGAAGGGAGGGCCATTTCCTAATGAGATTAGTGTGGGGTATCATTGGTATGTAGTTGGTGTGTAAAATTACTCAGATGAAGCTCTCCCTCCCCATAATAATACTACTTATTGAAATGACACTTGAGATTGCCACAGATACTTGAGTCCAGAAACGATGCTCCGAAGAGCCATGTATCTTATATGTACATTGTATTGTATTGCACTTATTATTGAATATTGTCATCAAGAGTTGTAATTACTTATTATTTTACATTGATAGTGTGACTGTAGACTTGTATTAGTTGTGGCTGAGTTGATATAATGATTTTCTATATTTGCATTATGATGTGCTCTCATGATATTAAAGATCAGTGATATGTGAAGTAATATGTTTGTTTATTTTTATCATGCTTTGATTATTTCATATGGTCTATGTTAGATTACCATGGTGGTGTAGTCTATTTTTGGTATATGTGTTAAATATTAAAAAATTCACATGCTTCTAAGTTGACCCCAACAAGGTTGTTATATGTGGTATCAGAGTTGTGGCTTGAAATCTAGGACCTAATGAGTCCATTGACATTTTTGTGTCCTTTTGGTCACCAGTGTGAACCTAGTGACATAAAGTATTACACTAGTACTATATAATTGTAGTTCCTCAATACGAAATCATGTTACACCATGATTGGAGTTTTGAGACTTGGTAGATCCTCCTGTATGTCTTGGTGACAATTGTAAGTATGAGACATTCATGAAATGTGCATGGGGAACATTGAGTGTGTACCCTTAGGATCACTCATACCCTTTTGAGTTGTTTAAGGTTGATTTATCGAGTGTCCCAATTGTGATGGTTGTGTACGAGGTTTGGGTAGGCTAGTATTTAATGTGAGTTATGAATAAGAGATTTATACCATAGTTTGAACACCTCAAGTATGATTACATCCTTATTGGTAAACAAGTTACCTTCACCAATTATGTTTTGTGAGTGTTTATTAATCATGGGATGATTCTCACTTAAATTTATGTGATTTATTTTTTATGTCTAATGTTCGCTAATCCTAGAAATGGAAAATCTTATAAGACCATTTTTAGTTAATACCACCTAGGGCGGTGGGAATTTTCTTGTAGTAGAGTGTAGATGTTTTGGTTAAGAATTATTTGTGTTATGAGTTTGTTTATGGATTGGTAATCTTAAGTTATGTGAATTAGGAAGAAGTTTCATCTCTCTAAGTTAACTTAGAGGTGAGTTGTTATTATCTCATTCTCCTTTGACATCATTATAAGCTACTGAGAGGAATCATATTTTTATGATGTTCATTCAGTGTTCTCTTAAATGAGAACTTGTTTTGAAATGTTGTTTGACCATATTACCTTGAAGTTTGTGGGATAATGTCTTATACTTATTGTTGAGAGAGAATTTGTAGGATTTGATGAATTGGTACATCTTTGTGGTAGGTATTTTATTTCTCTCAGTTGTGGACATAGATTGTGAAACTATACTTATAAATTTGGTAAGTAGGTAGTGATTTGGAAACATAGAGTTACAGTGTTTTATTTTTACCTTATGAGGGTATGTAGGAGTTTTTAAGATGATAATTCTATAATTTTCACTTGTGACTCTTTAGGGTCATTACTTGATCTAGTGTTGTGAAATTAGACCATGTGGAATGGTGAACCTTGAATTTATATTAATTATAGATTAAGAATTTTAATTTGATTATAATTATTATGATATTATATACAATTGATTAGATTGATTTTAATATCTTTTTATTAAAGCATGTTGTTTTAAAAAGTTATTTTTTCACCTTTCACTAGAAACGAATAGGGTATAGGATGTATGGAACATCTTATTAATCAAAGGGTTGAGATAAAATTTTAATTTGTTACATTCTCATCGAGAAAGTAGGGAGATATTGTCATGCTTGTTATTTTAATAAGGTTGAAAGGATGGTGTGATCCTTGGAATTTGTATGCTATGTTAATTTTAACATTATTTCCTCTTAATTATGAATATAATACTATAGGTTAAGCTGGGAAATATGATACTAGTTATGTTTATCTAGTGGTAAATTAATACAATTACAGACTGATTGCATGATTTATCTTGTATTTATGTTGATACATCTATAATTATTTATCACATATTATTGCTTTCTATGATCTGTTAATATAGAATTATGATTCATTGAACATTGTGCACTTATTAGAGATCATTGGGTGGTGGAGACCTAATAGAAGGGTGGTGAATTAGGAACATGAGTACTAAGTGATAGGAGTGGAACCTACTTAGACTCACATTGACTTGGTAGTTATTGACTTTGGATCCAATAGACGGACTTGTCAAATCTAGGATTGAAAAATGGAATTGTCAAATTTAGTCATATGGCCATATGCATGTATACTATAGGATGATTATTCCTTAACTTTGTAGACATTGTAAATTTAGTATTTCCAGTTCCTATTCATTGTCATACTTGTCAGAGGCTCTATGGAGTAGTGACAATATTAAAAATGTATACTTATCAGGAGCTATGTGGGGTAGTGATAGTATTAACTTATACACATCATTCTTTCTAGGTTCCCTAATCACTATTTTCCAGAATGAGAAAAACACTCTCTAGGTTAGAGAGATGTGCAGAAGGGCTGGAAGATTTTGTGAACTCTCTCTAGTCATTTGATTTGGCATGTATGATGATCTTATGTGCTCTTGGGAAGTCAGTGAAACTTTCACTAAGATATGTGGGACCCTTCAAATTAATACAAGGGGTCATTCCTATAGTATATAGGCTTATTTTGATGGTTTTGGACCTCAAGATGGTCATGACAGAATCAATCAGATTAAGTAATACTTACAAACCATGTTTGCTTAATTGGGAGATGTCACAGAGCAAGGTCTTATGGGATCAATACTCTGAAAATAGTGAAACTTGAAGGAACTTTGATGAGTTCTACAAGTAATTTCATGTTTATTTTCTTAATTTAATATTGTATACCATGTGATTGTGATGTAAGGGCATCACTCTTAGGGTGTATTTTGTCTTGAATTTTGGTTGATTGCATTAATTTTGGTTTGATGATGCCTTGGAAGGATTTGAAATTACCCAAGCATCCTTAGTTTTCAAATTGGTAGGTTAGGATTAAATATAGGTAGTTTAAAATTCAAATTTTGTGTTTTTCCACCAAAACTTGCTTTTCAAATATTTGAATAATTGGCTTGAAATAGGAATTGCAAGGGTAAGTTAAAGGTTTGATCAAGCTTGTGAAAATTTTGAAAACATTCATAGGGACATATTTAACCCATGTCAAGGGTATAAAGATTCAAATGTATGGAAATCTCATGTTAGACCAAACTTCATACCTTGTAACTCACCTTGTGACCGTTGGTAAGGTGACCAAAGTAGTTACAATGGTTTTTTTCCATATAAAAGTTTAGATTTTTGATGGGTAGATAGTTATTGCATGTTTTTAAGAGAACAAACTTCAAAATAATAGATAAAACAAGACCACTGTTGAAGAATTGTGACACAAGCCCTTATTTTGGTGTTAATTACTTTTTGTTGCACACTGTATGTTTCCTTTTGGTGAACAAGTGATATTGGAAATTCATTATTAACATTCCTAAAGGTTTTTGGAAATTTTTGAGCATATACGTTTCAATAAATAATAAAGGATATCCCTATTTGAAGATTGGTTCTATAGACCCCTATGTTTCTTGTGTGTTCACATTATTTTGCATGGATTGTGTAGCTGTAAAGAGAAATGAAATTTGAAACTACTTCGAATAGATGCTAAAAACTTTGGTGAGTGTGTGTTAAATTTGTTTAACATTGTTTGAAACTTTTTTCATTACATTGGATGTAGTATTGGCTTTCAAACTGTGATACAAATTTGTAACATACACTTTTTCCTGCATAGTCAAGATGTTTTGAGTTAGAAAACTATGACAGTGGATTGTAAAAGGGAAACCAAAGCTTTGAAAGGTTGGGTGGGGTTGAGATAGAGATAGATAATCTTTAAAAATGGAAATAAAACCTTGGAAACACTCATAATTTATTTATTAATGCTCTTTTGTTGAGACAGGGTTGAATAAGCCTTAATCTAGGGTTTTGTTTATAAAACCATTTCCAACCATCCAAAATTTCTCAAAATTTGTAGTATAACTATTTTCAAGGTGATATAACTAAATAACATGGTTTTAGAGTTTGTATGGACCTACTGGTATGGTTTCTAGAAGTCTAAGTGCTCAAAGCCTTAAAAGAGACCTAATTGAGAAGGCTTGAAGTTAAAAAGTGTGTCTAAAGGAGGAATTTGATCCTAAAATTTTACATAGAGGTGTAATACAATAGAGGGTCCTTAAAAAAATTCAAAAAATCTATTATATCCTTGTAATTTTTCCATACAATAAAGAAAATATAAAAAAAAGCTAGTATGAAGGTTGAGAAGCCTAGGGAGATAGGTCAAGAAGTCAAAGTTGACACTTATACCAAGGTTCCTCTACATCATTTTGGTATTAGAGCCAAGATTGGATACCTGAGAGTAAGTGAGAGAGATGATATTCTTTGAAAGAGAGAGAAACATATACTTGTTTGACAAAATTGCCTAAGAGAGGAACAAGATGCCACCTAGGAGAAACAAAGGAGGTGTTGCAAGTAAACAAGAGAATCAAGATGTTGTACTGATAGAATTGAGGGACCTTAGAGTCAACTTGGATGATAGGTTGACTATAGTATAAAAAAACCAAAGGAGAGGGATCCTAACAGGGGACTTGAGTGACAAAGAAGATGAGACACAAGCTCATGAGGAAGAAGGAGAAGAAACAATTGATGGACCTAAAGAGTAGGGTATAGAGATACCCATAAAAGTAATAACAGGTCATTGATCCTAATGAAAGGTGGAGTTTCCCACCTATGTAGGTGTTCTTGATGAAGAAGAACTTATGGATTGGGTGAATGAACTAGACAAATACTCTGAGTATGAGGAGGTACCTAATGAGAAGAAGGTTAAGTTTGGAAGAACCAAATTGAAGGGGCATGCTTTATTATGGTGGGATTTCACTCAAGTTGAGAGAAGTAAGAAGGGAAATAATAATATATTTTTTTGGGATAGGATGGTTGCCAAGCTCAAGGGCAAATTCTTACCAGGTGATTCTGAGACAAACCTATTCAGATAATTGCAAAACTTGAAGCAAAAAGAAATGTCTATGAAAGCATATATAGAAGATTTATATAAGATTACCATTAGGTCATGACATGTTGATAAATAAAAATAAAATATTTCAAGGTATTTTAATGGTCTAAGGTACAATCTACAAGATGAAATAACACTTATTTGCCCAAGAACACTAGAGGAATGTTACCAATTTGTATTCAAAGTTGAAGACAAGCTGAAAAGGAAACATAATCAATAGAATAGAGGAAGGGGAAGAATGTTTAGAGTTAGAGGATAGCAAGGGGAAGATGATTCTCACAAATAATCCATCAAGGAGAGTCAATCAATTCACAAGAGCAACCCACTAGTTCAAGAGGTGGTTTTAGAGGCAAAAGACCTTACAACATAGGTGGTTATGTATCAAGGGGCAGATGATCAAGTGGATTTTCAATAAGATGTTTCAAGTGCAATAAGTTTGATGGCCATAAATAATGGGAGTAACTAGAGGACCAGTCAATAGGAATCCAAAGAAATAAAGGGATAAACTAGATTGCACAAGGATGTGAGGAAGAGAGTGTTTTCTCTCCATCCTTGATGGAAGATCCTAAAGTTAGAGAATCATTACTCATGAGGAGGGTATTGATAAAACCACCCAAGGAGAAGGAACCACCACAATGGAAGACTCTTTTAAGGACATCTTGCAAATGCCAAGGTAAGTGTTGTAAAATGGTCATAGATTTAGGAAACATGAATAATCTTGTTTCAGTAGAAATGGTTAACAAGCTTGGATTGAAGAAACTACCTCACCCCAAATCATACAAGGTATCATGGTTAAATAATGGTCATCATGTCTTGGTGAGTGAATAAATTTGGGTAGAGTTCCAAGTTGGAAGGTATAAAGACAAGGTGCTTTGTGATGTCATCTTAATGGATGTGTGTCATGTTCTTCTTGTGAGCCTTGACAATATGATAGGAAAAACACTCATGATGGAATAAGGAACATGTACACCTTGATCAAGGATGGAATCAGTCATACCTTGCTTCTCATGAAGGATGATGAGAGTGATCAACATGTTCGCTCATATGTGATACTAGTAAGTGGTAAGGAATTTTTGAATGCCATGCATGAAGAAGAGTTACACTTTGATTTAGTATTCAAGCCTAGGACTATTATGATAGCCACAAAGATCAATGAGATTCCCCAAGAGATCCAAGATATGTTGGAGAAATATGTATATATAGTTGTTGATGAGCTGCCCAACACATTGCCACCTATGAGGAGCATAACACATCATATAGACTTTGTACTTGGATCAAGTCTACCTAACAAGGTAGCCTATAAGATGATCCCTCAAGAGAATGTTGAGATCAGAAGACAAGTGTAAGAGTTGCTTGACAAAGGGATGATCAAAGAAATCTTGAGTCCTTGTGCAGTGCCTACAGTGTTGGTGCCAAAGAAGGGAGGTGAGTGGAGGATGTGTACTAATTCTAGGGCCATAATCAAGATCATCATAAGATATAGATTTTCACTTCCTCGAATGGAGGATTTGATGTCTTTATTTAGTGGAGCAAGTTAATTTTAAAAGATTGATCTCACAAATGGGTACTACTAGATTAGAATCAGGCAACGCGATGAGTGGAAGACTGCTTTCAAGACAAATGAAGGTTTGTATGAGTGGCTGGTCATGCCATTTGGTTTGACTAATGCACCAAGTAATTTTATGAGATTAATGAATGAGGCACTAAAATATTTCATAGGCAAGTTTGTAGTGGTATACTTGGATGACATACTAATCTACAACCGTAGCAAGGAGGAACATTTTCATCATTTGGTGTTGGTTATGAGAAGGTTGCAAGAAAATAGGGTGTTGATCAACCTAAAGAAGTGTGATTTCATGAAATTGGAGTTGTTGTACCTTGGCTTTATCATATAATGAAATTGGAGTTGTTGTACCTTGGCTTTATCATATCACAAGGCATAATGATAATGGATAAGTACAAGGTGAAGGTTATCATGGAGTGGCCAACACCTAGGATTGTAGGAGAGCTGATAAGTTTTCATGATCTTAAAAAATTTTATAGAAAATTCATTAGGAATTTCAGTGGGATATGTGCTCCTATCATAGGCACCATCGAGGGAAATAAGAAAAAGTTTGTGTGGAGTGAGAAATTAGAGAAGAGCTTCCAGTATTTGAAGCAAAGAATCACAGAGCAGCCAATACTAGCATTACCAAACTTCAACAAGGTGTTTTAAATAGAATGTGATGAAAGTGGAGTGGTAATAGGGGATATAATAAGCCAAGAGGGTAGACCTATAGCCTATTTTAGTGAAAATTTAAATGATGCTAAGAAGTACTCATCTTATGACTTAGAGTTCTATGCAATCATACAAACATTGAAGAAGTGGAGGCATTATATCATGCCAAAAGAGTTCATTGTGTACATGAATAATCATGCACTTTAGTTTATATCTAATCAACCCAAACCAAAACAAAGACATGTGAAATGGGTGGAGTACATGCAAAATTTCACCTTCACCATCAAGCATAAACAAGGTCAAAGCAACAAGGTGGTAGATGCATTGAGGATGAGGGTCTTATTGGTGCATGGGATTCAGTTAGAAAGTGTTGGGATTGAGTCACTTAAATATATGTATGAGGTTGATGAAGGCTTTAATGAAGCATACCATGCATGCAAGCACCCAAACACACTTAACAAGGAGCCATGGTTAGATTTTATTCTTTAAAATGGAATATTGTTTAAAGGATTATAATTATGTGTGCCAAAAAAAAATTATAAGAGGAAATATGATCCAAGAGAAGCATAGTGGAAGCATGGCAAGCCACTTTGGGCTTGACAAGACATTAGAGTTGCTCACTAGGCACTATTATTGGCCTAAAATACAAGCAAAAGTAAGGAGGTATGTGGAAAGGTGCAAGATTTTTCAATTGGAAAAATATAAGAGCACTAATGCAAGTTTGTATCAACCCCTACTAGTCCTAAATAGGCCTTGGGAATCTATAAGTATGGAATTTGTGATGGGATTGCCTAAGACACAAAGGGGTTTTGATTTAATATATGTAGTTGTTGATAGATTCTCTAAAATGGCATACTTCATACCATGTAAAACCATTAAATATGCCACACATGTGGAAAATTTGTTTTTCAAGGAGGTAGTGAGACGTCATGGATTGCTCATGACCATTATTTCTGATAGGGACACCAAGTTTCTTGGTCATTTCTGGAGAATGTTGTGGAGGAAGCTAGGCACAAACTTGAGTTTCAGTTCAGCTTACCACCCTCAGATAGATGGGAAAACTGAGGTGGTTAATAAAATCTTAGGGAACTTATTAAGGTGTTTATCCAAGGACCATCCCAAGCAGTGGGATCTTGTGTTACCTCAAGCAGAGTTTGCTTCTAATGATTCTACCAACAGGAACATTGGTATGAGCCCATTCTAAGTAATCTATGACATGTAGCCAAGAGGAGTATTTGAGGTCAAGAACATCAATCATATGGACAATAGGAGTGTTGAAGGTGAAAATTTTGCAATGGAAATGAAGTACATGAATAGGTAAATAAACACTTAGAGTCTAGTGTTGACAAATACAAGAAACATACAAATTTGAGTAGAAGGTAAGTATATTTATAGATTGGAGACTTATTATTGACTCATCTTAGGAAGGAAAGGTACCCAAGGTGTGAATAAAACAAGTTAAATATGAAAAATATTGGTCCTTGCAAGATTCTCAAAAAGTTTGCAAACAATGCATATGAATTGGAGTTGCCTAGTGGAATAAGTATCTCACCTATCTTCAACATTGTAGACTTGTACCCTTAAAACAAAGGGATAAAAGGAGGAAACACATCAAAAAATGCATCTACAGTAGGCCCAAATTGGGCAACATAATTGCCTAAGGCCAAAATAAAAGAGATAGAGTTCATACTGGACAAGCAGGGGATCAAGAGGACTAGAGACAAGTAGTACTTCAAGTACCTAGTCAAATGGAAGACTTACCTAATAAAAGATGTGATGTGGATGAATAAACATGACATACATAAGTATGGGAGTACTTTGGAAGCACTCATGGATAATATTCCATGAGTTGTTTTCTCTTTCCCTGGGAGTATGATGTAGGGGCATCACTTTTAAGGTGCATTTTGTCTTAAATTTAGGTTTGATTGCATTAATTTTGGTTTGATGATGCTTTGGAAGGCTTTGAAATGCCCCAAGCATCCTTATTTTTCAAATTGGTAGCTTAGGATTGCATATAGGTAGTTTAAAATTCAAATTTTGTGTTTTCCTGCCAAAACTTGCTTTTCAAATATTTGAATAATTGGCTTATAATAAGAATTGCAGGGGCAAGTGAATGGTTTGATCAAGCTTGTGAACAAGTTGAACATATTCCTAGGGATTTCTAGCCAATTTTCACACCCAATTTTGCATCTTTCATTTTGGTTGAGTGCAACATTATTAATTGGTTTATCCCCACAACAGAAAGACCAAGTGTTATTTCCTTTGAAAGCCTTTGTTTGGTCTTTTGCAAGTGTTATTTCAATCTTTTTTGCTCAAGTGTTATTTATTTTGGCAAAGAATTGTTTCAAAATTTTTGTT
This sequence comes from Torreya grandis, assembly GCA_037957365.1. Lineage (NCBI taxonomy): Eukaryota > Viridiplantae > Streptophyta > Pinopsida > Cupressales > Taxaceae > Torreya > Torreya grandis. Next base: position 7,733,378 of record JARHVA010000071.1, on the reverse strand, counting down.
TGAAACAAAAAGTTTGAAGGAATTGGTCCTTTTCTCTTCTGTTGGGTCACTTTCAAAAGTCCAAAGGGTCTTTTCTCATGAAAGTGTCCTTTGTAAAAAGTCTGAAGGGCACATTTCAAGATTTCCAAAAGGCATCTTCAAGATTTTTGAAAGAAAAGTGTTCTTTGCAACTTTTTCGAAGGGTTTGTTATTTCAAAAAATTGGTCCATTTCAATATTTTTGAAGGGTCACTAAAAATCTTTCCGAAAGGTCTTTTCCTCATAAAAGTATCCTAAACAGGTTTTCTGAGGGGACACTTACAAAATTGCTTAAGGGTCTTTTTCTCTTTCAAAGGGTACATTTTAGGTTTTTTGAAAGGTACATTGCAAGATTTTCAAAAGAAATGTCCCTTGCAGCTTTTCCAAAAGAAACTGGCTCTTACAACTTTTTTGAAGGAATTGTTTACAACATTTTGTCCAAAACAATCTTTTTGAAAGGAATTGTTTCTCATGCAAGTGCCCTTCAGATAGTCTAAAAAGTCCTTTGCAAAAAGCCCAAAGGGACACTTTACAAAAGTCCAAAGGGTCTTTTTCTCTTTCTGAAGGGACACTTCAAGAATGTTGAAGGGCATATTTAGGCTTTTGGAAAGGCAAAATGAAAATATCGAAGGGTTATTCTCAGCAAAAGCGTCCTTCACAGAAAGTTTGAAGGGACACTTTAAAAAAGATCGAAGGGTATTTTTCACTACCAAAGAGTCCAGTTCAAGATTTCTAAAGGGACATTTAAATAATGTTGAAGGGCATGTTTGAGCCTTTCGAAGGGTACTTTTCAAAGTTTTAAAGGGTAGGTCTATCAAAGGAACAATCCACTTGCAAGTTTAAGAAGGGGTCTGAAAGGTTATTTATTTCAGAGAAAAGGGTCCACAGGAAAATTGTTTGAAGAAAATTCCAAATAAAGGTCCAAAAAAGACCCTAAGTGAATGGTCCTAGTGTAATGATGGTTATATAGATGTCAACTTCAAGGTGATGAGCTAGCCGTTAGCATTTAAATAAGTGGGTCCCAGGCAGATCAACGGTCCTCGTTCAAACGCTCAAAAATCTAAGGGCTCGTATTCTTCATCTGCCAAAGCAAATAAAAGAGTTCATCTCACTATTAATTAGGTCATGATCCAAGTCATTTTTAGATGGCCAATCAAAATAACAATCAGCTGTACACATAAACTCCAAGCAATGCCTCTCCAAGGCCAACAGAATGAAAGTAACTCTTCCTTACACTATTTCACACCTCAACAAGCCAGTGAGAAGTTCTTAGCACCAAGAAAAATTGACAAGTGGACTCATTTACATAATCAATTTGATGCCATTAATTAGGTCAAAATTATCTTGTTTCTGTTAGTGCAACCATTGGGGAAGCATCTTTGAGAGAGCAAGCTAGCTGTGTAACCACTTGAGGTGACATGGATAAATCAAATGCCCTGAATGAGCATCATTTACAAAGATGGTTGTAGTTGAAGATGGAGACTCCTAACAAATTGATTCTTCCTTTTGTTGCCAAAGGCCTCCTCCTCTCACTTCCTTTCTACTATAAATATAGCCCTTGGGCTAGTGTAAAAAAAACCACACATTGTATGGCAAATACCTACTGGATTGATGTCACATTTTGCCCTTTAAGCATTAGGTACCAGTTTGTTTCTTTTAAGTTTTTTCAACAATTTTTTGGGTGTGTAAGAGATGTATAATGACAATAAGTTATGATTTTCCATCCTCCTATCCTTTATCCTTCATGCTTGAGCAAAATTTCTTAGTTTAACAAGTCATATAGAGTGTGTTCAAGTGTGTTGAATTGTTGTAAGTGTATAACTGTTATTGGAATGTGCAATTTTCCTTTTAGTTAATTTTCCTTGTGTCATTTCATGCATCTCACCTCTATACTAAAATACTTATGTTAGAAATCCTCAGAGCTTGGGAATGGTTTGTGCATTTTGCTGTGTCTTGCACTAGAATATGATATTCATGTGGAAGATAATCTTGGTGTATCACCACTCTTATATTAGGTTTTCCTTTTCTATAATCTCCAACTCTTTTCCTTTCAAGAAAACTAATTTAGATAGAAGTTGTTTTGCAAAGATGCATTCAGGGAGCTATCCCTTTAAATCTAGAGGTTCATTTCCTCTATAAGCATACCCACATGCCTAGAAATGTTCCAACATTTCCCAAATCTAAAAGAGGATTAAACACTCTCTTATAGGGTGCAAGATTTGAAGACAACATTTTTGACACGCCTGGTGGGACAAATTATTTACATGTCAAGGTGAATGATGGTCTTAACAAGCATATGGTTGTAGAAATGTTATTAATCCAACATTTAGGGACTCCAAAAGGTGAGAATCTATGGTTTTAGATCATTTTGCCCACATTATACTTCATGGTCCTCACTAGGTCATCTAGGATTTTTTACCAAGCCCCTTTAGCTGAAGCTCTTCTTGAAGAACAACACCCTGAACCATTCCTAACACTTAGAGATCTTGGACAAGGAGGTTTTGAAGAAGAAGAATAAAAAGTTGATAATATAGGAGATCAAGAGGAAAGAAGAGAAATGGATAGGTAACAACCTTTCATAGCCTTTAACACCCAAAATCTAATTGACCTTCCTACATATGACTCTATTCCTCCCAATGCTACCAAGAGTCTCCCTGGTTTTAATGGAGAGGGTCCTATTACCCCATCTGAGCATATTAGGGACATTTTAAATTTTTGTAACTTCCATAATGTCACCCAAGCCAAAATAGCCATTATATTTATTGCCATGTCTCTAAAAGGCAAAGCACTTGACTGGTATAGGACTTTAGAATGTGGTTGCATCACAAATTGGGATGGCTTTGGAGAATTGTTGGTAACTAGATTTGAGAATAAGAGTGACCATACTTCGCTAATCCACTAGTTGAGTGTGATAAAGAAAGGTCCTAACAAATCTATGGGAGATTTTAATGAAATATTTCAAAGGACATGGCATAGGTTTTTACCTATCATGAGACCTTCTCCTAGCTTTGTGTTTACCACTTATCTCAATGATATTGGTACTGATGTGGTAGTTAATGGGAGGATTTACTATGCCAAATGCATATGAGATAGCTATTGAAGATGAGAATATCTTGATACAAGTTGGAAAGATACCTCCAAGAGTTTTCATGCCTTTGTTGTCTCATAGTTCGGTTGAAGCTCCAAGCATAGCAAAAGTTCCTAAGACCAATGTCAAGCCAAGAACATTTCCCAAGAAGGTGGATAATGCTATGGAAAAAGATGAGGAAATATGGTCATTACATGCTCAGCTCAAGCAAGCTTAGTTCTAGGCAAGTGCTCCACCTAACCCTCAATACTATCCTCAAACAAGGCTATAGAGCTCCACCCCAATGCAAACACCAAGTAAGAGGACAAGGTCAACAAGGTTTCAATGCTTATAATCCTAATTCCACTCCTTCCACGAAGGCTGTTGTTCCAGTGCATGCTAACTTGGTCCAAGGGGAGGATCATTTGGACCAATGGGGACAACCTCAAGGTTAGTTTATGCATGATGGTGGAGAAGACAACTAAGCTTTGGTGGCACAAGAAAAATCTACTCCTTAACATTAGAAGAAGTGAATCTCATGCAAAGAGATACTCATAGAGAAGGTAATAGCCAGAGTGTAGGTATGATGAACTTTCAAGTGAAGGATGATTATGTGTTAAATCAAAGCACATAAATTATAGCCAACATAAGATCTAAGAAGAAATATCTAGAAGATGTTCTAAGAGTACATGTGATTCCAAGTGATTCCTCTCCAAGGCCACAAAGTGTGAATCCTAGTGCAATACCTACTACTAGTCATGCTCCTCAACAAAGTTAGAATGCAAGTAGGGTTGTCAAGCCTACAATACAATAGGTTCAAGCTCTCTCACTACCTTCAAGAATTCAGGAAAAGGTGAATAATTCCCCTCTAAACATTGTTGATTCTTTGAAGAATACCAAGACATGCATATCTTTTTAGGAAGTCTTACATATGCCTGGTCAAAAGGAGATCTTACAAGAACAACTTGAAAACATTCATGTAGCCCTCAAACTTAAAAACAAAATAGTGTGGCCCTTACCAATTATCCAAGTCATGTCTTAGAGCCCTCCACCAAATTTGAAAATCCTCCACCCTTCTACCTCACACTCATTATGGGAGACAAGTTGGTTTACAATTGTATTATAGATAGTGGAGCTAGTACCACTGTCATGCCTAAGGTGGTGGCTAATAAGTTGGGATTGAAGTATGAACCACATAGTAAAGGTGTGTTGCAACTTGACTGGAATCCAACCAAGATAGTGGGATTGGTCAAAGGTCTGAAAGTCTTTCTACATGATTTCCTAAGTTTCCCCATTATATAAGATGTTGTGGTGGTAGACCTTCCAGCTCATTTTTCTATCTGCTTGTCAAGGGACTTCACAACTAAGATAGGAGGATAACTTTCTATTGATTGGTATTTTCTAGATTTTAAAATAAGATATGGAATCAAGGTGACTATAAAGACACAACCCTTAGCAAGGTTTCATATTGAGCCATATATGGAGACAAATTCAAGTCAGAATTGTTTAATTAGTAAAGAAGATGAAGGTGTCATGGATGGTGCATCATCCTCCCCCCTTCACGATATTTTTGATATTTTACTTAATAAGTACATCACTGAAATGTATGGACTTGATCCATATAATTTTATAGAATAAACTATTTTGGGAGTTTATTGTATACACAAAAAAGATGTTTCAATCCCTTCATTCACTAATGAAGACCATGAACTTGAAGGAATATGGGAAATTTTTTTTGATGGCTCAAGAAGTAAAGTAGGTGCATGAGTTGGAATTATGTTAGTTTATCCATTAAATAATCAATACTACTATTCATATAGATTCCACTTTAGTTTCACCTGCAATGTGGCAGAATATGAAGGCCTAGTTCACGACCTCCAATGGGCAAAGAAGAGAGGGATCAAGAATTTAAAGGTTTATGGGGATAGTGAGTTGGTCATCCACCAAGTGAGAAATCAAGCTATAGCCAAGAATCCCTTTCTTAAATCCTAAAATCATAGGGTATGGGACCTACTTGAAGACTTTGATGCCTTCAACATACAACCATACCAAGGGATTCAAATAAACACATTGATATATTGGCTGCCATAGGATCACAGTTTGATGCAGTTGTTGATGTAGGAAAGGAGAAAGATCAGTCTCATATCAAGGTCATTATGAGGTATTATATTATAAATAATGAAGTGTCATGGTAGGTGTTTGAAAGTGATGAACACATTACACACTTCTTACAAAATGAGGTAGGATTCTCCTCAAGGAACTAAAAAGAGACTGCATGATCAATATGAAGAACAAGTTATTCAGCTAAAGACAAAAAAGATACCTAAGGGGATGATTACTTTAGAGAGTGTTTTAAATTAATATGATCAAAATAATAAATAAAGAGTGAGCATGTCAATAAAAAAAGAAAACTATGAGAGAATCATGATTTACAAGGACAAGCTTCTAAAAATTGGTAAGATATGTTCTCTATTTGAGAGGCAAGCCTTTATTGAATTATGTAAAGAGTTCCATGACATATTTGATTGAGAATATAAAGATTTAAAAGGATTTGATCCAAGTATAGCTCGTCACACCATTGAGTTAGTACCTAGAGCTAAACCAGTCAAGCAAAAATAAAGGCCTATCAATGCCAAGATAGAGGAACTCATGAAGAAAATGCTGACCAAGTTGATTGAGTCTAGGATTATCTTTCCTATCAAACACTCATCTTGGGTGGCTAATATTGTACCTATTTGAAAGAATAATGGAGAGAGCAAAATTTGTGTGGATTTTTGAGACCTTAATAGAATGTCTCTCAAGGATCATTATCCACTACCTTCCATGGAACAAATTCTACAAGTTGTTTTAGGTTCTCAACGCTTCTCACTTCTTGATGGTTATTTAGGTTACCATAAAATATTGGTGAATAAAGAGGCTTAGTTCAAGACAACCTTCACTACAAAATGGGGGACCTTTGCCTATAAAAATATGCCTTTTGGTTTATCCAATGCTAGAGCTACATTTCAAAGGGCAATGTACATAACTTTTAAAGGTTTGATCAATAAGTTTCTACTTGTGTACCTTGATGATAGAACTATTTTTTTAAGGATGATACTAATCATATGGAACATCTAAGGTAGGTGTTTGAGAAATCTAGGGAGTATGGAATATCATTTAATCCAAAAAAGTGCATCTTTTCTATCCATGAAGGTAAGTTATTGGGTCATATTGTTTCAAAAAAAGGCTTGTGTATTAACCCCGAAAGGATTGAGCCTATTTTAAGCTTGTCTTTACCTCAACACAAGAAAGGACTTCAAAGCTTCTTGGGGAAAATAAACTTTGTAAGGATGTTTATTCCAGGCTTTGCAAGTATGGTAAAGCCTATCACATCCATGCTCAAGAAGAACCAAGCTTTTGCTTGGATGAAGGAAGGTAAGAGTAATTTTGAGGCAATCAAGCAAGCAATTGCAAAATATCCTACTCTCTTGAACCCAAAATTTTCCAAATATTTCATACTCTATACCTTTACTAACCTTGATATAATCTCAAGTATGCTTATACAAAAGAATGATGAAGAGGTAGAGCAAACAATTGCATTCTTCAACCAAGGATTGGAAGATTATGAGGTCAAGTATACATTTGTTGAGAAGCAAGCTCTAACAGTGATAAGATGATTGAAAAAATTCAAACACATGATTTCAAATAACAAGTTACATGTCATGGTTTCTCATCCTAGCACCAAGGAGTTTCTCCTAAGTAAAGACCTTAATGAAAAGAGAGTTGGGTGGATTACAAAGGTGATGGAGTATGATGTGCATATTAAGGTGACAAGCTTGGTAAGAGGAAAAGGGTTATCTAAGCATTTAGCTTCAAATTTTCAAGAGCCAAAAGAGGAAGTCTTGATCAACCAAGTTCATCCCCAACTAGCTGATCACATACAAGTTCAAAGTTGGACACAAGACATCATTAGTTTTCTTCAAAATAGTGGGTATCCCAATGGCTTGAACAAGTCTCAAAAGAGATATTTTAGATTGCAGACCATTCCCTACTATCTTGTAGATGGTTTTATCTGTAGGAAAGATGTGAATGGTGTGTTTTTAAATTGTGTTAACAGTGATTAGTTTGATATGATACTAGAAAAGTTTCACAATGGTGCAGATGGAGGTCATTTCTCTCCTAAGATGACAACTAAAAAAATAATGAGGGCTAGTTACTATTGGCCTAGTCTTTTTAAGGACTGTTACCATTGGGATAAGATGTGTCCTCAATGTGCCTTATATGTAGGAAAACAAAAACTTGTAGCCCTTCCATTGAATCCTATCCAGGTAGACTAGCCTTTCATGCAATGTAGTGTGATCAACCCTCCATCAAGTGCTGGACACAAATGGATATTGACTGCAACTGACCACTTCATAAGGTGGGTAGAGGATGTTGTATTACAAGAGGCATGTGAAAATGCTATCTTGGAGTTCTGTGAGAACATTATAACAAGGTTTGGAGTTCCCCATGTTATCATTTCTAACAATGCACTTGCTTTCATAAGTGCTAAAACTTTTGATTGGGAAAATAGGAATGGATTTCTCTGGAGTACCTCATCCAACTATTACCCTAAAGGTAATGGATTAGCTGAATCTATTAATAAGAATATCATCAATATCATCAAGAGGTCATTGGAGAATAATCAAAGAGCATGGCACAAGTTGAAGATAGCCTTAAGGGCTCAAGATTACTCCTAAAAGATCAACTGGTAATTATCCCTTTGTGCTTATTTATGGGAGAGAGGCTAGGTTATCCATATATCAAGAACTCCCTACTCTATAACTTACACATTATCTAGAACTACTTGAAAATACTCTAATGGAAGTCATATTGATAGAACTAATGTAGCTGCAAGAAGTAAGAGATAATGCACACAAGGCCATGGAACACCACCAAGTACTCATGAAGAAGTCCTTTGACAAAAGAGTAAGTGAAAGAGTGTTCAATGAGGTTGACTTGGTCCTAAAATGGGATGATGATAGAGTAAAATTAGGTAGATATATAAAGTTTGACACTTTTTGGAGTGGCCCTTACATCATTAACAGGTGCAAGCAAAGCAACTCCTTTCAGTTGAACAAGATGAATGGAGAAGAATTGCCTATCACTATGAATGGGATACATCTAAAGTATTGCTATTATCTTTTGTGAGTTTGTTTTGTAAATAATATATTAGGTGTGTGTTTTGGTTTGTTGTTGTGTTCCCAAAGTACTTTGTAGCATAAGTGTGTTTCCTTCCTTTTGTTTGGTGTGCGTCTCTACCTTTGTGCATGTGAATTAACCAGCTTGTGTTTTTTGAGCCAAGGGCCTGTTCAAGTCATTTTTTAAGTGCATATATGTGTGACTCCATGCCCAATGGAAGGATTTAGGCCACTGGTCTTAGGCATAATAGGCATACCTCCCCTTCGATTCACCAAGAACGTTAGCTAATTTTCACACCCAATTTTGCATCTTTCATTTTGTCTAAGTGCATCATTATTATTTAGTTTATCCCCAAAATATAAATACCAAGTGTTATTTCCTTTAGAAGCCTTTGTTTGATCTTTTACAAGTGTTATTTTGGTCTTTTTTGCTCAAGTGTTATTTCTTTCGACAAGGAATTGTTTTAGACTTTTTATTCAAAACAAAAAGTTCAAAGGAATTGGTCCTTTTCTCTTCAAAAGGGTCACTTTCAAAAGTTTGAAGGGTCTTTTATTATGAAAGTATCCTTTACAAAAAGTCTGAAGGGCACATTTCAAGATTTCTGAAAGGCATCTCAAGAGTTTTAAAGGAAAAGTGTCATTTGTAACTTTTTTAAAGGGTTTGTTCTTTCAAAGAATTGGTCCATTTCAATATTTATGAAGGGTCACTAAAAATATTTCTGAAAGGTCTTTTCATCATAAAAGTTTCTTAAATAGGTTTTCTAAGGGGACACTTACAAAATTGCCGAAGGGTCTTTTTCTCTTTTGAAGGGTACATTTCAAGTTTTTTGAAAGGTACATTGCAAGATTTCCAAAAGAAATGTCCCTTGCAACTTTTCTAAAGGAAATTGGCTCTTGAAACTTTTTTGAAGGAATTTTTTTGGACATTTTGTCCAAAACAATCTTTCCGAAAGGAATTTTTTCTCATACAAGTGCCCTTGAGAAAGTCTGAAAGGTCCTTTGCAAAAACCCCGAAGGGACACTTTACAAAAGTCTGAAGGATCTTTTTCTCTATAAAAGGGTTTTTTTATCTTTTCTGAGGGACACTTCAAGATGTCAAAGGGCATATTCAAGCTTTTGTAAAGGCAAAATGAATATGCCGAAGGGTTATTCTCAATAAAAGTGTCCTTTGTAAAAAGTCTAAAGGGAGACTTTACAAAAACCTGAAGGGTCTTTTTCTCTTTCGAAGGGTCCAATTCAAGATTTTCAAAGGGACATTTAAATATTGCCAAAGGGCATTTTTGATCCTTTTGAATGACACTTTTCAAAGTCCCAAATGGTAGGTCTATCAAAGGAATAATCCACTTGCAAGTTTAAGAAGGGGCTTGAAAGGTTATTTCTTTCGAAGAAAAGGGTTCACGAAAAAATAGTGTAGGAACATGCTAAAGCAAAGGTCTGAGCAAAAAACCCAAGGGAATGGTCCCAATGTAATGATGGTTATATGGACGTCAAATTCATGGTGATGATCTAGTTGTTAGCATTTACACAAGTGGGTCCCAAGCAAATTGATGGTCCTCATTCAAATGCTTAAAGATCCAAGGGCTCATGTTCTTCATCCACCAAAGCATATCAGAGGGTTCATGTCACCATTGATCAAGTCATGATCTGAGTCATTTTTTGATGGCAAATTTAAGGAATAATTATATGTACACATAAAATCCAAGTGATGCCTCTCCAAGGCTAAAAAAATGAAAGTAACTCTTCCCTACATCGTTGCATACCTCAACAAACCAATGAGAAGCTATTAGCACCAAGACAAATCAATAACAAGTGGAATCATTTGCATAATCACATTTATGCCTTTACTTAGCTCAAAAATATCTTATGTCTACTAGTGCAACTGTTGGGGAAGTATCTTTGAGAGAGCAAGCTAGCTGTGTAACCACTTGAGGTGACATGGATCAATCAAATGACCCAAATGAGCATCATTTGCAAAGATGGTTGCAGCTGAAGATGGAGACTCCTAACATATTGATTCCTCCTTATGGCACCAAAGGCCTCCTCCTCTCACTTCCTTTTTGCTATAAATATAGCCCTTGGGCTAGTGTAAAAAAACCACATAGTGTATGGTGAAGCCATGCTAGATCGATGTCACATTTTTACCTTTAAGCATTAGGTACCATTATATTTATTTCAAGTTCTTTGAACAATTATATGGGTGTGTAAGATACATATAGTGATAGTAAGTGATGATTTTCCATCCTTCTATCCTTTATCCTTTATGCCTGAGCCAAAGTTCTTAGTCTAACAGGTCATATAGAGTGTGTTCAAGTGTGTTGAATTGATATAAGTGTATAACTATTCTTGGAATGTGAAATTTTCCTTTCAGTTCATTTTCCTTGTGTCATTTCATGCATCTCACCTTTCTACTAAAATACTTGTGTTAGAAATCCTCAGAGCTTGGGAATGGTTTGTGCATTTTGCTGTGTTGTGCACTAGAATATGATATTCATGTGGAAGATAATCTTGGTGTATCACCACTCTTAGAGTAGGTTTTCATTTTATATAATCTCTAACTCTTTTCCTTTTAAGAAAATTGGTTTATATACAAGTGTTTTTGTAGAGATACATTCAGGGAGCTAGCCCTTTAATTTTAGAGGTTCATTTCCTCTATAAGCATACCCACATGCCTGGAAATGTTCCAATGTTTCCCAAATCTATAAGAGGATTAAACACTCTCTTTTTAGGTTGAAATATTTAGAGATAATAGGGACCTCTTGAACCCATTTCAAGGGTCCAAAGATTCAAATGTATGGAAATCTAATGTTAGACCAAACTTCATGCCTTGTAACTCACCTTGTGATTGTTGGTAACATGACCAAGGTAGTTATAATGGTTGTTTTCCATGTAAAATTTGAAATTTTTGATGGGTGGATAGTTATTACATGTTTTTAAGAGAACAATCTCTGAAGGAATAGAGAAAAAAAGACCCCTGTTGAAGAATTGTGATAAAAAGCCATGTTTTGGTGTTAATTGCTTTGTGTTGTAGACTGTATGTTTCTTTTTGGTGAACAAGTGGTATTGGAAATTCATTATAAATTTTCCTGAAGGTTATTGGAAATTTTGAGCATATAAATTTCAATAAATAAGAAAATAGAACCCTATTTGAATATTGGTTCTATAGACCCTTGTGTTTCCTATGTGTTCACATTGTCTTGCATGGACTGCGTAGCTGTAAAGAGAAATGACATTTGAAACTACTTACAATATATGATAAACACTTTTTTGAGTGTGTGTTAAATGTTTTTTTAACATTTTTTCATTGCATTGGATGTTGTATTGGATTTCAAACTGTGATACAGACCTGTAGCATACACTTTTTCCTGTACAATCAAGATGTTTTGAGTTAGAAAACTATGATAGTTGATTGGATAAGGGAAAATAAAGTTTAGAGAGGTTGAGTGGGGTTGAGACAAAGCTGAAAAATCTTTCATAGTGTAAATAAAACCTTGAAAACACTCATAATTGGTTTATTAGTGCTCTCAGGCTAAGACAAGGTTGAATAAGCCCTAATCTAGGGTTTTGATTATAAAACCATTTCCAACTATCCAAAAATACTAAAAATTTGTAGTCTAACTATTTTCAACGTGATCTAATTTAATAACATAGTTTCAAAGTTTGTACGGACCTACTAGTATGATTTCTAGAAGTCTGAGTGCTCAAGGCCTTAAAAGAGACCTAATTGAGAAGGCTTGAAGTTAGAAAGTGGGTCTAAATGAGGAATTTTATCCTAAAATTTGACATAGAGGTGTAATCAAATAGAGGGTCCTTGTAACAATTCATAAAATCTCTTAACTCATTATACTTTTTCTGTATAAGCAATAAAATAGAAAAAAAGGCTAGTAGGAAGGTTGAGAAGCCTAGGGAAATAGATCAAGAAGTCAAAGTTGACACTTATACCAAGGTACCTATACATCAGATTGGTTTGCTAAATAATGTTTAAATTCAAAAATTATGTTTGAATAAGAGTCATCGAGGATGATGACTAGCTTTATGGTAGAAGGATGTTACATCCCGATTCCTTGGAAAACAAACTTGCTAGATTATCCGTGGATATCTATAGTTGACAAATTTAGATTTTACTATTTTTAACTAAGCTATGAGATATATGTTATTACAGGGCATTAGGATATTTCTTAGGTTACATTTTTATATTGCTATGAGTTAGCTATAATGTATATGTTTACATTATGAATATGTTGATTTATTATTTCAGTTATATTTTATGATGAATATATATCATGATTGTTATGGTCTAAGTACCTGCTTTGTTGTGAGGTTGACATAAGAGAACCCACCTTTTGAAGTGTGATAGAAAGATATCATTATTGGATAGGGTGATGTAGATGAAGACGTGAAGGATGATAGAGAACTGGCGAGAACCCTGCACACACCACATAAATAATTCATGTTGATGAATAATATGAATGGTTAACATGGTGTGTTTAATGATGTTACATTTAGATTTACTTGCACATGATTAATTTATCTTAATGGTTATTTATAATTCATTTGGCATAATTTATGTGTGTAACTATTAATGCTTTCAAAATGTAAAGTTACGTAATTAGTGCAAATTTGAAATTAATGATTAATGGACTTATCATTAAACTATTTTGATATTTTAGATAATAATTAAATTAGTAAACTCATTGGTTTTTATAATTAATGTTGAATTTTGAAAATTTAGAAATTACCATTAAGAGAAAAGCAAAAAAAAAGAAAAGAAAAAGAAAATCCATAAAATAAATAAAGATATTGATTTAATAATAATAAAAGTAGATAAAAACAAAAGGATGAAGATAATGAAAAAGTGTTGGAAATATTGTCATTGATGTCAAAGGTCTAGTATTATTGGTGATAAAGGCCCCATTGCATTTAATGTTGTTTATCTTGGCTAATGTGAGTTAATATTTATTTAATATTAACGAATATATTTTTGGTTGCATATGAGACAAAATAAGGGCCCATGGAGAAGTCGAAGAGCCACGGGGTAAAGACAAAAGAAGGATGGGATGCATTTTCCCATGAAGAGTCATCTTGGGGAATACCAAGAGTCACCAAGTGAAGACAAAAGAGTAAGGGCACAATTTCTCATGAAGGGACACTTTAAGGAATACGAAAAGTCACCAAAGATAAGGACAAAAGTGGGAAGGACGTTTTTGGTCATGAAAGGTCACCACATGACTTTTCAAAGGCTTGAATATGAAGGGTCATACAAGTTTGGTGCCATTTTCCATGAGGATTGAAGGGTCACAAAGGGGGAAGCCCAAAGGTCATTTGGAAAGCTATAAATAAAGGCTTGAGAAGCCATTTGTAATATGAGAGATAGAGGTTGATTTGATATTGTAATATCTATCTTAGAAGAGCAATTGTGAGAGATGAATATGATTTGTATTTGTTATATCTATCTTAGAAGAGCAAAGGTGAGAGAGAGAAAAGAGATGTTGTATTCATCTATCATTTGTTGAGATAGCAACATTGAGAGATAGGTGTGTGGTATACACAAAGGGGTTGGTGCTCCTGTGGGTTGGTGCTCAAAAAAGGGATTGGTGCTCCTGTGGGTTGGTGTTCAGCAAAGGGGTTGGTGCTCCTGTGGGTTGGTGCTCATGAATTATTGCTAGGTTGGTGCTTGGCAAAGGGGTTGGTGCTCTTGTGGGTTGGTGCTCACGAATAGTAGCTAGGTTGGTGCTCGGCAAAGGGGTGTGGTGCTCCTGTGGGTTGGTGCTCATGAATAGTAGCTGGGGTGGTGCTCGACAAAGGGGTATGGTGCTCCTGCAAGCTTGGCTTGCGAATATTGTTTAGGTTTGTGCTCATTCATATACTTCAGATTGTTCTCCGTGGTTTTTCCCACATTGGGTTTCCATGTTATATCTGGTGTCTCTCTATCTTGTGTGGTGTTTATTGTTTGAGTTTTATTGCATATCTTGAATGTTTGATTAAGTGAAATTTGGTTAAAGGAAAGTTTTATAAGATATATGACATATTGATTCACCCCCCCTCTCAGTATATCCCGTGCTTAACAAAAACATGTCATAGGTGTTTTAAAAAGAAAGAAAGGGCACAATAGGAGGAGAGGAGTATGGTAGCACACTTAAGACACTTAGAGAAAAGGCACCTAAAATAGGTTGAACAGGAAGCATGTACAAGGAGCTGAAGGAACAATCACGTAGATTGCTAGGTAGGAAATGTAATTCTTTTCTAGAGTTTGTTTATGTAGAAAATTTGGGTTTAAAGTGGTTTGAATAATGTCTGTCATGAACTAAAAATAAATAAAGGACAAACCTTAGTTACTAAAACTTATGTGTGGCATTTGTACTGTGAATATATATATATATATATATATATATATATATATACCTGTCAGCATAATTCATTGTATTAATACCATTAACATATCTTCTTATGGTATATATATACCTCAAATACACTCTTAATACACACAATACCACTTAAGATAGGTTAATATATATACATATAGTCATTGTATTTATACCAATATTTATAACAGGCTATATTGAATGGTATGATGATTTGATATATTTTTATAGTGCAGTAAATTAATATTATGGTAATATAAAAATAGGAGCCTCTGACCACCAACTGATATCCATAACAGATAATATGAATTAAAGATTTAAGTTAGTTAAATTATGATGAATCGCTACATTCTAAGTATGACGATTTATAGCTAGAATGGGATAATTTGTTCTTTATTACTATAGCTTATTAAAATATGCAATGATGTTTTTAAACCAATTTAATATAGTAGAATAATTGAGTTAAATATTATGAAAATAGCTGAATTTAGTATAATAAAATTGTTGAGTTTAAAATCTTGAAATCACTAGGAATAATCTGTTAAGATCGCTAAGTGTGATATTATGATTTAACTTTATGTTTATTCACTGCATGTGTAAAAAGAAAATAGACTAGCACCTTATATGTCTTGTTTAAATCATTGTAGTTTTATTTTATTTACAACATCCATATATTATTAATAGGCACCGCTTATATTCTGTTGTTATAATAGTCTACAACAAATTATACTTAAAGACTCATATAATATTTCTAAATAGTATAATTTAGAGGAAAATCTATCATGTATTAAATTTAATTTGAGTATAATTAATTTTGCCTCTATGAAATTAGTCTACAACAAATTATTCTCAAAAAATCAAGTATGGTGAGATTAATTCAAGCAATATCATGGAAATAACAAACAAGAATATGGCGAAATATATATATTTAAGAAAGTAATATCATGAGAGCAATATGCACTTTTTATTGCATATCAATATCTATTGTGATATCTATTATGAGGTTTTTAAATTCAAGCAATATCTATTACATTTTCTTTCTTAAACCATATGTCAACATTGTTCTTAGGGATAAATAAATTTATATATATTTCACCATGGGTATTGTGATTAAAAATAGATTTCACCAAATCAAAATAGGTCCCTTTAATATGATGAGATTAAAACTTAAGGTTTGAATTGAACTGGGTATTGAACTTCCATGGATACCAAGCTGTGATTATGGCACAATACTGTCACAAATCTACCTTATTTAGTGCATTAATCCAAATGCTATGTTAATACTAGCTTGTAATAAAGGAAAGTAGCATTTATAGACAGTAAAACTCTATGTTACAAGGATATCAGATGTTTCATTATTATCACATGTGGAGGTATCATGAGGCTAACATGTGGTTACCCTCTATTCATCTATGCCTACATTAGCTAAGTCAAATAATAATAATAGTGGTCTTTGCAATGGGCTATCTGCTAACACCCATTCTCACTGGTGGTTTCCTATTTTTAATCTCAATGAATTGCCCTTGACAAAAGTCCCTTGGATCAATGCTCTCAATTTTTTCCATAAAGGAATTCATACTGTCCATGACATCTTCTATAGGTGATCTCGCTCTAGGCTATCCTAGGAGGAGGTAAAAGCCAAATTTCAGTTAGCCAATATGGACCAAGAATCCTATCAAAAGATTTTCAATGTCGTGTCAATATCCATGATCCATAAAATCTCATTCCAGTCTACTCGGCCTTGGTGGAAGGAATAGATGTGGTATGTGGAGACCCCTTTTTACAATTACACTCCTTGACTTGGCTATGGATGGCTCACCCCCCATTTACCCATTATGGATAAACTTAATGCCCTTTGGGGGGTGTACTCATATGTTACTACATTGATCTTTCACTTCAACACTGTTAAGGGGATCATATGGAGCCCAAGCTTACTCAGCTTGCTTGGTGTATACTTCACAAAGGCTTACTCATTGGTAGATGGTTCATCCAACTAGGAGTCTACCTGCCTACTTGCCTTTTTTGTGGCCACCTTGAGACACTTCCTCATCTTTTTTGATACTATTCCAAAGCTTAAAGATTTGGACTTGGATCCATGATCTCTTCAGACCTTTCTAGCATAAATTTTTCATTGGCAACACATCCTCCTTGGAGATAAACCCGTGATACCCTTTAAATACTCACAAGTCTGGCATACTTTCAAAGTGGAGATTCTCTTCTGGCTTTGGAAAGAAAGAAATAATTCAGTGTTTAATAATGCATCTATTGATTATATTATTTTTGCTATAAATAAGTCCTCTATCATCTCCAATGTGCTTTTGCAGATTTAAGTCCAAGACAATAAAGTGGCTATGGAGATTGGCCATCTTTAAGATCTCCTCTCCCACTGAGGATATGTTCCTTGTGTAATGGCTCAAATTCTACCATCTCTACCCAAGGATCTCAGACTGGAGGATAGAATGGCTCCACTTCCCCATGGTGGGCATTATTGTAGCTGTTCTTGGTGTCACTCTCACAGTGACACCCCATACCAGCGCATGACCCCTCCTGGCTAGCAGTGAGGGTGGTAGCCATCACCTCCTTCCTTAATTAGGCAAGATGACTGGGATGCTTATCCTCCTCATCTACACCTAGATGCTTTGGGGTGCCACCTGAAGGCCATTTGGACATGCTGGATAAGTTCCCTAGGCTTTTTTTGGCCATTTCACCCACTCAGACTCAGGAAGAAGATGATAGGGACACAACTCAAGCTATTGGCCAGGATCCTATCCCAAATGGCAATTACTTACAAAGCTTGAGATGGACTCTAGATGATACGGATCCACCACCTTCTGGCCTTGCTCTTGCTACTTAAAATTATCTTTTATTATGTGACTTATTCCTAGGCTTTGCCTAGTTGTTTGTGATGCTTTCATTTCTGGCTCCTAGGCTTTGCCTAGTGTGACTGCATGGCATGATCTCATACTACATATATTTTTTTTATGAATTATTTGTATATTTTTGGTTAGTTAATATATGATATATTTCATCAAAATAATAATAATAATAATAATAATAATAATAATAATAATAATAATAATAATAATATAGCTAATGTTCATGAGAGGATTCATGCAAAGTCATATCTTTATATGTGCAATTACTCTAGGCTTATGGTGTAGCAATGGATTAGGAATATATTGAGATATACATATTTATATGAGTTTTTAGATATTGTATACATTCCTTGAAGTCTTGCTTGGTTGGATTTAACTTGAATCAGATTTAACATGTAAAATCATTACATCTTGTAATATCCTAAGTCATATTGGGATTACATAATTTGGTGGTTTCCATGGAAATGTGAACATAGATCTAGTCCTAAATTAATGGAGAGGTATATGTATATAGTTATGTTTATAACATATATCCGTGGTGGTATGATCATAGCCAAAGTTATAAATAAATTATATATTCAAGTATGTTCAATATGATGTTATACCCGAGTGCTTTATATTCTAAGTCATGTGGGGAAATCCATATGAGTGTTTGATGTCAAGTTGACTTGAAAGATTAGAACAAGAGTATAAGTAGTCTAATGACATTAGTAATCGATTTGTTAACTTGAATGTATGACTATAATAGTTGCTGAAATCATATTAGGTCATTGATCAAAATTCTAATCAGTGTTGAGATTTTTGAACCATATTTATATTATGGTAAGTATTTTTTAATATAATTAATGAGTGTTTTCATATAGAAAATATATCTACATGTGGACTTAGGTATTCATATGACTTTATAATTTATATAGGTGCATTGGGTCATATGCCTATATATATAAATAATAGATTGTTAACAAGTTATAAGATTCTGTAGAACCAAAAATATAACCCCTTGGATACAGTCTCCTAAAGGAGTAATAAATCATTGAATTATGTTCAGTCGAGGTATAGCTTAGTGTAGGTTATCTGACTCTCTGGAAAGACTATGATTAACTAGTAGTTTATATATTTTCAGTGATGAAAACTTGTGTGTAGTGCATAGTGAGAGTTTATTAAAATGTATAAGTGGTTAGGCTTATAATAAGTGCATCATGAAATGAGCTTGTAAGTTATGTTTCTTATGATTACTACGGTGAAATATAATATAGGGTATACCCAAGTAGTATAAACCTGTACTTACTAGATTATTATTATGTTTATGAGTCATTTGGTTCTTGGAATTATAGGAATAGTTATTCATAATTATGTAGTTATTTTCATAAACAATGAACTGTGACAATATTAGATGTCTTAATGTACTAAAATATAAATGTATGTTAAACCTAGATGGTTCATATAGCAATTGATATGTCTAGACTCACACCCATGTTTGACTGATTAAATGAATGCATGTTGGTTATTACTATGAATAGTATGTTTTAGAAAAGTTAATAGGACCTTGTGTATGTGTGTATACAACCTTGAGAGTTTAACAAATGTTGTGATAGAATATTATGTGTTTTGTGGAAACTTTGACTTGCTTGATCTTATCTTGTTTCTTGAATATAAGTTTGTGTTTTCATGTAGATATGACTACTTTATTATGATTGATTGTGGAAAACTAATAATTATGTCTTAAAATACTAGACTATGGTAATATGGGTTATCATACGGTGTAGTCTATTTGGGGTAGTGAAAATATGTAGTTAAATGTGTATTTACCTAGGTGGCATTAACTGTAGTCATTATTTCTAGTATGGTATAGAAAATAATGTAAGATTTATTTATATGTTTGATGAAATAAATATATGTTACTCTTATGTTTGGCATATTATATGATGTGTTTTCTAGTAGGATGTAAATTAAATGAATATTGTGGTTGAATTGTATTTGACCAATTTGCAATGCTAATACATAGTAATGAGTGAGATGGACTTCACTAGCTTACTAGCATCATAATTCCAGATGAAGGCAGTCTGATCAAGTGGTGTCTATGAATTTGGTTGATCTATAGATCGTTATCATTTATTATTCATAAAACTTTAGGCCAAATTATGTTTAGTGAGATATTATCATTTCATAAATATGATTTACATGTTTGTACGATATCTTGTTATATAATGTTTTTCTATGATTCACTGCATGTTTAGTCTAAAAATCATACAACACATGGGTACTTGCTTGTCTCTTTAGATTCTTGTGCCATCATTATCTACTCATCTATGAAGGGAGGGCCATTCTTTGATATGATCAATATAGGGGATAATTAGTTCATGGTTGGTGTGGAAAAGTGTTCAGATGATTCTCTCCCTCTCCATAGCAATACTACTTATCGAGATGACACTTGAAATGGCCACAGATACTTGAGTTCAAAAACTATGCTCTGGGGAGCCATGTATCTTATATGTATATTATATTGTATTATGCTTATTATTGAATATTGTCATGAAGAGTTGTAATTAATTATTATTTTATATTGATAATGATGGTTTTAGACTTATATTACCTGTGGCTGAGTTGATATAATTACTTTCTACATTTGTATTATGATATGCTCTCATGATATTAGATATCGGTGATATAAGAAGTAATAAATTTGTTTGATTTTATCATGCTATGAGTATTTCATATGGTATTTGTTATATTCTCATGATGTAATCTATTTTTGGTATACATGATTAATAAAAAAATCACATACTTCTAATTTGACCCTAGTGGGGTTGTTACATTAGGATGTTGTCTATAGTTGCTTTGGATATGAAAAAGGTGTGAATAGGTTCCTACAATCTTTAGAACCACTCAGTGGTGTTCATATGCATAAAAATTCATCTAGGCCTAAGCCCTACAAGTACCTAACTTGATTCAAAAGATTACATGAACCTTCCAAACTATATGATGACCTTTAATTTGGGAGAATGAAAGTCTATTTGGAAATAGTGGTTAGCAAAGAAAATCACATATGTGGTCAATTTGGCCTAATTCCATGATAGACCTACTTAGAATGTAAGAGAAAGATTGAGAGGCCAACTTCTTATGCTCATACATGTATGGACAGAGTGCATGGTGCCTTTGGCACTTGGGGAGAGTTGAAGGGGGTCCTATACTCCAAATTTATGAAATTGGTTCTAAGATTGGATGTCAGGATTTTATAAATAATCGTTAATAGTCCAAACCTCTTAAAACCCTCTCAAAACCCTAGTTTGGACTTGATGGGAAAGATATGGTGGGAAATTCTTCCAAGGGGTCAAATGGCCATGAAACTGATTTGAACATGTCTAACACTCTCCTATACTCCATGACATCCACTTTGGCCTTACTGTCATCTGTACAAACAAGTCTAAAACTATGTTTCTTACATAATTTGAAGTGATTGACACGTATAAAGGAGAATAGAAAAGTAATATCCATTGAGAGGGGTCTTTAGATACTTGTTGTAGCTTATCAAACTCAATTCTCACTATGGTGGTGGATGAAAACCTCTCTGCTACACTTTTCATTATAGGTAGTCTAAATGAGATAGTGAAATGGAGAAGTGACTGCTTAGTGAGATAGTGATCAAGGTGACTTGGAAACTTTTGAGGTCTACCTAATGGAGTGTGAGGCAAGGAGGTTATAAATAACAGTCTTAAATCCTCTATAATGCATCTTTATGAGCAACTTCAATCCACTTGGATGACAAGTGTGAGGATAAACTAGAGGGTTAGTGATGAATGATTGTAGGTAGTGAATAATAAGTGACAAGGATGAATGCATCAATTAGGGAGGTGTGGATGACTTGCACTGACATATTCTCTAACTTCTAATGTTAGATCATATGTGTCAAGGCTTCTTATGGTAGTTTTTGATAATCAAGTGAACCCATCACCATGATGAAGGTAGTTTCAAAGCAAGACAATAAAGAGTCTACACCAACTTGAGGAAGGTGCTCCATTTCAGATTGACACATGTTCATGAAAACTTATTAACTTATTTTCCACTTCATTCTATGGCATTGTAAATGATTCTTAGATTTTGACACTTGGTTTTATGATCTTTGAGCTTCACTTCTTCTTTCTCTTCACATATATTCTATAAATTCAAGCTTTTTTATCTTTGTAAAGGATCCATAATTAGTATGGAGAAGCCCTGCTAGTTTTGACACCTCATTTGCCACTGAATAAAGTTTTTTGAATTTGATTCATTCTCTGCAATCTCTTACTTGAGTATGCCAAGTGGTTTGTGTGGTTGACAAGTGATGAACATGCTCTCCTTGCTTCCATTTCTACTCTTGGATGTTTGTGTGAGTGGCATAATTTCTAACAAGTTTCATAAAGTGTATTTTTCGTTATGTGTGTCTTGAAGTGTGAGAGAGACTAGTAGCGTCTTGTATCAGACCTTCTTTTCACCCACCTCTAGAAAGGCATAACAGTCTACCTCTATGAGAAATACCTATGCTAGAAGAACATGGAGTTGAATTCAATTTGAGTAGTTTTCTTTCTTAAGTACACATGCAAGTCTATTATGTAGAGTTATCTTGGTGTATCACCTCATTATCATAGGTTTTTTTATGTTTCCTTCTTCCCTTTTCACCCCAATAATGCTTAATCTAGTGTAGTGTGAGCCTAGAAGATAAATCAAGGGAACTAACCCTTTCAAACCTATAGATCTATATCTTGTAGTGTATTATCTATGAAGGAAAATAGTTCCATGTTATCCTAAAATTGAGAAGGTTTATTCAAATTCTCTAGGGTGAAATTTTAGGCTATAACAATTTTTTCACACTCGATGGGACAGTTTGTCCATGAAGGTTGTTCAAGGTAAATGCTTGTTTTGACAAGGAGATATAATAGTCCACTTCTTGCAGTATCTGGTGACTTCAACATTTTAATCTTGGTTGCAAACTAGTGTAATCTTTCATGCCTAAGGTAAACACAAGGTCTCTCATCAAAGGCATACCTTTTGAATTTCAAGAGCTTCCTCCTTATTCCTACAAAGTAAATAGATTTGAAAACACCCATCCCTATCTAAATATATCTTATCTTTCTCACAAGCCCATAAGAAAGTTCTTGATTCCCGCATTCATGTAAAGTCCTAAGTCCAACATGGCAAGGAACTATCCCTCTAAGACTTACCCTAGGAATTTTGTTGCCCATGTTATAGTGTCACTAGAAAGACACCATGTTTATAAAAATCCCCTTGATTGGAAATAAAAAAATGGATATTATTTTTTTTGGGTTTTTTTTCCTATTTGACATAGGGACAAGGATTATTTCCCAATGATCCCCCATTCTCAAAAAAATGAAAAAAATTCTTAAGAAAGATATAGGAATTGAGGAGGGCCTAGAAGAACTCTGCAATGAACATCCATCCACACAAAAAATCTCATATTATATAAAGATATTCACCAAGAAAATCACAATGTATTATGCTGATTAAATATATAATGTACATGTGTGTGCAAATAACAATGGTTGCACTAGAATAGGACTCTCTAACAGACTAAATCTCCACCAATTTTATAGATGACTCTAAACTCCATTCTAACTTTAAACAAGGACATATATAAAAAAATTAAGAGGCAAGTGAGATAATTTTATTGGTTGAGTGAAAGGTGGAATAGGATTATTCCCCAAGTTACACCTCACCCTCTCACACATGTGAAGATAATTAGCACTTAAATGTGCATATTAACAATGTTATGCATGCCATACACGACACCTTGGTAACACATCTACCTAAGGATTACTTCCCATCAATTTTTAATATGACACACATAAACACCTCCCCCTCAATATCAACTTAGGTGATGAGGTAGAAGAGATTATGTCTTATGCTCATAAGTATGGGTCTCAATAATCAGGTCTTATAAGGTACCCATGTATATGATAGAGCAAAATATTAATGAAGTTGTTGATATAGATGATTGCCAAATCTAATGAATCCTCCAAGGGAATAAATCAGGAAACAAAAGCAGCTCCCATGAATTTGGCTATGTGAAAAAGAATGACTATTGATATGTGTTCCATCTGAGCTAGAATGCATGGTAAAAACCAAAGAGGGTTTAGAAACTAATTTTAATGTTTTAAAACATTAGGCTGGATCGATTATAAATCTAACATCAAAAAATATACATAATTATTTTTAAAACCCTAGAAGGGTTTGTATAGACGTGTTATGGCATGAAAAACAACCAACCTTTGCATCCACTAGGTAGATAACATACTCTAACAACCAAGGAAGGATTAATTGTACACAACCCCCATATATAATACTAACTTGTGAGTGAAGACAAATCAAAATGATATCTCAAAAAGTGTCAATGTGGTAGGTGTGCATAAAAATTACTAAAAATCCTCAAGTGAGAGTGCCCAATATGCCACATAAAAGTACTCTGCAACTAAAATTTAAAAAGGGTACGTAAAATAAGGCATATAAGCATGAAGGTAATTATAACAAACCCCATATTTCACTTTATAAATCAGTGAAACTAAAAAATACATATATAAAAACCCATGTAAAATTTGTATAAAATACCGAAGAGTGATACCCTATGAAAATGAGGTGGCATATATACTCATTCATAAGCATCATGATTCACAATTTACAAAATAGGCTAGTATATTAAAAAACTTCAAATTTAATTTAACATCAAAATAATTAAATGTTATAAATACAAATAACACAAAAAACATGCATTAAAAAAGCAACACATAAATTTAAGTTACCAATCAACTATTATGGCCTTCAGAAGGTTTGAAATGCATGATTTAATTAACAAATTAGGAAATAAACTAAAGTTTTTAGAAATATGGGTTATCAATATAAAACAATAACCCACCATTGTGTATATTAAAAAAAAAAAATCCATGGTGAAAAAAATCATCTCTCTAAGCTTTATGTATCAAAATTTATGAGCAATGGAAGTACATAACTTTAAAAATAGACCCAATGGTGTAGGGTTAGCCCTCGAGTGTTAGATCCACCTAGAAGGTGGTCACATGGTAGAACTTCTTTGTCATTATAGTAAACTAGTAGTAGTTATCCATTGGTAGTTAAATGAAATGATCACATTGTGTAGCAGTTAATACAAGTAGTTAGTGTGAGCTCTTTGGTACTTTATCGCACATAACATCAACTTAAAACACATGCCACGGGAGCACCATAAGTTCACTTTACACAAATGAGTAATTTCTAATAATATCTCAATGAGAGGAATCCATTGGTATGAACCTTGATCCACATTTTAAAAAAAAAAGTGTGAAAAATCCATTGTCATTTATGTTGCTTCTTGTTTGCCTTAAAAATTAGAACTTTCAAAAATTCATAAAAAATCACTAAAAGCTCCAAAAAATCTAAGTTTTTGTTATTTTTTTTTTCTAAGTATAATTCAAGAAAAGCTCCAAAAAATCCAAGTTTTTGTTAATTTTTATTTTTCTAAGTATAATTCAGGAAAAATATTGGATTAGACCCAAAATTCTATATTTTTCCAAAAATATTAAAAAACCCAAAAAGACATTAAAAGTAGTTTTGCCACAAATAAAAAATACCCATTAGATAATTTAGAAAACCCAGCACATGGATTGGCTAAAAAACTAATTAGAGGCTTCAGAAGTAGTATGGGAATGTTGAGATTGATGAATATGCAAAAATACACAATTCAAAATGCCTCCAAATATAATTTTAGATCCACAAAAAGCACTCAAACTTTGAAAAATGTAGAAATCTCTTCATAAAAGCTCTTGTTCATTCATACCTCTAACCAATGATGCAAATAAATTTGAAGAAAAAGCTACATCTAAGATAATTCTAAAATGGAGATTATAGATCTATCTCTAATACCATATTAAAATTTGATGAAGGCCTAAGAAAAATCCTTAATGAACATCCATCCACACAATAATGATCAAATCATAGGAAGAGATTCACCAACAAAATCACATTGTTTTACACTAATGAAATATGTAATGTACGTGTGAAACAAATAATGGTTACTCTAGAACATGGCTCTCTAATAAATTACATCTCCACTAGCTCTAGAGATGAATCTAAGCTCCATTATAACTTTCTACATGGACACAAAGGGTCCTTATGTAGAAAAATCAAGATGTGAGTGAGAAATTGTTACTGGTTGAGTGAAATGTGGGATAGGATCATTTCCCAAGTTTACACATCATCCTATCACACATGTTAAATGTTCATATTAATGATTTTATGTATATAATACATCACACCTTGGTAAAACATCTACCTAAGAACTTCTCACCAAGTGCAAATATGACACACACCAACAAAAGATAGAGTAGGAATAGTTTCTCAATGAGAAAGTACAACTATTCATTCTAAATACCTTAGACAGAAGTGGTTCTTTTTATTAAATCCTTAAAAAGTGTGAAAAAAGGATCTTAGTTCATTTTATATTTTAGTGCAAATTGTCATTCATTTAGTTATATTTCTTAGTGTTATCACAATTTTGGGTTGTAACAATAAATATAAATATACGTAGTTACAATCTACAAATTTGACTATCATTACTATAACACTGTAATTGGAAGTTTATATTTAATTATATATCAAACCAAATTGATTTCATGATTTTTTTAATAATCATGGTGCATGCATCTATAAATTTACATGAAGAGTACAATCATATAGTACATTAAAAGTGTAGTTTATGTATACTGAAAGTATATCATAAGTACATTGAAAGTACAATAAAATTACATCATAAGTATAAGACACATACAACACAAGTATAAAAGGATTAACATAAGATAAATGTTAAGAATAACAAAGTCCAAGATGTCCAACCACCATAATCAATACCATATATATATATATATATATATATAAAAATTATAAATTGAATATTGAAGAAGGTTATTGAAATGTTTCCACTATAAAGTGATGAGGATAGAGAGGATAACATTGGAACACTATAGTTCCAATCATAAAAGTACATTTATCTCCCACACCTTCCCTAATATTCAAAGTGGCCCTACCCTTCAACAATGTTTACATAATCTAAGAACCAATGAGCAATAGTTGAATATGTGAAAATATTACCCACTTCATGTAATTCAAACACACACAACAAGCTATATTTATGACTATAAGCATACTGAAAATGGCATATAATATTTATAAATCATTTAGTTACTTGGGAAAAGGTTTTAATATGAAAAACATGCACACCCCCAAAAGTCACAACTTGATAAAACAAACATATGGGTCAATAACCTTCTTCAATATTCTACATATATATATATATATATATATATATATATATATATATATATATATATATATATATATATATATATATATATAATCTCCCACACCTTCCCTAATATTCAAAGTGGCCCTACCCTTCAACAATGTTTACATAATCTAAGAACCAATGAGCGATAGTTGAATATGTGAAAATATTACCCACTTCATGTAATTCAAACACACACAACAAGATATATCTATGACTATAAGCATTCTGAAAATGGCATATAATATTTATAAATCATTTAGTTATTTGGGAAAAGGTTTTAATATGAAAAACATGCACACCCCCAAAAGTCACAACTTGATAAAACATATGGGTCAATAACCTTCTTCAATATTCAATATATATATATATATATTGAATATTGAAGAAGGTTATTGAAATGTTTCCACTATAAAGTGATGAGGATAGAGAGGATAACATTGGAACACTATAGTTCCAATCATAAAAGTACATTTATCTCCCACACCTTCCCTAATATTCAAAGTGGCCCTACCCTTCAACAATGTTTACATAATCTAAGAACCAATGAGCGATAGTTGCATATGTGAAAATATTACCCACTTCATGTAATTCAAACACACACAACAAGCTATATCTATGACTATAAGCATACTGAAAATGGCATATAATATTTATAAATGATTTAGTTACTTGGGAAAATGTTTTAATATGAAAAACATGCACACCCCCAAAAGTCACAACTTGATAAAACAAACATATGGGTCAATATTATAGCTTTTAGATAAAACTATGTTACCATTTTTAGCTCAACATTTTAGATCACCATTCGTGATCCTTCATCGGGAGAAAAAAGACTTATGATGAAATAGTGAACCCTGCATTCCTTAAATAAGACATAGATAATGGTCACAAGAGGTATTGAATGAAAAGGTAGTAGTTTGATACATTTTGAAAGATGTGTTCACCTCCCCATTTGTGTTGAAATCTCTTACCCCAAAGTGAAACCTAAAAATTTAAACACTTAAGAAACTTCAATTATAAAGGAATAACACAAATTTATCCAAAAGTTATAATATTGATTTGTGTAGATTATAAAAGCATACAATATATAATAAACATAGGGTCCTCGACTCACTCCGTAAGAAGCACAATATCCCATAAAGTTTATAGTTCACATTCATTCTCACTATGAAAGATCACAATGATTCACATGACAACTAGCTTTGAAAAACTATCACAAGAAAAATATTTTTTCAAGCATGGTTGCCTTCATCACATGGTTATGAACATCCTAGTAAGGATGAATTTGAGATAAGAAACGGGAGAGGTAAGGTTATCTATGTAATACGGTCCATAAAGGGCCCTAAAATTGGGTTTACTCTCTACAACCAAGACTTTAGAAAGAAACGACATCCTTTTTTATTCAAAATCTTGCTCACCAAAACCAAAATAATCAAGTCTAAGTACAACTTAGATATCAACTATCTATATCAGTGCAACATCCATGAAAAAACAATTACACTAATGTTTTACTCTATTTTTTATAAAATAAAAATAAATTGTATTTGATTATAGGTACACAACTAGAGAATATTGCAATGTTAAAGATATATAATATCCAACTATTTAGATTTTGACAAGATGTTAATTATGGAAATTTGTCAGTTTTGGAAAGTAATAAGAAAAAATAATACTCATCTTGCATACAGATACACATTGATTATTATACTATATGGTAGTTAAAATCAGATGGACAGGTGACTGTATCGGCTCAAGATCATAATCTAAAACATAAATAGAATCTAGACAAGTTTGTTGTAAGTAAACAACGAGTAATATGTTATAGTCTGTTGACTACATACTTTTCCCAGTTTACTATAATAGGTGGTAGACATAAAAAGAGAGATAAAATATAGTTATGGAAATGATAGATCAAGGACAGAAGCATAATAGATTACTAGACATGAGCATAGTAGGTGGATGAGGGCATAGTGTGCACAAGTCTATTGACTATAGACTTGTCCATGTTGATTGTAACACAAATTTTTTTATTTTAATTCTTATACATGTATTAATTAATGTTTTGGATGTGTTCTCAAACTTAAAATAACACATGAAATACTTGCAAATATAAAACCCTAATTTCCTACACATAAACTAAACCAGAATCAAAGAAGGGTGTTAGGTGAAAGGGATTGAGTTGAACTAACTTTGGTCAGTCCATATTGAAAGACCAAGTGTTGCACTAAATTGAAAATACTCTAAAGGGAGTTCAAAATTCATATTTCTCCCACTTGCATGTGTGTGGTGAATGATGAATGCAAGTCTAGATGTTATTTCTCCTATTTTACCCTTGACACAAGATGTATATGAAGATTTAGCCTTGAATATATATTTAGTAGAGCCATGGATAAAATATTAAATTATTTCAATAGATTTTTCAAGGTTAGGAGAACTATCCTTAATGTCGTAGAGAAATATTGTATTTATAGATGTTTTGATTTTGAATTTTTGACCTATTGGAGTGTAAAATTTGACCCAAGATAAGATCTAATGAAAAAAATAAGAATATGTATGCTTGTAAAATTTGAGCTATGGATTCAATATAATATATATAGTAACTTAACCCAAAACTTATAAAAACATCAAAGAGAGAGAGAATATGGAAGAAATCATAAATTATAAGAAGACTCTTACCATCACCTTGCTTACCTTGTCTTCCCTCTAAGATCTTCAAACAAATTCTCTAGTGGATATTGACTTACTTGTTGGATTTATTGATAATGGTGGATTCAAGATTTCAAATGGGCATGAATGGATTAATGGATTCTTAGATGCAAGGGTATATGGGCACAAGAGTGTATGAAGTCTAATAAGGATGGTATATGCATGCAACTTTAAGCTTTCAAGTTAAGTTCAACCAAGCTCCATGCTTGGTTATTTATAGGGTGGGGGGAGAAGATTAAAATGAATTTTAAATTCATAAGAATTCTCTAGTTTTAGAGAATTATAGAGAGTTAGAGAAGGCTCTAGATTTTATAGGCTTATAGATTTGATTAGGAGTTAATAGGGATTAGTTTAGGGGTTTTAGGGAGATTTTAGGATATATATGTGTAGGAGGGGCTATGGATAGGTTGGTTGGGGGGTTAGGTAGAATATTTTTGAATTTTAAATTGACAAGCGGGGCAAGTGGTTAATAAATGAGGGGGATTAGTGATTTAATGGGGTGTTGGTGGGCTAATTAAGATATTAACATAGAATGGTGGTGTAGGAAGATTAGCATGATGCAAGAAATATATGATAGGGAATGGGATTTAATAAAGACTATGGTTACATGATTAATTGTAATAAATAGTAAGATTAATGGAATAATTAGGGTGAGAATATTTAGGTGTTTACAAAATAAAATAAAATGTGACTTGAAATAAGTAATGAAAGTTACGCCTAGAGAAGTTTTATTTAAACATATAGGGTCATAGGCTAGTCCTGTCTAGTTACTCAAACATGTCCAAAAGGACACAATACTGAAATTGGGATCTGCATGAAAAAGTGGAAAGATAAATAACCAATAGACAAACTAAAAAAATATAATAGATAAAGATTCAAGTAAAATGGGCTAATATATGCTTCAATTATTTTCAATAGTTTATGTGTACAAAATTTTACAATAAATGGCACAAAGGATGGGATTGTACTAAATTTAGGTGTCTACAACTAATCATGTAAGTAAAAATCTCCACAATGTATATAGTTTCAATTGGGTGGTAACTAAAACCACTAAGAGGCTTCCAATTTAGTTAAAAAACATATATAGTTTCATGCATTAGTTTACATTCAAAAAAGAATACCAAGAAAATAAAGGGAGAAAGAAAGGGAGGATAGAGAAGAAGGTAGACATAATGATGGACCAAAAAATACACCAATTGTTTAACCATTATTTATAGGTTAAGGGTTAGGTGGAATAGCCTAATAAACTATGGAGTAATCTATTCAAAAATCATGTCAATTATGATCACATGATTACAAATGAGATTAGTTTCTTTCGAGCATGGAAATCAAACCAAAGCAATACAAAACTAATATTATAGGTGCATGTCTTCAGATTGGGAAAGGTTCAAGAAGTGACAAAAAAAATAGATGACAAAATCAAATGATTATGCATTCCTCATAGATGTCTCCTAGTTGGAATTCAAGTTTGGATTGGCCCGGATATAGTGTTTAAGGTTTTTGGCAATGACGTGAAGTCACTTAAATGGCAGTCCCCTTGAGATATGTGGGATTGGGCAAAATGGTTGAATCTCTCTTGAGGATTTAACAACATAATTTTAGCACAAAAAAATTTGTCCATAATGGGGAATGCCTCCTCCATTTATAGACTTCGTGAGTGAGTATGGACCATCCATATTAGATTGAGATGGAGGATGGATAATGAATCCTTACCTTCATAAATGTGAGAGGTTGAGATTTTAAGAGGTCTAAATTATGAAGGTTTAGAGTATTGAAGAATTTGGATTGAGTGTGTACAAGGGATACAAGATATGTCATAAACTTTCTTATACACTATCCATTTTCTCATTAAATTACCTTGGAATGTGGGATTTTCATTGAATTTGTAATTAAAAACTTGTTATGTCATGAGGATATTAGGAAATATTATATTTTCAAATAATTTTGACATGTGCATTCCATGTAACATCATTTTTAGAAGAAGTTTAATTAGCCTAATCAATCAATTAGATAATTAAGTTGATTTTTTCCTTCTGTAATCACATTTACAAGGTTTGATTTAATTAGTTTAATATTCCTAGTGATACATTTGTAGTAAGGGGACCAATTTTAGGATGTTAATAATAGATTAAATGATTTGACGTAGTGTATTTTCCCAATAATGGATGCACCAATGTGTCATAAAATGTGCATGTTAAATTGTACAGGTGATTTGGAATGTTTTAATGAATTCTAACTTAATTTGTGTGTTATTAAGAGAATTCATTTTAATTTGTAATTTTGACATGAAAGTGATGAAATTGGAGTGTCTACACCAATTACATGAATTTAGATATATAATATTTTCATAAATATACTAAATCTAAGAATATGATAAATATAGAAAAGTACAATGCCATATAATATTATGAAATTTAAAATATGAAGGAGATAATACTTAGCTTATTAAGTGATGCAAAGGCATATTTGAAAGGTAAATATGTATAATAAGGTAGATTGATGTTCTCCCTTGATTTCTTAGATTTTATAAATTTCTTATTTGTCAGTTTGGACACTACCATCGAGATCTAGACACTAGCATTGATGCTTTTGTCATGGTTTTGACACTATTATTTGGCTCAAGATACATAATCCTTTTTATAAAAACCACATGTTCTTGTTAGGGTTCACTATCACCTTGTAAGTTATCAGTTCAAATTGCATGTATGGGTTCTTAGAATAAATCTTTTGCTTAAAACCCTAGGTCCTCAGATTAAGGCATGTAACCTTTAAAAACATGGGTTATTGGGCTCAAATGAAGTCAAGTTAATCTAAAAGACCCATTTGTCTATGAATGTTACGTACGTATCTATATACTCCTCAATGGGCCTCAAACCAATGTAGTTCTCCCCATTAAAAGGGATTTTATGTAAAAAATTATGTAATATGTTATATGCAAGTGTATGTAATGATCTGGATTTTAACTTGATAAATATTTCTAGTGGGAAACTCTTTGAATGCTTTAGACCTATAAGAAGAATGTTGTTATGACTTATTTGGAAATAGGAATTAGTAAGGTAGTATAGCTTAGTTGTGCAAATTATTTTTAGAGCTTAGGATGTTCTTTCTGAGATCTTGCTTGGTCATTAATGAATGACTTTTTATTCATATTTATACCACACCTTTTGAAATGATCTCAAGGAGGGTTAAATAAGACAAATAAATTGGTCCATACATGTTAAAATATTTACAATTTGATCTTTTGAAAGGTAGGGACACTATTATTAGATTTGGGACACTAGCATCTATGTCAGTGTCTTATAAGGTAAAAAGCTACCATGGATCTGTAACTATCTATGTAGGATGGAAATTAATTTTTATGAAAACTACAAGCTACAAATAATTTGTATCATTATAATTTTAAGGTCAGGTAATAGGGTAAGTAATTAGGCACAATGATATGGTGAACACGAGCCTTTTCACACCAAGAAGGCTTGTGAATTGAAGGGTTAAGCCATGATTAGCATTTATCAAGTGTACAAGACTAGTATGCCATATAAAAATCTAATTTTAGTATCTATATTTGCACCTCCCTTTAATCTAATAATACATAAAGATGAAATTACTAGGTTAAAGGAAATAAATGTGTACTTTGGTTTCTACAACACACTTTGTCTTTGCTTGAGTCCCATTTTAATTTTTTGTTTGTGCATTACTTGCAACCAAGAGCATGTTATAGTGTAATTAGTACATACAATCTAGAAATTGAGTAATTTAAATGTTTGAAAGTGAAGAGAGAAATAAAGGAATACATGTGTGTTAATACAACCATGTTTCCCCTTGGCACTTTGCTTTGGCGATGATGATTCTTTGTTGAAGCATTGGAGAGAGAGGTTCACAACTAAACCTTGAAGAAGTGAAGAGGGTAATTAGAGGGTGATCATACCCCCAATCTTTTGCAAGGGTGAGGTATGCCAAGGCCATTGAGAGCACTGAATCTCAATCACATAACTTAAATGTATACATAATCTAGCCAATCTAACCAAGTTAAAGTGTTGTAACCATCTAAACTTAAAAATGGGATTAGTTATAAGATGGTTGAGGGAATTTAATCTCAACCATATTACTCAAAGGATCCAATTGTTAGAGATAGATAAAAGGATCTTTTGGGGCATTGATATATAGTGAGAAAGGAATGAACCTTGTTCATGCCCCTTCATCAAATATATTATAAATGTTGTATAATATGAATATGTATCTATGATTTGGTGCATTTCATGGCATATGCAACTATAATGTGTATCAAGCTGAAGTATATGTCAAAATGTAAATTTTTATCTATAAACTATATATAATATATGCCTCAAATCTAAAAATCTCTATCCCAAATATCTGAAAATTGGTGCTAAATGTATAAGTTTTGTTCCAAGTGTATATTTGAATCATGTAAAATATATAAAATCATGCCAATTTTTCTAATTGTGTGTGTGTGGACTCATGTATTTATGGTATGGACCCACTGATATGTCCCCCCATTTTTGAGGTGAGGGGAATGCAATCTAGTATCCACCTTATCTCAAAAGGATAGTATAACCATGTCATATTTATATCAATCGTGTCATAAAGAAGCATATAATGGTATCATGTATAAGTAGATGTATCAATGAAGCTTGAAGTATCCATTCACAATAAGAGATGCATGATATAGATCATGAAAATGTTTAGGAATAACAAGTACAGGCTCAAAAAATAATAAAACACGCACAAAAATCACTCAATGTCACACAAAAAGGGGTCTAAGGAGATTGTAAACAATGTGCATGTTCAAATTATGCACACTCAAGGGGAGGACATGTTCAAATGTATACACATCAAATAAACAACACTCAGTGGCACTGTGGACAATAAACAAGGAACATGTTCAAATGTTCCATAATCAGAACAAGGTAGAAAATAAGAAGTACACTCAAGTAATATATGTGATAAGATGGATAAGTGAAATATAAGTAACTAACATAAACATATCATATTATCCTAACATACATGTGTTAGCGAAATGTCATGTAGCACAACATATCTAGCACATTATGTAAGATGTAGCATGAGTATAGACATGTGTAAGTGTTAATATATAATCTCAATCATGATAATGTAAAGTGATCATAAAATAATGTAACATGTATTAATCATGACCAGTGAAGTGGATTCCCCCAACGTACTGTGTCACATGGCTAGAGGAAAAGTCCAACATCTATATGTGCATGAATAATTTATCTAGTGTATGCTTGTATCACACTAAAGTACCTATGAAACATATAAGTGTATAAAAAATAAACAATATTTTATCTACTAACATTAATTAAACAACATATATGCAAAAAATAGTAAACATGTGAATACTAAATATTTTATGTTTTTGATTTATTTGAATGTTTTTGTATTTTCTTAATTATTTTATTTTTTTGAATTTTTGTATATTTTAATTTTAGGGAAGAGAGGGCTAGCCAATGATCCCATATAAGGGATGCTAATAGGGTGCTCTAGAATCTAGATAGGATGCAACAAACTGGTCATAATGTCCATGATCATGTATATGTGTCAAATCTCAATTTATAGAATTTGAGATATTTTACCTATGCCTCATAAGACTTTATGGTTGTGAATAAGTAGTAAAAGTTGTAGTGGTTTGTGGAACCCATTTCTTAGTTATTTGTGACTTCTTTTTTGAAACTATAATTATGGGTCTTTGTACCCTCTTTGAAACATGTTGATCTACTCTTAGCAACTGGCCAGGCCATGTAGGTTTAGATGAGGGATTCATGGAGTCCATTATGTATTTATGATGAAATGGCCTCCCAAGTATCAACTACTAAGGAAAATGAATTGCCTTTTGCTTATCCTTTCACCCATGATTAACCTTAATAAGTTGTATAATTAGTTGTCTTGGAATAAACTTTTTTTGTTGTAGCACTATGTAGAGCTTATGAATCCAAGGTCCTCCCAATAACATATCAAAGACTCTCATATGTGGTATAACTAAAAATGTTGTGGTCACATGTGCTAGACCAACTTGTAAAGGTAAATCAATCTCACCAATAACTTGTTGTGCTTTCTTATTTAATGTCCTAACTATATTGGTCAAATGGTATAAATCATACCATGTGTATATCCCAAATGTTTGAGTAATGTCATGGTACATACATTCTCACTAGAACCATTATCAACCATAAAATTGATGATCAATATTTGATCTAATAAATAATGAGTGAAGATCTAAGTCATCATCCATAGTTTCACTATCATCAAATGTAATAGAAGGCCTCTAAACCATAAGAAGTATTGTAAGTGTAAGTGTGCCAATAATCCCATATAATGGATGTCCATAATGTGATGGAGGATGTGCATTATATGCCATTTGCACTTTTGGTGTTTTGACGCAAGAGGATCCAAGGTCCCTTGCAATATTTCATCACCAAAAATAATGTGCACGTTTAACCTTTCCTTTATTTGCTTTGCTTTATCTAAGCTTTAATTTATTTCCTTTTTATAAAGTCTTCTCAATTTTTATGTTAAATTTATTTGTACTTGGCATGCTTGTAATGATGATATCAACCTTTATTTACAATAGTCATCTTAAAAGTGATCAGTTACCTTGGTGTTTACCATTATATGTTATTCAAAATTAGCATGTCGATGACCTTACAAAATTTAACATTACTAATTGGATTTCATTGTTCTGATTGAGTCCTTAAATGTTCCAAGTATTACAAGGTAGTTATATACAGAGTTTTGTGTACCAATTTGGTTGACAAGTTGATAACTTTGTCCAAGAAGTTATTTGTTAGACTAAACACCTAATCAGGATTGTGTCCTATTTGATTTGATGTTGCATTGCTTCTCAAAGGATGGAACCTAGATTAGTTTGGGCATAACAAGTTTTGTTCATAGTGTGTTATGAGGCGAAACCAAGATAAAATAGTCTTTTGTTAGATCAAACAATTCATTTAGTGATAATTAGGGATGTAGAGCATGAAGTAGTCTTAAATGTAACTAATGTTTCCTTCAATCTTATGTAAGATTAAATACCCGAATGGGGATTTTATTGTTTCAAATAGTATTGGAACATGAAAAGTTTTATTAAATGGTAAACAAGGAATCAAAGTCATGTAGGTCTTATATAGTGGCAATGTGTCCCAAAAGCTTGACAAAATAACAAAAGACAAAAAATGTTCTTTCTCCTTTGTTTGACAATCTTAAATCTAATAAGCACTAGTTGTAGTGTGAGAAAACATGATTTTATTCTTGAACCAATTTGAACTTGTTAACACTTGTAAATGTAAATTCAAATTATGGAACTTCTCTAGAATTATTTTGAAGATGTAATGACCAAGATAGAAGTTAGAACAATGGGGAATGCATAGATTTCACATATCCTCTTCCTTATAAGCAAATGACATATTGTTTCATTGGTTCAATTGAAAAAATATATGAGACTCTATATTGTTTCATTTTGTTGGTTTGTAGGTGATAAGACTTCCATTTCAAAAGTAGATGTATAGGTGAAAACTAGTAGGTGTAGTGTATTATTTCCTCCATGTTTATTTGAATCAAAAATCCAAAATTGTGGTAATCTCTACATTTGAATTGCATGGTGTATTAATGAAAATTTTAATCTCTATTGTATGGATATAAATTATTTGATGAAATGTTTATGTTCCCATCTGAGTTGTTGAACCCATAAAACATGAGAATTAGAGGTAATCCTTAATTGATCTCCCCCTCCTTGTGCTTGCACCAAGTGGTATCAGAGCAAGGTAGTGTTCTTGTGGTTGTGTTTGTGGAATAAATTATCAATGTGTGTCATTGGCTATGAGAGAGAAGTTTACATAGATTTGTAAGTTGTTGAGAAACTTGCATAGGTGGTTTTAAGTGTGTGAAGTCTTGTAAAAGTGTGAGGGAGTTTTTGAGAGGCTCAATTTGGATTCCATTACAGGTTGTGAAAGAGAAGCCTATTGATTCATGGTGAGAGATGGTACACAAGATAAGGTCATGTGAGATGTGTGAGTTGATAGAGATGCTAAAATTATTTTAAGAAAGATAATATATGATTGCACTTAGTGATGATGGTGCAGTTGAATGTGATGGTGATAAGGAAGAGTTAATGGTGGGGTTATTATCCCTACAAGTGTGGATAGATTCTTTAGATAGAGGCCAAACAAGAGGAGGAAAAGAGTCCAAAAAATAAAATATACTAGTTAAGGATATGGTGGAAAAAAGAGGTAAATCATTTGATAAAATTTTCTTATTTTGTGGTAAAGAAAATTTAAAACACCTCATGGCTTGGATAGTTGAGCTAGAATTGTATTTTGAGAGCATGAATATTGTTGACCATGTGAGGGTGAAGACTATGTGAAAGTGGTTAAATGGAGTTGAAATAGTATATTGGAATGTTCTCCAAGTGAGGAGACAAAGGAAAGGTAAGTGGAAGGTGTGTGAGTGGGAACATATGGTTTCTAAAATTTTGGGTTAGTTTATGCATGTAAAATTGCAATCGACATGATTGAGGAAGCTTCATGTAAAAAGGTTTGAGAGCATTGGTGAGAATAATATATTCAATAGGGGCAATAAGGATGGGTAGATGTCATGTGAACAACCAAATACAACTTCAGTAAGTATCATGGGCATGCATAGGTGCACCAAGGAGTAGGTTGTATTGGAAGGCAATAATGAGAGGCTTCTATGTGTAGAGTCTAATGCTGATTTTTAGAATAATAGGTTATATGTGAGCTATTAATAACCTATAGGTGATGGAATATGCATGATGGATGATTCGGAGGTGGTATATTATTCACCAAAATTTGGAGATCCATTATGTGATGATGGACAAGTGGTTGTGAAAACTGATGAGTGGGAAAATTTTGATTTTTCCTTGGTTCATGATGGAAATGAGCTTATCAAATTTATTTTGGAAGATATTAGGGTTGAGGATAACCAAGGCATGATACATGTTTCCATGAGTGAAAAAAAATATGAAGGAAGATTTCAACCATGTAGAGTTGCATAGAGTGAATAAGGAAACCATATTGACTTGCAAGTTTCTTTGAAAGAAGCATTAGATGAGGTTGTTGTGCAAGTTAGTGTACTCAAGGAAATGATTGTGAAGGTTCAACCATGTGAAGAAGATAAAATCAAAGGTATTTATGAGGTTACAATGGCCATAAGAGTTATGTATAATGGGCCATTGACAGCCC
This sequence comes from Torreya grandis, assembly GCA_037957365.1. Taxonomy (NCBI): domain Eukaryota; kingdom Viridiplantae; phylum Streptophyta; class Pinopsida; order Cupressales; family Taxaceae; genus Torreya; species Torreya grandis. The sequence goes on along the minus strand of JARHVA010000071.1, from coordinate 7,694,639 downwards.
ATGGTGTGAGTGAAAGACATGATAAACATGCAAACGGTGAAGAGGAGTTGGATAACATGTCCTTGGGGCATGATGGAGTGGTGAACGATGTGATTAAGGAACTATTGTTTTCCCTAATGTGTTTTTGCAATGTGTAGATCTAGTTATGGGAAAGTAGTGAAGAAGAGGACTAAGTGTGGTGCAATCCAACATGTTCATTTGTATGAGAAATGAAGTGAAGAAGTTATCCAGGTGATTGATATCGAAGCAATGATTGAGGAACTGGTTGGTGATGATATTCTAGCCTTGGGCGAGTTATTCAAGCTGATATGTAGATAAGAGAGGGTGATAGATCATGGGAACAAGTTGGTTCTCAAGGAGATATGCAAGTGGAGGCTCATTTACAGTCATGTGTGGAAGGAGAGTTGTCCCTAGAATAGCTAAATGATGATGATGAAGGATTTGAGAAGCCTAAACTTGACATGGATAAAGATTTTAGCATGGATATAGATAAGAGGATTCAACTAAGTTTGAGATCAACCATTTTATGTGTAGAGGAACTTGAGGTTATAGGTGTATAGAGTGAGTTCTTGAGTTTAACAAGTGGAAAGAGGTGCTATTAATATGTGTAGCATCCCAAGCATGTGGTATAGGTGCTAAATTTTTAACTGAGATGGAGAGATTGCTTGCTATAGCAATGTGGAAAATCAAGAATGGGAAGGTAAGAACTATCCTTGATGTGATTTTAGATGTGATGCTCTATCATTTGAATTCCCAATTATATGTGGATTTAGTTGTTTTGAGATTGAAAGTATGAGATGAGATTATAGCCATGAGTGAATAATTGAAAACATGGATATGCGATGTTGTAGGTGATCAAACAACTAGTTGGACAATGTGTAAACAAATCCAAGTGGGATTTAGGTGGTGGTGGATGGTTGAGAGTGGGTTTCAGGCCACATGTGAATTGGTTATGCCTTTGGTGGAGGATGATGGTTGTTGGTGGGTCAAAGCCCACAAAGGAAAAAGATTGGTGTAGATCAAATTCCACAAGAAGTGAGAGAGAGAAAAAATGAGAAGATAATATGTCTAGAAATATCATGTAGGAGCTAGAATGAGGAAAGAAAGAGAATACCAAACAACTAATTTTCTTGGATGTTAGAAATGGATGCCATGGTCACTTTGCCTCATGATAAAAAAAAGTAGATTTTCTACTTATCCCATCCATGTGATTTGGAGCTCAAATTATTGGAACCTTAAGTGTCTAATGTAGGAGAATCTAAGGTCCCTTATAATTTTACATCACAAAAAATAGTGTGTACATTCATCTTTCCTTTATTACTTTCCTTTATCTTAGTTTTGATGTGTTTCCTTTGGAGGAAGTCTTCTTGAATTTCATGCAAAATTTCTCTTATAATTGGCATGCTCGTAATGGTGACATCAACCTTCATTTATAAAAGTCATATTGAAGTGATCAATTATGTTGGTGCTTATCATTATGTGTTATTTATAATTGGCTTATTGATGTCCTTGCAACATTCAGATTTCTTAATCATACTTCATTACTCTGATTAAGTCTCTCAATGTTCTCAATGTTGCACGACGATTCTATGCAAAGTTTTGTGTACCAATTTGGTTGGTAGGTTTGATAAATTTCTCTACGTAGTTGTTTGTGGGACTAAACACCCAATCAATACTATGTCCTATTTGATTCTATGTTCCATTATTTATTAAAGGATAGAACCCAGATTGGTCTGGGTGTAACAAGTTTTGTTCATAATGTGTTATGAGGAGAAACCAAGTCTAAATAGTCTTTGGTTAGATCGAACATGTCATTAAGTGGTAATCAAGAACATGGAGCATGAGGTAGTCTTGAATGTAACTAATGTTTCCTTAAATCCTATGTAGGATTATATACCTGAATGGGCATTTTAATATTTCAAACAATTTTGGAACATGACAAATTTTATTGAATCGTAAATGATTAACAAAGTTGTGTAGGTCTTATATAGTGGCAATGTGTCCCAAAATCCTGATAGGGTAATAAAAGATTAAAAAACTTCTTTCTCCTTTGTTTGATAATCACAATTCTGAAAAACACTAGTTGTAGCATGCGAAAACATGATTTTGCCTTTTCTTGAATTATTTTTAACTTGTTAACAGTTGTAGATGAAAATTCAAGTTGTGGAATTTACTCAGAACCATTTTAAAGATGTAACACCTAAGATAGAAGTTTAAATTATTTTGAATGCATACATTTCATCTATCTTCTTGTTTATAAGTAAATTACATGCTATTTCATTGGTTTAGTTGAAAAAATAGATGAGACTCTATAGTATTTCATTTTGTTGGTTTGTAGGTGATTAAGAGACTACCATTTCAAAGGTAGAGGTCTATGAATAGACCAATAGGTGCAATGTATTATTTCCTCTATGTTTATCTAAATCAATAATCCAAAATTGCATGGCAATGCCTACATTTGAATTTATGTTGTATGAACATCAATTGTTTGATGAAATGTCTATATGTCCATTTGAGTTGTTAAACCCGTACAACATGGAAATTAATGGTAGGCCTTAACTGGTCTCCCCATCCTTGTGTTTTCACCATGTTTCCTTAGAATGATCATGTAATGGATTATTGAAAATCTTCTAGTTATGACCCTAATCCTTTATAAGATCATCAAAGGTGATATGTTTTCTATCAACGAGGTCTTGTATCTTATGTTTTAACTTGTAACATACTTTTGTACAATTATTGACACATTGGTGATAGTCACAATAAGAATTTCCATCATATCCTTTTGGCAGAGTTTGACTCGTATCAACCTCTAAAGGAGGAGGGAGAGATATAGGTGACATTAGACTAGCTTTTTAAGGAGTGAAGTAGGATATTTGAGTAATCATGTAAATTATCTCTTAGGTTAATTAGATAATATGAGACGATTAGGTGGTTGTGAAATTATATTTACCATTGTTGTTGCTTCCTTTTTAGCCTCTACAGGTTTAACCTTATAGCTCAGTTTGGTATGAAACTTTGTAGTATATGTAGTCAGTATGTTTAGACTAGGAATTTGACTCAAAAAAGATGGTTAGTATTGTGTTAGGTCCAAAATGAAATCAAATTGTAAGAAACACACTAAAAAGCATACATCGCTAGGCCTATACACTAAGGAGGAGCATAATAGCAAACACACATATGAAAAAAGCAATTAAAACATGAAATCAAACCTCCTTCACCTCCCTTGTATGCTCCAAATAGCTTGCTGAAGTGGCTTTCTTGGCTTGTGCTCAATGAGTCTTCATCAAAGGAGGCTTGGTTATCTCTTCTTCTCCTTGGCACCTTTATGATGGCTTTGGCTTTGGCTTGGCTCAACAATTTGACATTGTAACACTAATTGCAAAGGCTTTTAGAATTATTTGTGCATTGAAACTTTGCATTATCCAAGCTTAAAAATCAATAGGCAAGGCCTCTTATTTATAGATTTTTGAAATGGTTTAAGATCAACCATGATCAACCATCTCAAGACTGAAATGTGTGGCCATGAATTAATCTAAATTATGTAATTAAATTCATAAATATCCCCCCATGAATATTTGGAAATAAGGGGCATTTAAGAGGAATGAGAGGTATTGATGAGGCATGGGATGGTCTTAATGAGGCATGGGGTGGCTTGATGAGATATTTTATGCATTTATGGCCTAGGGATGTCTTTCCAAAAACTTATGTCATTTGATGATGCAGATATTCAATATCAATTTATAAAAATCAATATTCAAAAAGTTCATGGAAAATTAACTTAAGCTCTTGATTTGGTTTAATTAGCCTTAAACATGATTAGTCAACTTTGATGTAAAACCTTGGTAATTTGTGCATAAATTAATCAAATTAGTCAAATTTTTGTATTATTGGCTTGAAATTTGACTAGATTGGAATTGGAAGTCGATGTTAGATGTGTTAGAACCATATTACCATTTAGGATGTTTCCAACACAAAATAACAAAGGCACATGTCTCGTGTAAGAAATTTGATAGAAAAGAGCAATCCAAAGCACCTAGGTGTGAAAATATCATTTTGACTCAAAATAATTTGATCAAAGTTAGCTACTTCATAAATTTCATTGCCCCATTTAATGATACCCTAAAAAAAATTGGCATTGAATATACAAAATTTAACTCTTTTAATGTATTTTAGTGTTTTTAAGCCAAATTGTGCACTTTGGTAGAAATTGGTCAAAAGCCTAGTTGAAGGTTATCGATGGTCAGTTTTAGGTGTCTACAATTTTTCCCTATTTGGGAAGGCATTGCAAGCTATAAGCACAATAACATATTCTCAAAGAATGAAGAAGTCCCGTATGCCTATAATTATAATGATGATGAACCAACTATATGATGCCCACTCGAGGGAATGGTTGGCACAGGTAGGTTGGCAAACGGTCCCTTGAAAATAAAGAAGTGAAATGAGGAGACCAAAGAAAGGAAGATGATGGGGTGAAAACACAATGAGTTTGAAAAAGTAGTCAAAAGAATTGAGAATACAAGTGGGATGGTGTACAATGGTTTGCCCAAAGGTAGTTATAAGCATTGTACCCTGATAGTGGCAATGTGGTATGATAACATAATGATTTTCCCTAAAGGTGGTTATAATCATTAAGAAGATGGAGTTGTCCTAGTTAGGATAGACAAACAAGATAAAAACATGCCCCTATTTGGGTATATAAAAATTAAATTTGGTGAGAAATAATGATTTTCCCAAAGGTGGTTATAATAATTGAGAAATGCAGGTGGGATGGTGTGCAATGATTTGCCCGTAGATAGTTATAATCATTGGACCCAGATGATGGCAAACATGATTAACTTGGATGATGATGATGATAATTTTATATAGAGGATAAAGATGAATTAGGATAACCTACTAATGGGGAGATGCTCATCCAAACTAAACAAAGGTTGAAATTCTTTCATTATTTAATTACGTAGTATAGGATATGATTGGGATTGAATTAGGATGTCAGTGTTGAAGAGATGTCGATGTCACCATTATTGAATAGACTTTTGGAAGCTGAGGTTTGTTGTAGCACGTGTTGGTAGGCATCATGGTATAACATCATGAGGACTTGGCTAAAATATGCATAAGGACTGACTCCCATAATCCAATACTCAATGGAAAACAATACACCAATGATAGAAACCATGATGCCAATGTAGACATATGAATGTAGATGGATTCAAGCATAAGTGTGAGAAATGAATCACCCAATGATTACACATAGACCAAATCAAGGAAAGTGTTGAAAGCAAACAAATAGGCACACAAACCAATAAATAAGTAGAAATAAATAAATAAACAACTCAATATAAACCATACAAACATTACCCCTAGAAAATAGGCGACAACTTAACAAACTAATAAAATGGGGTAATAAAAGAAAAATAAGGGGGTGGTTGAGTTATCTCCATATGCACTAGGTAAGTGGATGTTGTCTATGTATTTCCATGGATGTAATATCCAACAAAAACTTTAGGCCAAATGTAGTTCTCCCAAGAAATGGGAAGAAAATGATAACTAATGAAAACAATATAATGGATGTGATAGAATAATAGGAATGGTTTTGTAAAATGGAAAGTACGTGGGAGAAAAGGCCAAAAAGGATGGGGAAACTAAGTGACAAGTGATTTTTTTATGACTTAGTAAGGGTTCCTAGAATCCTTAAGGCAAAGAAGTGGTCAATGTTTTTAGTTTTTTTTAATGGTTTTACAAATATTTTTGGAATTTTTAGAGTATGTCAACTCGACTGAGAATGACAAGACACTAAATGGTTCAAGCTCATAAAATAGTGAGAGCGTTACTTAGGTTTCTCTCAAAATGGTGAGAGCATGGCTTAGGTTACTCACAAAATGGTAAGAGCATGGCTGGAAAGGGTGATTGAGCTAACCTTAATAAGTATCGAGTGTTTCCTACATGGTCCCAAAGTAGGACCTCAAGTCACTGTAGTTCTACCCTATAATGGAGAAATCTGACTAGTGTATTAGTCAATTCAAATAAAATAGGCACAATTGGTATAAAGGCATAGTATAGAATAGAGAATGGCTAATTGGTATGGTCAAGGCATAATAAACAAGTGTTGCCCCTAGTTTGCCCATAGGAGGTTATAACTAGGATACAATGGCATAGGTCACTGAGACTAATTTTCCCATAGTCAGTTATAATTAGGATCAAGATAATGAGAAATAATGAAACAAAAAATGAAGGATGCAAGTACCAAATATCTGTCATACTACTCTAAAATACTATCTCTATCTGAAATGCTTGAAACAACTACTAAAATTGATCAGATTCATTGGTGCTAAAAATGTGCAACTAATGGCAAAACCAAGGTCAAATGGGCTAGGTAGATAGGATTCAAAACATTCTTGGTTGATAAAATGGAAAAATAAAATGAATAAGTAATAGGCTAAGAGGAATGATAAGAATGATATTCATATAAAGAAGAATAGTGATAAAATGGCACAATTGAAATGGTCCTTATAGACAATACACCATAGTGCTCAAGCATAATACGACTTGAGGTGAATAATATTCATCGGCTCAGAAAGTTCATCTCCATCTAGTGCGGTGAGCATGTATGCTCCTAATCAATAATCTATAGTAATGATGAAAGGCTCTATCCAATTGGGTTTGAATTTACCTTTATGCTTCTTCTTGACCATGGTATAGTTTTTTTTTTTTTTTAAGAATAAAATCACCAAGTTTAAATGTTATATGCTTGATGCACTGATTATAGTGGCCTATGAGTTGGTTCTGATATGTCTAAAGATTGTTGAGTGTAACTGTGTATTTTTCATCAAGTAGGTCTAGTTCTTACAGGTGACTACTCGATAGTCATGATCATCTAGGACATGCTTGAAAGATATGCACAGTGAAGGTAACTCAACCTCATTAAGAAGTATGGCTTCATTATCATAAAAAAGTGAGTATGGAATGGCTCTTATAAGGGTATGATGATTGGTATGGTATGCCTAAAGGGCATAAAATATATGAAGGTGCCAGTCATGATCGGCATCACTGACAATCTTTTTGAGAATGTTAACTATTGTTTTGTTGGATGCCTCAACCTGACCATTACCTTGAGGTTATATGCCATAGAGAAATGTTGATTAATATTATATTCAATACATAGCTATTTGACATCTTTATTTTTGAAGGATCCTCCATTATTAGATATAGTTTTAGAAGGGTACCGTAGCAACAGATGAGATAGTTGAAAACGAACTTGGAAATCTGCTTTCTAGTCACGTAAGTGAGGGGCACAACTTCAACCCACTTAGTGAAATATTTGATGGTGGTAAGGATATGTTTATGTCCATCTGAAGATGTAGGATTGATTTTCTCAATGAGGTCGACATGTAGCAAATGACCATGGTATCAATATTGGTTTCAGAGTCTTAGCTGGGGCATGAATCAGATTGGTATGCCATTGACATTTGTTGCACTTTTTTACATATGCAACTATATCTGCATCCATTTTGGGCCAATAATAACCAATACGTAAAATATTTTTAGATAAGACAACCCCACTGGAGTGGGCTCCACATACTCCTTCATGTACTTCCCATAATGCTAGTGTAGATTCTACCAAAGTTAAATAACAAAGCAGAGTTCCATCAAAACTATAGTGGTAGAGGGTTGATCCAAGTAGAGTATAATGAGTGGAGTGATGGATAAAGGCTTTAGTTTTTTTTAAAAAGAGGTTAGGTGGTAAAAATTGGTCATGAATGTACTTGTAAAGGTCTAAGTACCAGATAGAACTAGGACCAACAATATCACGAATCATCATGATAGTGGAAGGCTCATGATCTAGAGCAAACAAGTTCTCAACAAAGAATTGATACTATCTAGCTTTGTCTATTTGTTGAATCAAAGATCCAATAATGGCCATAGCATCTATAGTTCTGTTACTTACCCTTGGTATATGCTCATATTAAATGCCAACAATTGGTTGTTTGAGAGTGTCAACCATGGCCTTATATTAAACCAACTTGTCATCTTTGGTCTAAAAGTGGTCTATAACCTAATTGATGATTAATTGAGAATAACATAAACTTTGAGATGAGATATGTTCTATTGTACCACTTGGTGAAGCCCTACAACAAGTGCTTCATATTCAGCCATGTTTTTGGTATAAGAAAAATTGATCCTAAATGATTTAAGGATTAGATCCCCCTATGGTGTAATAAATAAAAGGCCTGCCCCTGATCCACATGTTATAAATGATCCATCAAGATATAGCTTCTGTTGCTGCTCTTCAAGAGGTATGTCAATGATGGTCATTATGGATTCATTAGAAAATTAGAATGTGAGTGGCTCTATGTTTGCAAGGGGTGCTTCAGTAAGCTGATCTATAATAACTTGCCCCTTAATGGCTTTTTGATTGATGTATTCAATGTCAAACTCACTAAGAATCATGATCCATTTGGCCATTCTACCTAGTAAAGTTGTTTTAGATAGTAGATAATTGAGTGGATATACTTTTAAAATAACCATGGTCTTATTTTTCAACATGTAGTGTCACAATTTCTGAGCTACGAATATCATGGCTAAATAGGCTTTTTCAATAGGCGTATATTTGTGTTCATACATGACCAATGTATGGCTTAAGTAGTATATTACATGCTCTTTTTCATTATCATCATGTTGAGCTAGAATTACCCTCAAGGCATTGTCTATAGCTGATAGGTACAAAAAAAATAGTTTTCCTAGCATAGGGGTAACAAAATAGGCAGATTTGCTAGGTAATATTTTAGCTACTAAAAAGTTGTTTGAAAATGATTATCCTAGTGGAATGCAACTACCTTCTTCAAAATATGTGTAAATGGATGACACTTGTCTTTTAACTAAGATTTAAAGTGTCAGATTGATTAGATCTTGCCCTACAAACTATAGATCTACTTCAAATTGGTTAGTGGTGGCATCTCTATTATAGCTTGGACTTTAGATGGATTGACTTCAATACACCTATGAGACACGATGAAGCTAAGTAATTTCCCTAATGTTAATCTAAACACACATTTATTTGGATTTAGTCAAACTTTGTACTCATGTAGTCTTTCAAATATTCTATGTAGCACTGTTGGATGGTCAGTCCTAGTTTTTTATTTGCCTAATATGTCATCGACGTATGCTTCAACAATATCATGCATCACATCATGGGATATGATGGTCATGGCTCTTTGATAGGTGGATCTGACATTCTTAAAACCAAATGACATTACCTAATAATAGAATATTCTCCATGGAGTGGTGAATACTATTTTGTGTTGATATTTTGGTGTTACTCTAATCTAGGTGTATCCTGAAAAGCCATCCATGAGTGAAAACATCTCACAACCTACCATGGAGTCGATGATCATGTAAATATTAGGCAATGGAAAGTCACCCTTAGGGAAAGATTTGTTTATGTTTCAAAAATTAGTACAAATTTTGACTCCTTTAGGATTTTTGCTAACATGTACAACATTAGATATCCATTCTGAGTAGTCAATGGATTGAATACATCCTGCTTCTAAGAGTTTTTCACACTCTTTCTGTAATAATATACTAATGTGAGGATGCATATTGCATAACTTTTGCTTGACTAGTTTGGCATCAAGATTTACCACAAGGTGATGTAAAACCAAGGTGGGGTCCAAACCTGGCATGTCAGAATAAGCCCATACAAAGATATCTACAAATTCTCTCAATAGAGCTATAAAGACTTCACATTCCTCCTCAGTGAGGGACACACCTAATTTTATCCATTTCAGGTCTGATGAAGTCTTGATGTTTATCTCTATTATATCTTCAACTAAAAGGGTTGAGCCATCTTATAGCATAGTAGGCAAATACTTAAACTATTGGATGATATCAAGGTCCTCTGTTAGGACTTGCTCTTCAACTTCTCCTAGGCATGATAAATCTGAGTCCCCTAATGGTAGATCTATCCATGTGACAAAAATAGTCAATTTTTTTTAAGAATTTGATCAAACACTTGTCATTGCTCAAAAGTGAGCTCAGATCCATAGATAAGTTCATTGTTGGTGGTCTCTTGATCTAAATGTGAAGAAGAATGAACACCCCCATCTAATGATGCCTGAAAAAGGATTTCACCACTAGACTAGCCTTTATCTTTACTTTTTCTTTGGTTAGAAAGTACCTCAAAGAGGTTTTCATTTTTGGACCTCAATGTTTTATTTATTTATTTTTGGCTAAGGGTGTTCACTTGCTCTCCAAAATAGGCTTCAGGATCTAATGTGATTGAGAATCTTGATTTAAGATCTCCCAATAGAATGATGTCTCTAAGGCCTAGAATTTCATAGAATGCCTCATCATTCTAAAACTCATCAATTAGTAAACTGGATTCTTGTTGGTCCCAATCTATCAGTTGGGGATAGTATATTGGTAATGGGTTGTGACGAATGATTCGAGTAAGGGTACAAATGGAATTATTATCAAACATGTTAGTCTCAGCTAGGTTATCAAAGATAAGGCTATGATCAAACTCAGCTTCACTGTTAGCATCATCATCACTAGTCACCAGTGATGGAACATGAATAAGATATGTGGGGTCACCCCTAGGTGGTTTAAATCCAAGTCCATAAGGTCTTTTATATTTGGTTATAGAAATTAGCTCCATGGTTCCTTGTTGATTCAGTCTGAGGCCTCTTCTTTTATAGTCTTGATTCTTCATGATCCTATTAGGAATAGGATACTTTGCACTCTTATAACAATCAACATGGTTGTCATTATATAACCATGATTTATCTCCCTAGAGAGGGTCTAGTTCTAGGCCAGATGCTAGTACAAACATGACAGATCCTTTATTTTTGCTCTTTGGTTGCCAATGCATGTGTGGGGTAACTTTAGGTCTTCCAAAGGTCTTTGGATTTTGAGGAATATTAGAAATATGAAAGGTATCATGTGTTAAATATTCTCCTGGGCCATTAGCTGAAATGGTGTTATGATTGGAAGCTTCAGGAGGTGACATGTGGGAAAGGGAATCCAAGGTATTAGGATTTATGCAATTGTCCTCTAGAGAATCAATAAGTATGGCCTTTCCTTTATCCTACTTGGAACTTGGATTCATGTTGTATTGATAATTATATCTTTGAAACTCAACCTCAAGATGTTTATAGTGTTCATATGGGTGAAAATCTCTTAGAATATTTACTTCCATCTCTAAGTGGGAGAACTTGATACATTGGTGCAGCGTTGATGGGATTGCATGAATCTCATTTAACCAAGGCCTACCTACAAACATATTATATGAAAACTCAAGATCAAGCACATGGAAAAGTGTATCATGGGTTAAAGGCCCAATGATAATTGATAGGCTAATGGTGCCTTGTGATTCTCTGTCCTGATTATCGTAGGCTTTGATAGTTTCCATTTTTGGTTAGAGATCTGTCATTTTGTACCCAAGAAGCTTGATGAACTTTAGAAACACTATGTTGAGGCCTAATCCATTATTTATAAGGACATGTTTCAATTTATGCCACTTTATATAAACTTCTTTGTACAATGGATTATTATGGCGTGAGTCAAGGGAAGACATATCACTTTGGTTGAATGTGACTTGTTGGTGGGAGCTAGGTGTCAGGGGATATGTCATTAGTAGTAGTGGATTGGGTTAAGAACTCATTCAAAATGTTCTTGTGGATTGTTAATGTTCACAACAAATCTAAAATAGAGATCTGGGCTGGTTTCTTCTGTAATTGTTTCACAATATCAAACTTCTTGTCTCGGATAATGTTAAATGGTTTATTCCAAAGCTAAATGGTTGGTTGGATAATGGGTGAGGTGGCAGATGGTTGTGGGCATGGAATGGTAATATTTGACCTCTAAGTTATGATTTCACAATCAAGATTAAGTATAGGACCATGGTTGCTAACAAGTGATGGTAATGGTGTGGGACCAGATAGGACAAGTATTGATTGTTGGTGCACTTGTATGTGGTCACAAGGTAAGGATAAGTTATCGGTATAAGGTCCAAAAGTGGAAATATTAATTTTTTGGTTCACCTGCATATGGTCCCAGATCAAAGAAGGATAATCCATGTAATTTAGCTATGTGGCATTGTTTAACAATGGTTTATATTGATTGGTGCTCAGTCTAGGATTAATGGAGATGGTATTAATGTTACCCCTTACAATATGACCTAAAACCCTATTGTAGTCATGTGCAACTGAATGGTAGGTTTATTGGTTTTTATCATTATGAGCTTGGTTTTGTCCATTATTCTAACATTGTTTTGTTGTTGATTCTGCTAGTTTTGCTAGTTCAACCTTCGATTTTGATACTATTGATTTTGTTGTTGCACTGCCTATTATTGTTGTTGTTGCCATTGTTGTTGCTAGTTTTTGTGTTGGGGAAAAGGGTTTTGATAAATTCTAAGAGTCTAATTAGAGGTGGAATCATCACCATACAATGTGATCTCCCCATTCTCAAACATATTCTCAATCAGATGCTTGATTTGCACACATCTTTGTAAATAATGTTCATTATCTCGATGATATTCACAGAATTCATTTTCATGATACCAATCAAGATAAATAATGCCTTGGGGATAATGATTTGGTATAGGCCAACTAATCAAATTAATGGTAGCAATTTTATAAAACATAGATTCAATAGGCTCTCCAATGTCACTAAAAACATGATGATTATGTATTGTTCTCCTTGGAGGAGGGTTTTGTAATGGAAAAGGTTGTGGCATTTGTTGCATGGCTCTTGGTTGTTGTGCTTGCAACATTGGTTAAAGAGGTTGTCAGGTAGGAGTAAGCTGAAAAAGTGGTGTAGGTTGAGCAGATGATGTTTGTACCATTTGGACTTGGCGTGACTTAGTTACTCCATTTCACACAACATTCCTATTATGGTTGAATTACTTTGGTCTATCTTGGGTATTGGCCTGTGCTGGTTGTGATTCTTGCATTTGGATTGGATGTTGGTTTTGGCCACTTACCTGATTGGTACCTTAGTTCTGATTAGTTGAATTAAGCTTGATGACTCCTTTATTAATGAGTGCTCACTTGTTCAGTAAAACCTTGTCAATGATTTATTTAAAGCTATGTGCACACTGTAATTCCAGATGCTACGTTATCTCACTATGCAAGTTTTTAGTGAATACAATGCCTAATTATTTATTTGCTAAACTATGAGTGAATCATCTTGTAAGTGCTCTCCATTTTAGACTTACCAAATTTTTGTTTTTCTTGTGTCAAGTCGACCAATGAAATCTCATGTTTGAGATTTTAGGAAAAGTGTTGTATAAACGTTTCTAAAAGGTCATCAAAATTTGTTACTAAATTCTTGGGCAAATTTAAAAACCACTCCAAGGATTTTTCAGTTAAGCTCCTTAGAAACAAAACAAAATGTATATATCACTATATGCCACTAGCTAACATGTGATAAAGAACTCAGTTAAATGGGCTTTGGGGTCACCTTTCCCCTTGTATTTATCAAATTTTGGTGGCTCATATCCTAGTGGAAATAGAATCTGTAAGTACTCTATATTGAAAGGATAGGAATACACATCATCCAACTTAAAAATTTTAATCTATTTCCCTACTTGGATGGTGGTAGTTATATCCTTCATTTGTTGTAACTTTTGATCTAGGAAACTTGTGAAAATATTGGCCTAGGTAGATGGTTGGGTGGTCATAATTGAATTACTATGACCAGGGTATGATGAGGGTATTTGTATACGTTAGATTGGTTGGGGAATGAACCAATAATATGTATATATGGATTAGGATGTAATTGTTGAAATTATGCATTTGGTTGTGAAATATTTTGGTTTGGGTTGGTGATGAAGGTTTGACTTGGAGGATTTTGAGGTTGGGATGGAGGGATATAATGATATTGTGCCTGTTGTGGTTGAATAGGGACCTGTTGCTGACTACTCAAACCTTGATATTGAGTGGGAACTTGTGAGCCAAGACCCTGTCTTTGAACTTGTGGTATGCTCTACACAAAAGGCAATTATTACCTAACAGGTATTTGAGAGACTTTAAAACCCCCTTATTGCATGAATCCTAGTTGTGAAGTGGATGCATGTTGGAGATTTGGCACTTATCATTGACCAACATGAATACATTGTTGATCAAACATCATTTGATTTTGAATTGGCATGTTGGTATGCAAATAAGAATGTACATTTGATATTACTTGATGAGGTGGAACATTAGTTTCCCCTTGTTGAGGTGGCAATATGTTCAGCCTTTTCTACATTGGTATATTCATTTGTGCCTATTATTGTGGAATGTTACTCATCACTTGTTGAGGAGGAATAGGATTCACCACATTCTATTATTGAGGCATGGCATTGGTTACTAGTTGACTACCTGATTGTGTTGGTTGTGTACATGACCAAGTAACTGGTTGAGGTTGGGGTGCAGAATCTCCCATTCCTAGGTTTATAGAGCCACTCGTGGTATTAACTAAAAGCATATGTTGTTGACTAGTTGTTTGTGTATTAGTACCACTTTGATTTGGATTGGACGTTGCTTACCATTATCCATTGTGTTTTGCTCATTATTCTGCATAGAAGCAAAATAAACTTCTTCAATAATTGGCATAGGCAACAAGTTATCTATCAAAGTGTTTTGTGTGAATGGGTTTAAACTCTGATTGTCTTGACTAGTTAACTGTATCAAAACTCCTGTTGAAGGAACTAAGTCAATAAGAGGTTTATTTACCATGGTCATATGATTGAAATTGTATGTTAGATTCAGGTAGGTTTGATATGCTATCTTTATTTGGTTAAAGTGGTCTTCCATGAGGTTTTTTCCTTTTTTAGGCATATTAGGGTCTTGATACATTGTTTTGACTAGAGTTAAATGATTTCTACAAGAGTCCTATTGACTATACAATATGTTGTGAGGCATTCTTACTAGGCTTGGTAAACTTTCATGAGGGAAGTCCGTTAGAAACTTAGCCCCTACTTCTATGGCTCTAACCGAAATCTCATCTTTGTTCTCCATTAAATGGTGCTCAAACACAAATAGCTCATACGTGGAAGGCATATTAATAGAGTATGATTGTTGAGGAACTGGTTATTCAATTATGGGTATCATAGTTAGGTATTGTGCAATTTATTCTTGATCATGTTTTGAATATGGTGGCATATTAACCAAATAATTAGCCAATGGATCTTGGTTTTGTGCCCCTATTTGAGTATTATAAGAGGGATAAGGATCCATCTTATAAGCAATATTATCTACATAGGGGTCTTGCACCATTTCTTCTTAGCAACCACATTACTAATCCTTGGATTGTACATAAGTCCACTACGAGTATAGGAAAACATGTTGAGATCCATAGTAAATGTTTTTGCGATAGAAAATGAAGAGAGTTCTATAAAATCTAAAAAGACAATGTCTAAAAGATGATATTCAAACTTGGTCTAGATTCGTCAAAAGGATGGAAAGGTTTATGCAAAGATTTATGATAAAATAAGATAACGTTAAGTATCTAAGGTTACATGTCTTTTACAATAGGATCAAGTAAATAGACCTAAAATAAAAATGCCAAACTCTAAGGTCAAAGTGTTTTAAATCTGTGTAAACTAGGAAAATAAACTGTTGCTAGGTCTTTTGGCCAAATGCGGCATTAAAATCTAGACTCAAACAAGGCATGTGCTAGGACTCTTGGCCAAACAACATCAAAAGCTAGACTTTGAAATAGATGATATTTTTAATCTAATGGATTTCAAATACTTCTAAAAAAACCTAGGCATTTGACTCTTGGACATGAACTCAATTAATTAGGTATAAGGTATGAAATAAAAGGTAATTTAGGGATAGTTTGTTTTCTCACAAATAATGGTATAAAACTTGGTTCTTTTGACAAATAGGTTAGAAAAATATGAACAGCGTAACTATGCTAGACAAAGATTCACACAAGGTATACTTAGATTGGCTTGAAAAATGCATACAAACTTGAACTCTATGCAAAAAAGTCTATGAAATAATGTTTAAAATGTATTGGGTAGTAGAACAATGCTAAACTACTCAAAAGACATGACAAAATGTTTGTTTTAAAAACTATCTAAGGAAACGATGGTTTTTCACAAATTTGGCAACGTAACACTACCTTTATTAACTCAAATGACATACATATCTTCAATGTTTTGACAATATCTCTAAGGCAAAAAGTATATATTCAAATGATCTTAATGGAAATAGGATAGTAAAACAAAAAAATTTGGTGCATAGACTCAAAGTGCAAGTGTTTAGCACAAAATGACTTAAGTCTATCAAGTGGTGATAATGATTATGAGTCTTAAATGACCTTCAACCCAAATAGGAAATTGAACCTAAGTTCCCTCAAGTTTAGTGCAAATGGTGAATCGACTTATCAAATCAACCCTATAAACTTATAAAGGTGAAAATTTGAATTTGGATTATAAATGAAGGACTTTAAATAATGTTTGGTAATAGTCTAGACTCAATTGGGTATTATAACTATGCCAAAGTAGATGATATGACTCTAAGTTTTGATGAACTTTGAACAAGGCAAATTGATGATTCACGTGGGCAGCATAATGTGTCTTTGTTCAAAGGAAAATGAGGACTATGTGTTTTGGTTTGTATCATTTGTTCACACCAAGTTTTGACTCTAAATAAGAATTTAATCTAGGACAAAACCAACTAATTAATCACTCTTAAGTCATAAACTGATAAGGTTGCTTGGTATTGTTAGAATCCATCAATATAAATCATTTGAAAGGATTTTAGTGTTTATCCAAAAAGTAAAATGTGCATTATATAGTAGGTTTTTACACCCCTCTTATCTCAAATGATAGTACTATGACATGGACCATGAGATGCACCTTGCACCAACAACACTTCCATGGCAAGTGGTGATTTATCTAAGATTTATAAGATTTTAAACATTTAGATGGATCAATTGCCCAATGAATTTCACATCATGTTGCAAAAAAAAACACTTAAATTAGGTGTTTGCAGCACTTGGATTGTTGCAAAAATGTCTTGTCCTTTTTGTAACCACTACATCCATCGCTTATTCAGTGTAGTGCGATGTCCAAAATGCAGATACATCATGTGTGCAACTCCAACACTAGAAGGTGGTTTAACTTCTCAAACCTCTAATCTTAGTGGTAGTGATTGAGGTTAGCATTGAGAGATTAAACCCTAGGTTAAAGCTTCCTTATATAACTTGTGAGAAGTAATGAAGTCCCCCTCGTAAGCCAAGATGCAATTAAATAAATGACTAATAGAAATACTTTAGGGTCATTTCAAGATCACCCAAACTATTACGAGTTTTTTGGGAGTGTTTTAGATGACATTATTTCTATGCCTTGTGTAGACACCTAAAAAGTGTCTAACCCTTGGTCTTCCTCTCTCCCCTTGGTCCCTTGCCACTTCGAACACCCCTATCCTAACCCTTGGCCTCCATTTGATTAAAATAACCTAAGTATTTTAATCAAGTGGCCCCCTTTCCACCCTACCCTTGCCACCTTGGATCCTCCCTTGAATCCCTCCACCTTCCCCCTAGCATTTATTAGGCCAAATCTCTTCTTTATTTTCCCCCCACGCCCATTTTGGCATCCTCGTGACCGTTCTTCCCATCCCCCCCTCGCTCGACGGCGTGCAAGAATGGGCAGAGGCTATTTTTAGCCTCTATCCCCATTCTGCGACCGCCGACGTCAGCGACCCTTCGGCCGACGTCGGCGAAACTGCCAGCGTCGGCATCCTTCATTACCCCTTTCTGCATCCGTTGCACCCCCTGGACCCTTGAGCTCGCAAACAGATCTCTCTTTGTGTTTTGGCATTTGTCTCTCCTCCGTCTGGACCTCGCGCAATAGCAGCAACAGGTGCAAAGGCTCTGGATTAGGGATTTCTTCTTGACAAGTCCTTCGTGGCTCCAACAACAGCTTCTTCAACTCTTCAGTCAGCAAGCCAAAGGTAAGCAAAGTCTGGTTTTTTTTATTTCATTTCTTTAGTTTTCAGTTATCTACCCTATCTATTGTCTTCTACTCCCTCTATTCTTCCCCCTGAGAGGCTGCAAAGCCTTCTCAGGCTCTGTCCTCTGTGTATCTTCCTCTTCCCTGTCCCTCTTTTACTCCAATCCCCGACAACTTCCTCATCCCCCTGTCATCAAAAACCTTGCACAAGGCACCCAACCAGAGCAAGACTACTCCTCAGTCCATTCAGACCCGTCCCCAAACTCTGTCTCGACCCTCTTAGCATCCCGGACCCGTCCACAGTCCAGAAAGCAACTCAGACCCGACTACAGGCCATAACCCCGACTGACGCCGGTCACTACCCCAACCGACGTCGGTAGGATAGCCGACGCCGGCAGATCAGATAACCGACGCCGGCAACATTTTTGACCTCGGCAACTGTCTTCAGCCCAACAGCTCCTTCAGGTAATCATTTTGGTCTTTTCTTTCCTTTCTATTTCTTTGTCACTTCTGTATTCTGGCATTCTATCTTTTTATCAGTCACTTATCTTATCAAAACAGTGGGTTGACCTCCCTTAAGGAAGTTTTTACACTTCCGGGAACAAGCTTTTGCTTGGCAACCCACTGCCTATCTATCTAACATTTTCTTGTCCAAGTTTCCTTTTTTTCTTGCAGGTGTCATTCCTCCACAGCCAAAGAGGAGTGCCCACAAACGTCTGGATTTACGGTGTGCAATCTTTAGTCCAGGTACTTCCCATGCCTTGTCCATTACTTTTTTAGTTTCTTCTTTCTCTTAGATCTAAAAGCGAATTTTGAATGGAAACATTCTGGTACGCCCGGTGGGACCCTAGGTTCCTCCTGGGTTCCTTTTTCTTCATTCATTTAGGAGCATTAGGTTCTTACCTTTCTCCTCTTTCTCTTCTTCTCAATGACACTATAAGCAGGACTAAAACGAATCCTTCTTTTCTTTCTTCCTTGCATTCTAGACTAGTCTAAACATCATACTCTTGACCCTTTCTCAAAACTTGTCTTCATCACAACATCACATTTCGACTTGGGCATTAAAAACGTATTGCACTTTAATTTCTGCTTGTGCTTGCATTAGTCCACATCTAGTAACTTAGACGCATATTGAATGAACCGTAGACACTTGATGTTACACTACCGAACCACATGCACTAAACGAACATAAAACATACCTGAGACAAGGCTCGACTGGGATTTCATCCCCCAGCGGATACCTTACCCGTCTCGGTGACCCTACTTGGATTTCATCACCAAGGGGGAAGCCCACTCCGTTCTCTGGCGGAGTCTAAACTCTAAGCGAGGTATATCTTGGCTAAGCGAGACCAGCTAACCACTGGAATCGTGAAGTGAGGGGAGCTTGCTCCTTAGCACCAGGCCACGTACCAGACCCTAACACAGATCTTTGAGCACCTAAAACAACACTTGAAACCATCTTTAGACCGCCTTCTTCTAGGACCCATTTTTCAGCCAATCTCCCCAAACATTCATCTAAGGCATAAGCCACAATTTCTAAGGTTAATTCCTAGGATTTATCGCTTAGGCTTGTCTGTCTCTCTCTATTTTCCTCTTCTCATCTGGTTGTTTGAGTGTGTGAGGATGCCTTCTTCATTGTTTTCCAAGAACCTTTTGGTTCTCTGGAAAACACAGTCACCGACATCGGTTCTGCCACCGACGTCGGCCTTCCCCTGTCACCGGCATCGGTTCTAATACTGACGTCAGCTTCATCTGTTACCGACATCGGTTATCTGACCGACGTCGGTCTCTGTCACTGTCCTTTTTTTTAAAACCAGCAGCCTAAAACCTGTCCTTTCTCTGCCAAAGACTCCATCCTGGTTTTTTGGAACTGAGCAACACAGTTCCTGAGACCTGAACCTTCTTTGCCTTGCATGGTTTTGACTCGTAGCCAAGCCAAAGCTCTTGTCAACCACGCTAGCCGTCAACCACTTCCATCCACCCCGTCCGTGACCAAGCCTACAATGGAGTTCAACTCAGAGACCAAAAGAACTCCCATTCGTCCAACCCCGCCGCAGACTCCCACTGTCCAAGAAGGGGACCAAGACTTCGAACGATTCTTGGACCTCAACGTCAAGGCCTTGCAACATTATCTCGCGCATAGCCGAATGCGAGACTCCTTGGGCAATCCAATCTATGGAATGCCAACCTCCCTTGTCGCGACTACGGCTGTATCGACAGCATCCGTAGTTCAACCTTTGGACACCCAGGCCATCATTTCGACCACTGACCAGACTCAGACTTTGACCAATCCTCCAGGTGTGGCCTCTCCCTCTATCATTAGGCCCACTTCCACCGGGGTTCCGGCCCCCTATCAACTTCAACCCCCTCAACCGCTATCCACTCCTTTTCAAAACCTTATCGTCTCTATTCCGCCTACCCTGGCCCCTATCAACACCAGGGTGGCTTCTTATCCATTGGCCCCCGTTACCACAGTTCAACCTCTCGTGGCAACATTGGGCCCAGCTATGTCTTCCACCCAACCACCTTTAGCCTCCACCTCTGCCCCTGCGATTAGTCATCCGTACATTGTACAACTGACTATGTCGCATACTTCCTCTAGCCTCTTCCAAGCGCCCTACAACCTAGGGGCACGCAACCCGTCAATCCGTCGGCAGACATCATCAAAATGCTGATGGACAAGATGACCAGTCTTGAGACCTCTGTTTCTGGCTCGCGCAACACTCTTTCATACGAGCAGATCTGTAACGAGCCCATTCATCCTTCTGTCCCAATCAGACCATATCCTAGCCAGTGGGAGCTTTTGAAGTTTTCTCACTTTCAAAACAAGGAAGACCCCGAACAACACTTGCGGGCATTCAGACATGCCTGCTACCTTATTGGCCATGACGATGCGTTACTCTTACGCACGTTTCCTATGTCTCTCTCGGGTGCTACACTTGACTGGTACAGCTCCCTTCCTAGCCATTCTCTCTTCTCATTCACACAATTGGCTCAGCTCTTCCTCGATCACTTTTCCATCAACATAACCAAGAAGGTCTCAATCACAGACCTCTATTCTATCAGGCAATTCGAGGACGAGTCCATAGCCGACTTCGTTGCTCGATGGAGAGGCCTTATCAACCAACTCTCCTTTTCCTTACCCCAGGCCGAGCTTATTAAA
Source organism: Torreya grandis (assembly GCA_037957365.1). Classification (NCBI taxonomy): domain Eukaryota; kingdom Viridiplantae; phylum Streptophyta; class Pinopsida; order Cupressales; family Taxaceae; genus Torreya; species Torreya grandis. The sequence goes on along the minus strand of JARHVA010000071.1, from coordinate 7,673,535 downwards.
CTCTTTTCCCAAGCCTGCGCCAGACATATCTCTTCCACCCTGAGGGTTCAAACCTTTCGCACTTTTGACGAATCCTTCACAATGGCTCGCAAACTTGAGTTGCATGCCATCGAGGAGAATAAAGTCAAGTTGCGGAGCAAGAATCCCAGCTCTAAGACCAATGACTCTTCCTCTGCCAAGCCATCATCATCTAATTCTAAATCCAAGGCTTCAGCCAATGCCGTGGTTGTCAGACCTTCATCCTCTTCGACCAATCAGCCTGAGCCATCTACATCTCAGAGCGCTACTCGCCAATTCCAGCAAAGATACGTGCAGCAGCGATATACTCCTCTCGGAGAATCATATGCGTCTGTGCTGGACAAGCTTGTTAAACAGGGGGTCCTCAATCTCCCTCAAGCCCGACCTCCTCCACAATTCGATCCCTCTCACGCCATCCCCGCGTGGTATAGGGAGCATGACTTCTGCAGCTTCCACCGTGTCAAGGGCCATGACACGGAAAACTGTAAAACCTTTAAGAACATAATCCAAGACATGCTCGAAAAGGGGGATCTCATCTTAGACAATCCAAACACACCTCCTAATCAGGCCATTGACATCTTCAAACAACCTTTCCCCAATCATCCGCCAACTCAGAACAACGTCCAGACCTTAATTGATGACAATCATGAGCACAACGTTCGAACAGTCAATACGGTCTCTCTATTCGTCCCCAATCAACCTCAAGAGGCTAGTCCATCAATCAGTCCATCACATGTGGACGAACCTCTCTCCCCGGCTAGTTCTCCACCAACCTCTCTCATCTTGGAAGACACCTCGGCTTTACCTGCACCACCGGTCTCACCATCCTCCGTTCTACTGCTTATGGAGGACCCGACCCTTCCTACTCCTCAGCCGCAAGTGGAGGGCACCGTCATTCCTGCCCTTTACCCGCTCGGGGAGCCTCACTTTTCGGATTCTTCTCCACCTAGGGAAAAACCTATCTCCTCTTCGTCTTCATCTAAATCTGTCATGACTTCACCACACCATGCGTCTAAGACCACTACACCCATCTCATCTTCAACCTCGCAACCATCAACATCTTCTTCTCAACCATTTTCTCGGTTAGTGGAGAAAATCGCGCTTCTCCCTCCAAGGAAAGTGACACCTCAGGTGTTGTGGGAGCGTCTTAAAGCCCTTCAACATACCCGCGCCCTCTCATCGCATGCCGCTAATCCTCCTAAGGTGGAATCCCGTCAGACTCTTGATAAAGACCAGACTCTCAAACCTCAACCAAACCCGTCCAAACCAAAACCTGCATCTACCTCATCTAAACCCATCAAATCATTTGGCGTTCGTCCTGTCTCCACCCTCACTCATCCACAAGTGAAGGTGGACCTAGGCCAGACCTCGACCAGCAGCAGTCTTCCAACCAAATCAAAGAAGACTGCCAGACCTCAAAAACGAATGCCTCCTTCTCCGTCACCATTGCCATCAATTTTGGGCCCTCATCCTTCGACCTTGACCAGCATCCTTCCCACTTCAGCCTTCAAACAAAACTCGTTGCCTCTTTTGCTTCCTCTGCCTATCCCCAGTCGGCCCTCTCCTAAAAAGGCGTTCTCAATCACTAGGCCAGAGCCATCTCCATCTGTCACCGTGCCATCAACCCATAAGGTGGTACGGAAATCTCCTCTAGCCTCGCCTAAGTCACCAACCTCGCGCATATCAAATAACACGGACCCTCTATTGGGCTCATACTCGTTGATACTGCGCCGACTTCTCCAGACTTCTGACATAACCCTTCCGCCCATCAAGCCTTTCCAACCTCTCAGGTCCAAGCCCTCCTGGTTCGACGATACGAAAATTTGTTTATATCATCGTACACCAGGGCATGACACTGAGACTTGCTGTGCCTTCAAGGCCGTCATCCGCTGCCATATGGAGAAAGACACTCTTCTCCTTGAGGACACTCTCGACCAGACCCTGACTCCTTCCTCTTCAAACACGTCAACATCTCACCAGCAAGACATGACCCCTTCTTCACCTCCCATTTTCGAAATCAATGCTATCCGTATAACCACTAGGTCGCAACAGGACAAGGCCAAAGTAAAAGATGCCATTCCTTGGACCTATCCCTTCGTCAAGCCACCTCTTGCGCCCAAGCCTAAAATTTCTATTCTTGGCGCATCCCAACCTTCTTCGTCTTCCTCTTCTGGGCCAATTCACGACTCCATGCTGAAGCAGCTTCATCAGACACCTGTGAAGATGTCTCTTTATGACCTTATCTAAACCTCGCCTCAGCACCGTCAAGCCCTTATCCAAGCCTTGCAGGCAGCGGAGGTCCAACCCGAGGACCCCCAACCACTCGCTGCCCTCGTCCATTCTTTATCTCCTGTCAACTCCATCACATTCAACGATTCTGAAATTCCCACATCTAACACGGAAGATCAGGACGCCACCCTCTTCATCACTGCCTATGTTGATCGGACACGCATCAAACGCGTTATGATCGACGGCGGCGCTAGCATCAACATAATCTCTACTCACGCCTTTGATCAGCTGTCTCTTCCCAAGAATTACGTCTCCAAAACTGACGCGATCTTACGCTCTTTCAATGACACCACCGCCACGACCATTGGCACAATCATCCTTCACATTCGCGTTGGTCCACGCACAGTCCCGGAGCTCTTCTATATCATCGAAGGAGAGTTTCAATGCAACCTTCTACTAGGCCGACCTTGGATCCGTGCCATGGCCTGTATTCCTTCCACCCTGCACCGTTGTGTGAAGTTTGAGCATGACGGGCAAGTCCATACCATTCCCGCTGACCCTTCACCCTTCAAGACTTACAACACCACCTACCGTCCCAACGATGTCCTCATTCCCATCAAACCGTCAACTCCGGCACCGCCTTCATCTGCGAAAGCTTCAACCAATTCGCAATCGGTGGTTGCCCTCGCCCCTCCTCTTCAAGCGCCGACCAAAGACCCCATGGAAGACATCTTCCAACGACTATCATTTGGGGAATATCGCTTGTTGACCCTCGACATGTTCCAAACTCTGCAAGAGTATGGACGCCTTCACCTCAGTCCCCATTACGACCATCGGATCGAGACGGTCGTACCTTATGGTCCTCCTCACTTCCAAACCAACTTTGTCTATGGGGGGCTTAATCAAGCTCCTACCAATGGCAATTCCCTCTCTTCACCCCAACCTTTCACATCTGATTTCTCGTTTCTTGGCAACCCTGCCTTTGCACACACTTACCTTCACAGGTGTGCATGGAAGGGTTTTGGTTTCGGACGTTATGAGCAGGGCTCCCATCAGCCCATTGAGTCGCTCAATGATCATGATGCCAAGAAACGGTATGGCCTGGGATATCATGACCCCACTCAGGCTCCTTCTGACCTCTGTCCCGAGCCAGCCATCGACCAATCTCCTCCAGACTCGCCCATTTCTCCTTCGTCACCTACGGAGTCGGTGGTTTCCATCCCTCCTAGTTTTTTTTTTCCATAAACACCATCCGCCTGGAACCCCTGACCTATTAGCTCAATGGGGTGTCCAGGTCTCTCCCTCTCATTTTTCCTAGCATGGTAGAAGATGAGTTGGCAACCATTCACACTGTCCACTGCGTTGACGATGACGCCATCCTTTCCTACATGGGTGCCGACGACTCTTTCATCCAGCGTTTTCTCCCTTCCGAGACCCAGGTTATGTTAAATGAATCCACCATTGACATCAACCTCCCTTCTTCTTCCGATGTTCCTCACGTCTTAAAGATTGGCCAATCTTTAGACGCTCAGGAGCAGCTTGACTATGCCCAGTTCCTTTCCAACCATAGCAAGGCCTTTGCTTGGACTTACAGTGACATGCCTGGCATCGACCCCACCATTGCTACCCATAACATTGTCACCAAACCAGAGGCTAAGCCTGTTAGGCAAAAGCTTCGAAAGATGCATCCTCGCGTTGCGCTCCTTGTCAAAGAGGAACTTCAATGCCTTCTTTCTGTCTCCTTCATCCAACCCATCGATTATCTACAGTGGGTCTCTAACATCGTCCCAGTTACTAAAGCAACCGGGGGGATTCAGATCTGCACGGACTATCGCGACCTTAACCTAGCCTGTCCCAAAGATGACTTTCCTCTTCCTAACATTGACCAGCTTGTTGATCTCATGGCCGGCCACAAGATGCTATCTCTCATGGACGGGTTTTCAGGATATAATCAAATCCTGATCGCACCGGAAGATCAGCACAAGACTACCTTTATCACCCCATGGGGGACTTTCTGCTATCGAGTCATGTCTTTCGGCTTAAAAAATGCTGGTGCCACCTATCAGCGCGCCATGACCTACATTTTCCACGATCTCCTCCACAAAATCATGGAGGATTATGTGGATGACCTTCTCGGCAAGTCCAAACTCCGTCGCGACCACTTGACCATTCTCACAATCATCTTCTCTCGCCTTCTTCAATACAATGTCTGCCTCAACCCCAAGAAGTGTGTCTTTGGGGTCCTCTCAGGCAAACTTCTCGGCTTCATCATTTCCTTCCGTGGTATCGAGATAGATCCCGCCAAGATCTGCGCTATCCTCGAAATGCCACCCCCGACCAATCTCAAGCAGCTTCGCAGTCTACAAGGGAAGCTCCAATCCATTCGCCGTTTCATCTCGCAACTTTCAGACCGCTGCTAACCTTTTCATCATCTCCTTAAGAAGGACGTCTCCTTTAAGTGGGATGAGAACTGTCAAGAGGCTTTTAGGCCCTCAAAAGCTATCTGGTCTCCCCACCAGTCCTCATTCCACCTAAGGACGACCAACCCTTCTACCTTTATATCTCTGCCACCAACCATTCGTTAGGTGCCATGATTGCGCACCGAGACGAGCATCATCGTGAGCAAGCAGTTTACTACATCAGTTGAACACTAGTCGACTATGAAACTCGGTATACTCATACCAAGAAACTCTGTTTGGCATTAGTCTTTTCCGCTACCAAGCTTTGCCACTATCTTCTTAACCACAAAACCTTTGTCGTCACTCACACCGACCCTCTCAAGTACATGCACTCCAAGCCTTATCAGAATCAACGTATGGCTTGGTGGCTCATGCTGCTTATGGAGTTTGACCTCGAATTCATCCAGCAAAAATCTATCAAGGGGCAAACCATCGCTGACCAACTGGCAGATGCCCCTCTTCCCGACAACCAACCTTCCCACTGCTAGTTCCCTGACGAGTCTATCGCTACCCTTTCCACCGATGACACCGTCTACCAAATGACCATGTTCTTTGACGGCTCCAAATGTCAACTCGGCGGGGGTGCGGGGGTCATCCTCATCCCACTTGAAGGGGAGCCCATGCCTCTATCTTTCAAACTTGACTTCGATTGTATCAATAATATGGCCGAATACGAGGCCTTAATTTTGGGACTTCAGACTGCTCTTTCTCTCCACATCAAGTCTATCAACATCTTCGGCGACTCGCAACTCGTCGTTAATTAAGTTAACGGTTCATATCTCTGTAAAAATGAAGTTTTACAGAGGTATAAGAATCGTGTTGACCTTCTTTTAGCATCTTTCGACCATCACCTCTTGCAGGCTGTTCCACGCTCTACGAACAAGTTTGCCGACACCATGGCTTCTCTTGCTTCGCATATCCCGTCTTCATCATCATCATCTCGCCTTTTTGTCATAGTGCATCGTGTACTCTTGCCTTCATACATCTCTCCTCACATCGACCATATCAACACTATCAATTCTAGCCCACGAGATGACTGGTATAAGCAACTCGTGGACTATTTGTCTTTTTCTGTCACTCCTCCCAACCTCTCTAGCAATGCGCGGTGAGCTTTCATCAAGCGCACAGCTCGCTATACCATGCTAGGGGGTCTTCTCTATAAACGAGGCTTCGACGGCCTCCTTCTTCGCTGTCTAACCTCCACTGAAGCTCCTCAAGCCATAAAGCAAGTCCACGACAGGATTTGTGGTGGACACTTCAGTGAAAACTCGGTTGCCAAACGCATCCTTCGCCTGGGTTATTATTGGCCCACCCTTCATCAAGACTGTAGCGACTATGTTCGACGTTGCATCAAGTATCAGCAGCACTCTAACCTGCTTCATCTCCCCAGTCACGCCTTGCAAGTCGCTCAGGATTTTTGGCCTTTCTCTCAGTGGGGCTTGGATCTCATCGGTGAGATCAACCCTCACTCGTCTCTTCATCATCAGTCCATCATCACTGCCACTGAGTATTTCACCAAGTGGGTGGAAGCCATTCCTCTTGTCTCCAAAAAAGCCGACAAAATTGCCGACTTCATCAACAGCCACATCATCTGTCGTTTCGGTGTCCCTCACAAAATCATCACCGACAACGGCAAGTCCTTCAAAAACAAGACTGTCCAAAAACTATGCGACTCATTTGGCATCAAACTCAGCGTTTCTTCGCCTTACTACCCATAAGCAAATGGGCAGGCAGAGGCTTCCAACAAAATTCTCACTAAAATTCTCATGAAGGTGGTCGATGATACAGGTAGGGATTGGCACATTCATATTCCCTTTGCTTTGTGGGCCTACCGCACTAGCATCCGAACCTCTACGGGTGCTACTCCCTTCTCTCTCGTGTACGGAACAGAGGCTGTCCTACCTCTCGAAGTACAGATCCCGTCTCTCCGCATCTCCCTGCATGACATTCTCTCCAACGACGACTTTCGTCAAGATCGCCTAGCTCAACTTGAGTTACTCGACGAGCGCCGTCTTGCTGCCCTTAATCATCTCCATGTCTACCAAAGTCGCATAAAGCGGGCCTACGACAAAAATCTGCGAGAACGAGATTTCAACATCGAAGACCTCGTCCTCAAAGAGAATCAGCACGTGACCAATATGGAGCGAAGTAAACAAGGCAAGTTCGCCCCCAATTGGCTTGGACCTTTTATCATCACGCACAAGTATGGGTCAGGGACTTATCGTCTGTCTTCCCTCGACGGACGGCCAGAACCTGAGCCTCTTAATGCGTTGCATCTTCGACCATTCTTCTGCTAGTCGAGTACTCATCTACTTGACACGTAACTTGAGCTCGTCCCTTGAGCAATCCTCGTCCTCTTAATCCTCATCCCTTTCCACCCTATTCCTCTTTAACAAGTCCTCTACAACCCTTTTATGATGCTTGGATGCTTTCTCCTAATAAAAGGGGCGTCCTTGAACTTCTACAGCCTTGTCCATGACTCTAATCAAACAAATAAAAAAAAAACAATATATATCAAGATGTCAAAACATATCCATGGTCACAAAATCAAGACAAATCAAAAAGACAGACTGCTCCCTTGAAGGACAGCTGTACTATCATTGCTGTATTACTAGACTGATCCCTCGAAGGACAGCTAGGCCAACTTATCAAACATTATAAAGCAAAAATATAGACCACTCCCTCGAAGGATGGCTATGACTAATCTTGCTACAAACAGCACCTTTCTTAGAAGCTTCCCGCATTGATCAGCTTCGCAACTTGACCACTACATCAAAAGACATCTCTATGTAGGCTTCCCGTATCGATCAGCCTGCAAAAAAAAAAAAAAAAAAAAAAAAAAAAAATGAGTCACGGACTTGGCTTGTAGTTGTCTCAGGGTCTCCTATAAAAGGGGCAAGGTTATTCCTGCTCTTAAACTAGGTTACCCTATCCTCTTCCTATCACCTGCTCAAGGGACTTCGAGCTCACTTTAATGTCAAAGTGATTCGATTACCGTTCTAACTCAACACTGGTCAACGACGTAATGCATGAATGGGGCTCTTTGTTCTAACAACCCCTATCTATGCTTCCTTTCTGGTCCTTGTCAATGAAAGAGTGATTTGCCTTTCATCTTTTTCTCTACACTTTAGTCACATTTAACCACGTCAATCGGCGACTCATCTCAAACCCAGCCATTTTCATCATTTTCAGCTGACATCATCCTAGACCATTTCACATAGTTTCTATGGACACCAGTACACATGGAAGCTACTGACCAGACCCAAATTATGTTAAGCATAAACCAATACTTGCTGAAGCATAAATAGACTTCTATTCATTCTTAGCATACATCCATCGCGACTATGGAAACTTGCTAGGGATGAAAGACTCTCGACCAATTCTACAGAATACACCATTTGTAGCATCATTTTATCCTCATCTTACCCTCGTCATTTTAACACATGACCAATCTCATCATCGATCAATCTTCTCAATTTGTCTGAACTACATTGGTCTGAGGCCCTATGACCAGGGCTATGTAGGCAGCACTCAGATACCACATCCTCTGAGGTTAGCTCGACCACCCCCGTTTGTTCATCTCTTTGAGGAACAAACCTTCTCTTCTACGACCACATGACCAATCTCATCATTGACCAATCTTCTCAATTTGTCCGAACTACATTGGTCTGAGGCCCTATGACCAGGGCTATGTAGGCAGCACTCAGATACCACATCTTCTGAGGTTAGCTCGACCACCCCCTTTTGTTCGTCTCTATGATGAACAAACCCTCTCTTCTTTGAGTCTTATCACGACCAACTCCGTCAACTTTGACCAAGACCAATCATTTTCTCTTTGACCAAGACCAATCATTTTCTTTGTCCAAGACCAATCATTTTCTCTTTGACCAAGACCAATCATTTTCTTTGTCCAAGACCAATCATTTTCTTTAACCAAGACCAATCAATCCCTCTGACCCTCCCTCCCTTTTAGGGAGAACTACATCGGCCTGAGGCCCCTACGATAGGGGCTATGTAGGCAGCACTCAGTTGACATGGGGTCTTCTGAGGTTAGCTCGGCCGCATCCTTTAGTCCATCCATCCCCTTGACCAATGACCCTCCTTCGACCTTCAACCACTTCCAAGACAATGTTGCCTTGGTTGTTTTTGCATGTGTGCTACCTCACGGCTGGTTAGCAGAATTGTCTGCAGACTATTTTTGACCCTTCGCAAGTATATGAGCCAGTTGATCCCTACTACTTGTGGCTTTTTCGTGTTTCTAGGAGCACTTCCTGAGCCCTGGATACCTGGAACACGATGACCATTTAGAGCTTCAGCTTAAATTGAGTGACCCGATCAGTAGACGACTAAATGCTGGGGCCCGGTTACTTCAATTTTGGCACTCCTTAACCCTCGACATGCGACAATTTGACCCGACCATCCCGTGACGTGGTATACGCGCAATCACGACTTTTGCAGCATTTTCACTCACTTTTCATCTTTTCTCATCCATTTCTCTGTCAAATCGACACTCGATTGTCGGTTCCCTTCTCTCGACTATCGCTTTGAGGGGGGAACACATCATCCTTCACCTGGGGCAACCACTCCCTGTTTTTGTCTTGCAGTTCATCTAGAACAACCAACAAGACAAAAAGGGGCAAATGTAGACACCTAAAAAGTGTCTAACCCTTGGTCTTCCTCTCTCCCCTTGGTCCCTTGCCACTTCGAACACCCCTATCCTAACCCTTGGCCTCCATTTGATTAAAATAACCTAAGTATTTTAATCAAGTGGCCCCCTTTCCACCCTACCCTTGCCACCTTGGATCCTCCCTTGAATCCCTCCACCTTCCCCCTAGCATTTATTAGGCCAAATCTCTTCTTTATTTTCCCCCCACGCCCATTTTGGCATCCTCGTGACCGTTCTTCCCATCCCCCCCTCGCTCGGCGGCGTGCAAGAATGGGCAGAGGCTATTTTTAGCCTCTGTCCCCATTCTGCAACCGCCGACGTCGGTGACTCTTCGGCCGACGTCGGCGAAACTGCCGGCATCGGCATCCTTCATTACCCCTTTCTGCATCCGTTGCACCCCCTGGACCCTTGAGCTCGCAAACAGATCTCTCTTGGTGTTTTGGCATTTGTCTCTCCTACGTCTGGACCTCGCGCAACAGCAGCAACAGGTGCAAAGGCTCTGGATCGAGGATTTCTTCTTGACAAGTCCTCCGTGGCTCCAACAATAGCTTCTTCAACTCTTCAGTCAGCAAGCCAAAGGTAAGCAAAGTCTGGTTTTTTTTATTTCATTTCTTTAGTTTTCAGTTATCTACCCTATCTATTGTCTTCTACTCCCTCTATTCTTCCCCCTGAGAGGCTGCAAAGCCTTCTCAGGCCCTGTCCTCTGTGTATCTTCCTCTTCCCTGTCCCTCTTTTACTCCAATCCCCGACAACTTCCTCATCCCCCTGTCATCAAAAACCTTGCACAAGGCACCCAACCAGAGCAAGACTACTCCTCAGTCCATTCAGACCCGTCCCCAAACTCTGTCTCGACCCTCTTAGCATCCCGGACCCGTCCACAGTCCAGAAAGCAACTCAGACCCGACTATAGGCCATAACCCCGACCGACGCCGGTCACTACCCCAACCGACGTCGGCAGGATAGCCGACGCCGGCAGATCAGATAACCGATGCCGGCAACATTTCTGACCTCTGCAACTGTCTTCAACCCAACAGCTCCTTCAGGTAATCATTTTGGTCTTTTCTTTCCTTTCTATTTCTTTGTCACTTCTGTATTCTGGCATTCTGTCTTTTTATCAGTCACTTATCTTATCAAAACAGTGGGTTGACCTCCCTTAAGGAAGTTTTTACACTTCCGGGAACAAGCTTTTGCTTGGCAACCCACTGCCTATCTATCTAACATTTTCTTGTCCAAGTTTCCTTTTTTTCTTGCAGGTGTCATTCCTCCACAGCCAAAGAGGAGTGCCCACAAACGTCTGGATTTACGGTGCGCAATCTTTAGTCCAGGTACTTCCCATGCCTTGTCCATTACTTTTTTAGTTTCTTCTTTCTCTTAGATCTAAAAGCGAATTTTGAGTGGAAACACCTTGGACTAGGCATGTTTGTAATAAGGATGTCACTTTTGATTCTAAAATTTTCCTAAAGGGGATAGATGGAAGAGCATACATGCAATGTCCCTCTTTTTACCAATCAAATTCTAAATTTAAACAACTATTGAAAACAAAATTTGACAAGTGAGTTCAATTTTAAGCACTAAATGAAAGATTAGATGGTGTTTTTTTGACCCCTTGGTCTTAAGTTGGAAAAACATGTAAATATTACAACAAAAAAGACTAAATGAAACAATAAGCACCTAATTTTGTTTTAAACCCAAAGTTTAAAGTGTTCAAAACTTAACATGTTAAATATTTATTTTAGGCACCAAATTTGAAGTGTGCATGATTTTAACCAAATTCTTTTTGAAACTCCAAATTAAAATGTATGATTAGTTAAAACACCCACATTAACTTCGAAACCATCCTTTCAACATGTAAAAATAAGATTATGATTGCGTACTTTGAATTACTTTAGAGGATGAGATAAGGACTTTTGAAAAATGAGCTCTCAGGTTGATAGTCAAGTTGGGTTAATACACGAGTCAGGTTGGCAAGTGAGTTATGTTGACAGGCAAGTTAGGATGACAGGTGAGTTGGGTTGACAGGTGAGTTGGTTGGTAGAAGAGTTGGGGTTGAATCGAGATGAGTTGGGGTTGAGTTGGGGTGAGTCAAGGTCGCATTGGGGTCAAGTTGGGGTGAGTTGGGATCGAGTTGTGGCTGAGTTGGGGTTGAGTTAGGATGAGTTAGGGCTAATTTGGGGTTGAGTTGGGGTGAGTTAAGATGAGTTGGGGTCGATTTGGGTTGAGTTGGGGTTGAGTCAGGGTGAGTTAGGGCCAAGTTAGGATCTAGTTGGGTTGAGTTGGGGCTGAGTTGGGGTTGATTTTGGGTGAGTTAATAAGTTAGGCATACAGTTGAGCTAGGTTACATAGTCTTGAGAACAAAATCATGGCTTACAAAAAAATGAATTTTTGCTCAAATCTTTACCTTGTTTGCCTCCACACTAGGCTAATTTTAGGTGTAATTTAACCAAATTTGTGAGGCTAAGTCCCATTGAGCATGCCATTATATAGATTAGGAATTTGAATCAATAAAGGTGGTTAGTATTGTGTTATTTTTAAAATGAAATCAAATTAAAAAAACACACTAGCAAGCATACATCTCTAGGCCTAAACACTAAGGAGGAGCATAATAAAAAACATACATATGAAAATAACAACTAAAACATGAAATCAAACCTCCTTTACCTCCCTTGTATGCTCCAAATATCTTATTGATGTGACTTACTCGACTTGTGCTCAATGAGTCTTCATCAAAGTAGGTTTAGTTATCTCCTTTTCTCCTTGGCACCATTGTGATGGCTTTGGCTTTAGCTTGGCTCAACAATTTGACATTATAACACTAATTTAAATGGTTTTTGGAATTATAACTTTAAGTTAACTAAGCTTAAAACTCAATAGGCAAGGCCTCCTATTTATAGATTTTTGAAGTGATTTAGGATCAACCATGACCATCCATATCTAGATTGAGATGTGTAGCCATGAATTAATCCAAATTATATAATTAAATTCATAAATATCCCCCATAAATATTTGGAAACAAGGGGCATATAATAGGCATTAATGAGGCATGGGATGGTCTTAATGAGGCACGGGGTGGCTTGATGAGATATTTTATGCATATGTGGCCTAAGGATATCTTTCCAAGAAATGATGTCATTTAATGATGCAAATATTTAATATCAATTTATAAAAATAAATATTCTAAAATTTCAATGGAAAATTAACTTAATCTCTTGATTTGGTTTAATTAACCTTAAACATGATTAGTCTACTTTGATGCAAAACCTTGGCAATTTGTGCACAAATTAATCAAATCGGTCAAAATTTTGTATTACTAGCTTAAAATTTGACTGGATTAGAATTGGAAGTCAATGTTAGATGCATTGAAACTGTATTCCCCTTTAAGATGTCTTCAACACAAAATAACAAAGGCACATATCTTGTGTAAGAAATTTGATATAAAAGAGCAATCCAAAGGACCCAGGTGCAAAAATGTTATTTTGACTCGAAATGATCTAATCAAAGTTAGCTGCTTCATAAATTGCATTGTCCCATTTAATTATACCCTGGCAGAAATTGACACTTGATTATAAAAATTTCAACTCTTTTAATGAATTTTAGTGTTTTTAAGCCAAATTGTGCACTTTGGTAGAAATTGGTCAAAAGCTTAGTTGAAGTTTATCGATGGCCAGTTTTAGGTGTCTACAGTACGTTTGTTATATACTTAAGCTTTTTAAATGTAATAAATTTAATTTGCTTAAAACTTATTGAAGATAATAGATTGATGTAACGGGGAAAGTAAACTTTGCTTAAATATATCTTAAAGATATTTATTTGCCATTGGATTTGTCATCTTGGCCAACATTATCTTGTACCTCAAAATATATTAATTGATAAGCTCATTGACTCTTTGCTTGATCTTGGCAATATATGCATATGACATATTTTCAGTGATGTTAATTGAGAAAAGTGCTAAAAAATAATCCACTAGAGGTTTGAATTCTTTCACTGATCATACTGGTATATCATGGAACGATTTCAAAGCATAGTACTTTAGGCTTCTTAGCAATAATTTTTTCAAAATTTTATCATTGAAAGAACATTCAAGACATGTTACATAAAAATATTAGAGTTGTTTCTCAGGATCAACCTTGCCATCATAAAATTTAAACTTGGGTGCTACAAAATTGATTGGCAAGGGTGCAAAGATATCTCAGGTGCAAGAGGAATATGCAATACATCTTGTGAATCAATAGCATGAGCTGATTTTAAATCATTTTTCTCAATACGTGTAATATTATCTTCCAATGTTTGATTAACATGGAGAATAGCTTACACAGTAAACCTAATGGGATTAAGATTTGATTTTTGAGAAGTTACCAAAGGGGATGCAAACACCACTTGTCTTGATATAGGCATTGAAAGTAATTGAGTTTAAATATTTGTTGTTATCATGGAGGATGTAGTAATATGTGTTTAATCCTTGGGGGAAAATGGCTTGAAAACATATCCCATGCCCCCACTATTTGTAGGAATCATGTGCTCAAGGGGAGGGATAATGGGATTAATGTCCAATAGGTATATCCAATAGCCCCAATATTTAGATCAATGGATGTAAATGATTGTTCATTGATATGTTTTTATTTTTTAATTTCCAATATAGTATTAAGGATATTCTCAAGATTATTGGGATTTTCAAGAATATGCTCTCAAAACATTACAATAGCTTAACTCACGTATGCTCATTACCCTCATGTGTTTCACTATTTTAATGATCATATTCATCCTCTATGATAATATTTTTAGTATTTTGCTCATTCTCATCATTAGCAATCTCATTATTGGTAGAATTTGATAAGATGAATCTCAAGATACTCAATAGGTACACCACCTATTATATCACTACCTCTAGGTTTCATACAAATAATGAAATTAGATTTGAATAATTACTATAATTTGAAACCCTAAAAGGCTAAAAACCCTAGGGCAAACCAGGGTTTGCACAAGAAGACTAAAAGGTTAGGGTCACCAAATGTTTAACCCTTTTTTATATTTTAAGGGTTATGGGGGATATCCTAATCAACTATGGAGTAATTTTTTCAAAATTAGGCCAATTAAATTGATTCATCTTTACAATATTATGATAAATATACATAATCTAAAAATATGATAAATATAAAAAATTACAATGCCAAACAATGTTCTAAAAGTTTAAATACAAAAGAGAAATAATAATTAGCTTATTAAGTGATGTACATACCTATTTCATAGTTACAAGTTAAAAACTAGACAGTTTGATGTTCCACCTTGATTTGTCAAATTCGATAAATTTGCTCTATGCCAGTATAGATACTACCATCAATATCTAGACACTACCATAGACACTTATGTCTTAGTTTTAATGCTTCTGTCAGGATCTAGATATAGACTCTTTTTTGGAACAACCATTTACACTTATTAGGGTTCATTATCACCTTGTAATTTTGTAGTTTAGATCATGTGCACGGGTTCATAAAATCAATCTTTTGCTCAAAACTTTAGGTCCTCTAATTATGGTATGTCACCTTGCAAAATAAGGTTTAGTGGGATCAGTCAAATTTTATTTGACCTCAAATACCTCTCTATTAATGAGTTTTGCCTACATATCCATATACTCTAAATAGGGCCTCAAACTAATGTAATTCACCCCCTTATGTGGGTTTGTGTGTGAATAATTATGTAATATGATATATGCGAGTACATGTAGTGATCTAGATTGTAACTTGAAAAATATTGCTCATGGGTTGTGAATTGAATACATCAAACTTATAAGAAGACTTCTATTATTGATTTGGAAATATGGAAGAATAAGGTAGTATAGCTCAGTTGTGTGAAAGATTTTCAATAATGTAGTGTGAGCTTGAGAGGTGCTTTCTTAGATCTTGCTTGCTCATTAATGAATGACTTTTGATTCATATTTATACCACATCCTTTGAAATTATCCCATGGGATGGTTAAATAAGATGAATAAGCTGACTTATACATGTCGAAATATTTATAATTTGATCATTTGGAAGGCAGAGACACTAACATCAGATTTGAGACACTAGTGTCAATGTTAGTGCCCATGCTAGTGTCATGAGGGTAAAAATTTATTGAGGATCTGTAAATGTCTATATAGGATGGAAATTAAGTTTTATGTAGACTATACGGTATAGGTGATTTGTATCATCAGAATGTTAGTGTCAGACTATAGGATAAGCAATTAACCATAGTGAGATGGCAAACATGAGCCTTTTAGTAGCATGAAGGTCATAAACTAAATGGTTGAGCCATGATTGGTATTTGTTAAGTGTATAAGACTAGTATGTCATGTAAAAATTAGATTTTAGTATCTATACCACTAATATCTAATTTTGACCAATATTTGACAATTACACAAACACCCTACAATTATGCAATTTAATGACTAATAAATGTTAGTGACCATTTTTAGGTGTCTACAAGAATAAGCTAATTAATGTTGTCCCACAAAGCTAGATACAAAATAACTATGTACAATCTAAATTTAATTATTGGAACACATTAATAAATTTATTATTAAAAAATAATAAGTTACATAGATGGTTACAACAAAAGGTGATTGGTTGGTATTCATGGTTTGAAGCGTATGGCAAAAAAACCATGACTTAAAAAAACTTTGAATTTTTGTGCTCAGACATGGATATATAAAAAATGAATCAAAATATCATATTAAAACATGAAGGTAAGTGCTAAAATCATACACAAGTGGTAGCACTAGAAGGTGGTAGTGGTGGATCATCCTTGTAAGGAAGGTTAACACAAGAAAAGGGTTCTCCCAAAGGCCTATCTAGTGCAACCCACCCATCCTAAGTGTTCTCCAAAAGATTTAAGGAAATTTTGATTCCCAAATCAAGAGGTATATGCATGATAAAACCAATCTACTCACCACCCTACACATGCACAAACCATTGAGATAGAACAACAAAGGTTATTTCATGCAGTGGTAGAATCCAACCCCCCATTGAGGAGGAGGGGAGGATACGTAGATGTAGGATTAGATCCACCATCATCATGGTTCTAATAAAGGATAATTTCATAGTGGAATATCTGGAGGAACTTGACACATGGTATAAGGGGTGCTCCCCTAGTGGTTGAATAACTCCTTGAGATGCTAAAATTCCAAAACCACTTTCTCTACCTATGCTTGAATCTACAAATAATTAAAATATATCACAACTTTGTTACTAATATAAAATTATAGTGAAATATATTAATTATTTAAAATAGCTTAATTTATATATTTCCAAATTTGAAAAAGAATAATGGATCTCAAAAATTTCCACAAAAAATTAATGTAAACTGACCACTAAGCATTATCCCTAAACAAAGCCATTATCTAGTTTGTGGGTATTAAGTGGAAAGACTGAAAGAGACTATGAATTAATTACCAATTTGTTAATCTCAAGTAAAATTCCAAAATAGGTGTATAAATGTCTTGATTCTAGAGAATGTAGGACATTTAGGATTGGGGATTCTTATGTGTTTGAATCTTTCTCCTAGTGGTAGACCTTGGTAGACAAGATGCCAAATAAAGTGGGCAAGTTTGGGAACAAGATTGACATTCCATATCTAGTTGAGTCTATCAAGCCACATTGTGGAATAATAATTCAAGATCCATTATTTTTTTCAACTTATATAACACTAAAGAGAAAAGGATTGTGACCAGGTATATAAGGTCTATAGAATATTTCATGAAAATGGTGTCACAATTCCATCGTCGATCTTTCCACCAAGGAATCAAAGGTTGTATACCTGATTTTTGAAGGATGACATCCAACATAAGTTCTTGAATGAGAAGGATGGAAGGTAATTCAATGAATAAAATGTTGAACTTCCTTTATAAAGTAGACCAAAAAATCTAATCTCTAGAAGAGACAAGATTTATAACAATGACAATGCCTTTCCTAAAAATCCAAAGAGATTTGATTCTTGATGTGTTAGATAGAGGGAAGCTAGTATTGGACATGATAGGGAACCACCAAAGATTATGAAAATTGAAATAAATGCTAGCTTTAAGATCATCATCAATCAATTTGAGGTGGGGTCTAACAACTTTGAATGCTTTCAAGATGCTTTTGGCCACAAAAGATCCCTTAATTTTGACTGGGGTTGAACTAATGAGTAGAGTGAATAACCCTATATTATTTCAAAAACTATTACCATAGGGAGAGTTTGTAGAGATGTAACATCTCATTATAATTTTGTAAGTTTCAACCCTTCAATATCTTACACTACCCATTTAGTGCACAAAGCAATATTTTACTTATAAATATAGTGATGCCTATTCCACCCTTGTCTTGAGGGAGGCAATAAATATCCCAGGGTACTCTGTGATATCCACAAGTTTTTTTGGAATTGGACCAAATAAAGTCTTTGATAAATTTAGCTAACATCTCATAAGAGGCATTATAATGAGCTCGATAGGAAGAGTAGTAGATATAAGTGAAAGTAATAATTTTGGTGTAAAATTGGAATATGCTTACTAAATGCAAGGACTTTATGATCTATTAGGATTTTTTTCCCAGTCCTTCAATCACATATTGTCATAGTTTGGAGGGGGATCTATCAAAGTAAAATGGATGCCAAAAAACTTGAATGTCTCCCCTCAATAAATTCATTTCCACTAATAGTATTTGAGCTAATGCAACAAGGGCATCAAACTCTATCTAAAACATTGTTTTTGTCCCATTAAATATTGGATCATTAATCTTTAATCTTTAAAAAAGACATCAAGGCATATTAAAACCTATTTGAAAGAGGCATCATGCTCTGCAAGTGTAAGGAAGGATTCATCTTTAAAGTGGCCATTAATTAGCTGAATAGTTCTATCAAGAATCACAATTCCCATAATAAGGCCACACTTAATGCTATGAGAAATAAGATACCCAAAAGCTTCTATTACAAGGACATATAGAGCAGGAGTAAGAGGTAAATCTTATTAGACGATCAAAAGAGCCCAAAACTTTCTAAATTATGGCCATTAATGGTTAAATAGACCAAATCCTTTGAGAAGAGAGTTTACATAGCCAAAATAAAAAATCAACAAACCCAAGATATTTTATCATGTCAATGATAAATGACCACTCAATGTGGTCATAGGATTTTTCCAAATAAAGCTTAAGGAAAATAGTCCTCTATTGAGAGGCTTGGGCTCATTCCATTCCTTCCTATTGTAATATATTTATCTAGTATGTAATGAATTTTGATAACCTTTTTTTGTTATAGTCTAATGATAATAGGTAAGATGTGACGAAGGTGAAGCGACAATGCTTTAGAAATATTTTTTAGGAGACATTAATTAAAGTGATTGGCCTCCAATTGGTAATAAGCTCTAGATATCCTTATTTAAGGATGAATTTAATGTTACCTTTGTTAATTATATTCCCTAAAGATTTATTGCATAATTTTTCTTCATAAACCTTAAGCAAGTCTAGTTCAACCAATTTCTGAGTGGCCTTGTAAAATTTAGAAGGGAAGCCATCAATTCCTAATGACTTTTCATTATCCATGTAATCGACTGCAACATAAATCTCATTCATCATGAGGGAAGCTTCATAAATATTTTTAATAAAAGGGATTAGTTTGCAAGGAACCTCATCTAAGAAATTCTATAATAATTGAGCTCTTTTCACTATGTTTTCCTAGGCTTAGAACACTAATTTATATTGGTCTAGAAATACTAAGAAACATTTAGGCAAACCAATGAGGCAATTTTGAGAAATTTGGATGGCTTTGATTTTCTCTTTGGCCTATTTTTACCTTAGATAATTTTAAAAAACTATAGAGAAGTGATGAATAATCTTTAGTAGAGACAATTTAATGTGGATTCGATCATTTTAATCTCGTGTCTTTCCACAAGCTTAAGTTTGTGTTTAAGTTTGCCCACCATAGTTTATGATTAGGTGTTGAAAAGGTTTTACTCAAGAGATGTAGTAACTCTCTATAATTATTTAGCCAACATTCCATCAAGACATTTTTTTAACTTGAGCCACCTATTTACCATAATATCAAATGAGTGGTTGATCACATCATTCCATCACTCAATGTAGTTAGAAGTGTAAGGCGAGTGTAGCACTTAGTTTCATATTGTGGTAATTAATTTGATCATACCCTCATGGCTAAAGAGTGACATATTCAAATAGAATTAATTATGAGGAAATTAATAAAATCCATTACCCCAATTAATTCAAATGAATAGTGATGGTAATGTGATCAAAAACCACAAACATAAGGTGGATGGTGATAGCTTGCCCATTGAAAACACAAAATTAGAACACATGTTTCTTAGTAAGCATGACACATCCAAGCCGTTTGAGATATAATTGGTGCTTGACTATAAATTAGACCAAGTATACCACATTTTATAATATAAATATCACTTTTGAAAAAGAGGTTCTAATAAACCCCAATAATTTTTAAAGTAAAACTAAGCTTCACGTTCTCCCATGCACCACCACATAGGCAAATCACACTCTTTATCCTCAAGAGATTATACCATATTAAATTCTCCACAAATGATATAGGTGGACAAGGGGAAATTATTGGTTAATCTATTGAACACCACTATCTACTAAGAAGGGGGGTGAATCATTAGATGATCTAAAGCCTAGTTCTTAAAAACTTTTAAACAAGATACATAATGTATATGCAAAGTAAAAAACAAAAGCATAGATCATACACACACACAAGAATACTCAACACTAGATTTTTATGTGGAAACCCAAAGGGAAAATCCACAGTGAGAAAAGCTACTAGAATCTACTATTCTAATCCAGCCTCACAGAAAAGATGTCTCACAGACAAACCTCACTAGTTACATTCAAGAGCACCCACTCTAAGGAAGCACCAACTTCCTAACTGGGCACCAACTCATTTTTTTTTATGGTACCAACCTATCAGAGATATGAAGCT
Organism: Torreya grandis; assembly: GCA_037957365.1. Taxonomy (NCBI): domain Eukaryota; kingdom Viridiplantae; phylum Streptophyta; class Pinopsida; order Cupressales; family Taxaceae; genus Torreya; species Torreya grandis. Next base: position 7,653,216 of record JARHVA010000071.1, on the reverse strand, counting down.
ATAAATTTAGAATACAAAATGGATTCAAAATGAATCTTGTTCAATTTTTTTGTTACAAGTCTAGTCTATAACTGCACCTTCACATTATTTGCCTTCTCGTCTTTTGTGCCTCTTTCTCTTTGTGTCTAAATATATTATATTTTGACACACCTTATTTACTTTACCTTTTTATGTTATTTGTATATGTCTTCACTCGACAATTTTTGAGTTAACACTCTAATTTTTATAGCCGTAGTAGCAAAAGACACTTTTAAATGTTCTGTTCATAACATATATAGACAAATGCATCTTAGGGTTTTCTATTTGTAATGTGTTCACACTTTAACTACTCTTAACTAGTTCAAGCTTCTAATATGCATTAAATGTGACTTTGAATTCGTGTCTCAATTCATACTTCAAATGGAAACATTCAAATTTATTTACTATCTTTGGCATCTACACTTCTACTATTCTTAACTATGCCACTTTCTTGATCAATTAGATTGATTAATCTCAAGCTCCATGAAGATATATCAAGTTCACCACCAGTTCTACCTGTTCCTTTACAGATAGTTAGAACACATTAAATGTGGTATTTTTAATTCTTTCATCATTCTAAGATCACATTCTTTTCTTTATTGGATATTTCCTTATGACCTCTTAACACTTGTCAAATACACGTGCACTTAGAGGGTAATCTGGCTTTGCTTCATACCATTGGATATAATGCACCGATCAAGCATAAGACATTGATTATTAAAGTAGCATGTATTTTAATTTTTGCTTTGTCATTAACCATCGAGCTTCTTTTCTTCCCTTTTCACATCTCATTTATTTATATATGATGGGTTCACTTCCGCTCCTTTCAATTGTCCTCGATATGCTCAATCTTTACCCTTTCTATTGTGTCTTTAAACTTTGGCATGTTAGCATGATCTTATTTTCTTTGGCATTCTTGTAACACTGCTTGAAACAATGATCTTTATATAATTGTTCATCTTTTATACTTGCTTTAATCCTTTGAAAGGTTCCTTTATACAAATTATTGTGGGCCTTGGTTTTTGGGACAATTTCCATGGACTTTTTGTCTGGGTCCATTTCATCCTGAAGTGTCCTCTAATTTCTCTGAAAGAATTCATCATTAGATTATATTCAAAAGTGCCATTCAAAAATCTTCCAACAGTCCTCATACCCTTCAAATTTTTGTAATCTACCCTTTGGCTTTTTTTCAAGTGTCCACATAACCTTCACAATGTTCAAAAGATACCCTTTGGACTTTATGAAAAGGTCCACTTTCTCTTCGCAACATTCAAAAGATACCCTTCATAATTTTTGAAAAGGTCCACTTGCCCTTTGAAATGTTTAAAAGATTCCCTTCAGAATTTTTGAATGTACCCTTTGGATTTTTGTTAAGGGACAATTTTATGAAAAGGACTTGACAATTTTTTCGAAAGAATTGTCCTTGCCACTTTTTTTGAAAGAATTCCTCTGAAGGAATTCTTCAAGACTATTTCAAGTTTTCCATCCTTCTTGACTTATGTACATAAGAGAAGTAAAGCCACTCAAAAATCTTGATTTCCTCTTCTAGACCCTTTCAAGTTTTTGACATTACTTGACTTATCAACTTGAGAGAAGCAGTCCCTCTTCAAAATCCCGATTACTTCATCTAGACCCTTTCGAGTTTTTACCTTTACTTAGCTTATCAACATAAAGAAGTAATGTGCTTGAAAATCCCTGATCACTTCTTCATTGGACCATTTTGGGTTTCCCACATTTCTTAGCTTATGAAAATGGAAGAAGTAAAGCTACCCTAGAAACCTGATAAACTCCTCTTAGACCAACTCAGGTTCTTAACATTGCTTGACTTATAAAACATAAAGAAGTAAAGTCATTCCAAAATATCAACCAAGTAAAGTGACTTCAAAACCCTGAACAACTCCTCTAGACCACTTCGGGTTTTTGACTTTGCTTTACTTATAAACATGAAAGAAGTAAAGTCATTCCATAAACTCGACCAACTTTATTAGACCAGTTCGAAGTTTTGAGACTGCTTTACTTATTTTATAAGTAAGAGCACTTCACAAACCCAATTTACTCCATAAGTCTGATCAACTCAACCTTTAGCATTAATGCATGATCATTTGCAATCTCAATGACATCAACCTTTGACATCAATGACAATTCCATGTTGCCTTAGATAAGAGTGACAATTCTTCAGTCTTCAAACTGATTTCTAGATCATGATATTCAAACTATCAACTGTCTCCTTTCTCAAATTTCCAATAATCTCCCCCTTTTTCATTGAAGGAAAAACACCCTCAAGAGCAAAAACATCCTCAAAATTCCCTTCTCATTCTGATTGCTTTCTCTTATTCTAATTTCTCCCCCTTTGACATTAATGACAAAGAGTGTTTGCTAAACCACTAAAACAAATTGCTCCTTTACTAACTTCTGAGTTATTCTGATCCTTGGACCTATCTAGATAGATAATTTTGAAGAGAGACTCCCCCTTCAATAATGCATAGCAACCTGAACTCTTACTAGGACATACTTAGTTATGACTCTCCTGGCTTTCATATGCTTCAACTGATCATGGATATAGCATTTGTCTGAAAGATCAATCAATAATAGATATATCTCTTACATAGATGAGCACAAAAATCTAGATCCAACATACCTTCATCTACTTCTTGACATCAAATGGAAAATGATGTGTAAATTACACAGTAGATTGCCTTCACTCTTAGTCTAGGAGTTAATAATATACCTACAATGCTCCCCCTGGACTCATAACCTATCACAAGAGTCTAATGATATGGGGTGGGAGCTACAACTCCCAAATTATCTCTTAGATACTCAAATTGCTCCTTGGGAAGAGGCTTGGTGAAAATATCTGCAGTCTGATCCTTGGTTGGCAAATATTCCATTGTGACCTCTTGACTTGCAACCTTTTTCTCTCAAAAAGTGTTATTTTATGGAGATATGCTTGGTTCTAGAATGCACCACTGGATTCTTGGATAGATTAATGACACTTGAACTATCACAAAAAATAGAGATAGGTGCTTGATATTCGACCTTTATGTCCTTGAGAGTTTGCTTCTTCCACAAGGCTTGAGTGCATCATGTAGCTGTTGCAACATACTTTGCTTCAGTTATAAAGAGTGTAATCAATTCTTGCTTCTTGCTCAGCCAAGACACAAGTCTGTTACCCAAAAAGAATGCACCACCACTAGTGATTTTTCTATCCTCCACACTTCCTATCCAATCAGCATCAGTATATGTAACCAAAGTAAGATCTTTGCTAGATGGGTACCACAACCCATAGTCAATTGTGCTCTTGATGTACATGAAGATTCTTTTTACAACATTAACATGTGATTCTTTGGGGGCTACTTGAAATCGTGAAACCATGCACACTGCTTGCATGATGTCTGGTCTTGATGTTTTTAGATACAATAGGCTACCTATCATTGATCTATACAGCATATTGTTTACATCAGGAGACTCATATTCCTTGCTTAGCTTGCAACCAATCATCATGGGAGTACCAACTAGTTTGTTATCCTCGATTCTAATTTTTTTGAGCATCTCCTTTGCATACTTAACTCTAGATATGAATATCCCTTCATTAGTTTGTGTAATTTGTAGGCCAAGGAAGAAAGACAGTTATCCGAGCATTGACATTTCAAATTCATTTTGCATTTGTGTGGAATTTTTTTTACACATGTTACTATCACCACCTCTAAAGATAATATCATCCACATAGACAACAACAATCAACATATGCACACCTTCTAATTTAAAATATAGATTGTTGTTTGTGCGCCCTTTCTTGAAACATTATCATTACAGGTATTGATCCAATAATGAATACCATGCTCTAGATGCATGTTTCAAATCATACAAAGCTTTCTTTAGTTTACACACATAATCTTCTTCCTCTACTAACTGAAATCCTTCTAGTTGTTCAATGTACACTTCCTATTCTAAGTTTCTATTTAGGAATGTTGACTTCACATCCATTTGATATACCTTGAATTTATTGTAAACAGAGAATGCCAAGAAAATTCTTATAGCTTCCAGTCTTTCCATATGAGCAAATGTCTCTTCAAAATCTATGCCTTCTACTTGTGCATATCCTTTGCACACCAATCTAGATTTGTTTCTTATGATAGCTCCATCTTTATTGAGTTTATTTCTATAAACCCGCTTAGTTCCTATTACATTCTTGTTTGAGGGTCTAGGAACTAACTCCCAAGTTTTTTTCTTTTCAATTTGGTTGAGTTCTTCTTCCATGGCTATTAGCCAGTTTCATCTTTGTTGGCTTCATTGAAGGTCTTAGGCTCAATTTTTGAAAGTAGAGCAAAGATTACTTGTTCCTTGTTTATTATAGCTATTTTCCTAGTATGAACACCCTCATCTTTGTTTCCAATTATTTGCTCCTCGGGATATTCTTTTTTATCAAACCTTATAGGTGCCCTTTTACTCTTTTCTTCCTCCTTTTCACTATCTTCTAATTCATTTTTTCCTCCTATTTCTTCAATTTTGATCTCCTCATTAGGATCAACTTATTTGAATCCTTATTCTACCTTGACATTGATGCTTTCAACTATTTTATACAACCTTCTTTGTAATATACATAGGCTTTTCTATGAGTGGAGTATCCAAGAAAAATTCTTTCATCACATCTTGACTCAAAACTTCCAAGTTTGGTCTCTTTTCTTTTGATATAACACTTGCTTCCAAACACTCTGAAATACTTTATAGTTGTAGGTTTTCCAAACCATAGTTCATATGGGCTTTTATCACTCTTTACCCTAAGTTAAACTCTGTTTAGGATATATACTACTATTTGAACTGCTTCTTTCCAATATCCATCAGGAAGTTTTTCCTTTTTTAGAATTATTTTAGCCATCTCCTTCATATTTCTATTCTTTCTTTCTACAACTCCATTTTGTTGTGGAGTTCTTGTAGCAGAATACTATCTCTTAATCTGATGCTTTCACAATATTCTATAAACTCATTGGAGGTGAATTCTCCACTTTTGTCTAATCTTAAACATTTTATTTTTCTTCCCATTTCATTCTCAACCATGGCCCTGAAGATCTTAAATCTCTCAAAGTCTTGTGATTTATCTTTCAAAAATGTTACCCATGTCATCCTTAAGAAGTCATCTACAAACATCATAAAGTAGTATACACCTTTAGATCCTTTTGTCCTAGTAGGACCACATAAATCTATATGAACTACTTAAAGGGGTTTCAAAGTTACATATTCTTTCATTTTTAATCTGACCCTTATCTGCTTTCCTAGTTGGTAGGATTTGCATGTGATGTCTATAAGTTTGATTATTTTGGGCATATGTCTAATGCACTTGTTAGAACTTACTTTGATTAGATTGTCAAAGTTGGCGTGACCCACTCTTCTATATCATAACCAGCTCTCATCGATTTCTCACATGAGGTAACTTGCATCATTTTCTTCAATCAAGTTGTATATGTTGCTTTCAGTTCTTCTTCCTTATGCAATAATTTTTCTAGTGTTTTTTAATTTATAACCTTTAGCATTAAATATGACTTCATAGCCATTATCACACATCTGACTTACACTTAAGAGATTATGTTTAAGTACTTTAACATATAAGACATCATGTGTAGGAAGCTTGCCATCTATGTGTAAGGTTCTTTTACCTCTGATTCTGACTACAGTGTTATCTCCTAGACTGATAGTCCCTTCCTTGCATCTGCTTAAACTAATGAATTTGCTCTTGTCCCCAGTCATATGCTTTGATCAATTGTTGTTTATGACCCACAAGTTTTGCTCTTTGACATGGAGTGTCATTTGAGCAATCAAGGATTGATCTTTCACTCTCCACATTTTTTTGGGTCTCTCACCTACCTTTTTCCTTTCTTTAAGAGTGGCCTATGAAACTATGTTCTTATTTAGAGACCTGCCTTTGCCTAAACTATAATGTCTTGTCATTGCAATGTTAGCTCTATAATACTTAGCTATATATTTAGAATAATTGAAATTTTAACATATTAAATTTGAATCTATCAAAGGAACAAATGAATCTCTACTTGTAAAATTAAATATTTTATTGAGAAAAACTTTACAATCAATAGCGCTATGACCAAACTGATTACACTAAAATAATAATCATAAAAGGAAGGAAAGTACCTGTTCATAACCTTCTTTGGTGTAATATACCAAAAACTCTTACCTTTCTACTTTTTTAGGTCTACCACTTTGATGTATCCTTCAACATCTTTCCTTGGATTAGTCTTTATGTCCTTTATGATATTTGCCTTTGTTGCTTCTTTGCTGATCTTCTCATTCATTACTTTTGCTTCTCCTCCTCTCTTGAACTTATCATACAAGTTCATTGATGTACAAGCCGAGGACCCTTTTTCTTTGTCATATCCAAGCCTAAATTTTCATTTAAAGGCTTTTGTGCACTAATCAGTTCACTAAGAACTTCTGATCCTTTCATTAGCTTTAAGCTTTTGTTTAGTTAGTCTCTTTCCTTCTCAAGTTCTTTCCTCAAGGACACTATTTCTACTTCAAGTTTCATACATTTTTTAGATTTGGACCAAAGATCCATCTTGACGACTTCTCCTATCTTGTTGGCTTCCTCAACTTGAGTTTTTAGTATCATAATCATTTGATTAGCATTTTCAAGCTCCTTTTTCTCTTGCTCCCTCTGCATTGAGTTTTATTTTCTTAGTTTTTCAATTTCTTAAAGAGCACGCACAAGTTCACTTTCAAGATCAATCTCATCTTCTTCTCCTTCATCCCAATCTTCATCTTCATTTTGTTCTTGATTCAAGGAGATGAATTTTTTTACCATAAATAGGAACTCATATCACTCAGCTAGAAAGGCACAGTCATGCTCATCTTCAGAGCTATCACTATTAATCTCTCCTATTGAGTCACTATCTTGTTTTATATATAACCCCTTTTTGTTCTGGAAGAAGTTTTTCCTCTTATCATAATTTGGTTTCACCTTTCTGATACTTTATACTTGTTTGAAGTTGTCCTTCTTATTATATGGAAATTTTGTAGTGAAGTGTCCTACCTTGCCATAGTTAAAATACTTGAATGAAATTTTTCTTTATACTTACCTGATCCTCTCTTTAGTTTTTTGACAAAATTAGCTTCTTCACCATCAGTCTCCTTAGAATTGAGTATAGAGGTTTCTTCTTTTGAAGACTTTACTACTTTGAAGGTTGCTTCTCTCTTGATCGTGTTTATCTCTCTAATCCTCATTTCATAGGTTGTAAACATTCCATGTAGTTCATCCATGGTAAGCTTATCCAACTCTCTCACTTCTTCAATAGAAAAAAATTTGGATTCATATCTTGATGGAATGGATCTTAGAACCTTCTTGATAATAGTCGATTCTTCTATCATTTTTCCAAGTCCTCTTATGACATTGACTATTTTATCTACCCTGAGGAGGTAGTCAACTATCTTCTCTTCTTCATTCATCTTCAGACTTTCAAAATGTCCTTTGTGTGTTTGAAACTTGGCCTATTTCACTTTATCATCTCCTTCATATATACCTTTCAACCTATTCCAAATGTCTTTTACACTCTGACAGTGCATAACTTTGACAAATTTGGAGTTTGACAACCCACAAAGAATAATGTTCTTTTATTTGGCATTGTTCTCATAAGCCTTTTTGGTTGCTTGATCAAGAAGAGTTACATCAAGATATGTATATTGGTTTACCACTGACATCCATACATAAAACCTAGCAAAGATAAGTATGTTTCCATTCTTATGCTCCAAAAAACATAGTTAAACCCATCGAGTAGAGGAGCCTTATTTGATGAAGATCCTTCTTGACAGGCCATTATGTTCACTAACCAAGATCTACCTGAGCTGATTAAGCTTATCCTAAGGAACCTGGGATCTGATACCAATTATTGAACAGAACTATCTATTGGTAGGGGGTGAATCAATAGATGAACTAAAGCCTAGTTATTAAAAACTTGTAAACAAGATACAAAATGTATATCCAAAGTAAAGAACAAAGTAGAGATCATACACACACAAGAACACTCAACACCATATTTCTACGTGGAAACCCAAAGAGAAAAACTATGGTGAAAAAAGCTACTAGAATCTATTATTCTAATCCAGCCTTATAAAAAAGATGTCTCACAAAAAAACCTCACTAGTTACATTCAAGAGCACCCACTCTAAGGAAACACCAACTTCCTAACTGAGCACCAACTCAATTTTTTTTATAGCACCAACCTATCAAAGATATGAAGCTACAACTTTAGAATACAAAAGAGATTCAAAGTGAATCCTGTTTAGTTTCTCTATTACAAGTCTAGTCTATAACTTCACCTTCACACTATATGCCTTCTCGTCTTTTGTGCCTCTTTCTCTTTGTGTCTAAATATATTCTATTTTGACACACCTTATTTACTTTACCTTTTTATGTTATCTGTATATGTCCTCACTTGATAATTTTTTAGTTAACACTCTAATTATTATAGTTGTAGCAGCAAAAGACATTTTCAAATGTTTTGTTCATAGCATATATAGACAAATGCATATTAGGGTTTTCTATCTGTAAGGTGTTCACACTTCAACTACTCTGAACCGGTTCAAGCTTTTGATCTGCATTCAATGTGACTTTGACTTCATGTCTTGATTCATACTTCAAATGGTAACATTCAAATTTCTTTACTATCTTTGGCATCTACACTTCTACTATTCTTAACTACATCACTTCCTTGATCAATTAGATTGATTAATCTTGAGCTTCATTAAGATATATCAAGTTCATCACTAGTTCTACATGTTCCTTTACAAATAGTTAGAACACATTACATATGGGGTTTTTAATTATTTCATCATGCCAAGATCACATTATTTTATTTGTTGGATCTTTCTTTATAACCTTTTGACACTTGTCAAATGTGCGTGCACTCGAAGGGTAATCTAGCTTTGCTTCACACCATTAGATCTAGTGCACTGATAAAACTTGAGCCATTGATTATTAAAGCAAAATGTATTTTAATTTTTCTTTGTCATTAACCATCAAGCTTCTTTTTTTCCCTTTTCTCATCTCATTGCTTTCTATATGATGGGTTCACTTCTGCTCCTTTTGATTGTCGTCGATATGCTCAATCTTTACCCTTTCTATTATGTTGTTAAACTTTGGCATGTTGACATGATCTTATTTTCTTTGGAATTCTTGTAATTCTCCTTGAAACATTGATCATTTTATACTTGCTCATATTTTATCATTGCTTTAATCCTTTAGAAGGTTCCTTTATATAAATTATTATGGGCCTTTGTCTTTAGGATAATTTTCATGGACTTTTTGTCTGGGTCTATTCATCCTAAATTGTCCACCAATTTCTTCAAAATAATTCATCATTAGCTTTTACTCAGAAGTGCCCTTCATAAATCTTCTAATGGTCCTCATACCCTTTGGATTTTTGTAATCTACCCTTCGGCTTTTCTGCAAGTGTCCACATACCCTTTGCAATATTCAAAAGATACCATTCAAACTTTTTGAAAAGGTCCACTTTCCCTTCACAACATTCAAAAGATTGTTAGGACCCGGAAGCACAATTGATTACCATGTACTAGCAACTAAACATGGAATTTAACCAAAATGCACAAGTAACTAGAATTTAGACATAACACAGAATATGAGAGACAATACCCAATTGTATTAATACTCTTCCAGAAGGAAATACAACAAAGAAGATTGCCACAATCTTCTTCTTTACACACCTCTAGGGCTCCCACACCTCTAGGGCATAAACAGTAAATCTCTTCAAGAGCTCACTCTCTCTCTTATGGTCCCAACACACAACTCAAACACAAAGTTGGTGTTCACCTCCAACCAGTCAGTATCACTACTGCCAGTACACAAGTGCTCCACACACTCCAAATCTGAGTACTCCACGTACTCCAAGTACTCAAGTACTCCAAGTAGATCTCTCCTGATCTTGCTACCTATTGTGTTGCTGTCACCTTTGATCCTGCTGCCCCACAGATCACCTTTGACCTCGCACACACACACACCTGCAAATCAATGATCTTACTTACCCATGTAGATCTCTCTACACCCTGAAGAACCCTTGTCCTTGCCTCACCAAGTCCTTATGATTCTCCAAACTAGTACCCCAGTGGATCTTCTACTTGATCTTGCAACAACCTGCAGATCTACCTGATCATACACACTCGGCACCCCTGTGGAATTAGGAGGAGCTACCCTTGCTCTCTTCACTCTCAGAAGGAGCTAACCAAGCTCAACTCAAACTAGAACAAATTACAATACAGCCCATGAGTTTATTATATATATCTCATGCAAACAATAATTAGACATCCAATTATAATAATTAGATCCGTAGCTCAAGACTAAAATTAGCCTTTCAACATGAAAACAACCAGTTCATTAACAAACTATCCTTGAAACTCATAGTTTTGAATCGCACAGGTGACCAACGTCAGTCCCTGTTTGCCTGGAGATGACTGACATCAACTGATCCTGACTGATGTTAGCTTCCCTGCTGTCTTCCCCTGACCGGCGTCGATTGGCCTGATCGACGTCGACAACTGTGACACTCAGACCTCCTCCATGTTTGCATCCAGGTGAAGCTTTTAGCTCCACACCCTAACAATCTCTCACTTGGAGATAAACAGCTACACCTGTACCTGTACCTGTACCTATACACCATTTAATTTGTTTCTTGGCTTGTATCCCTCTTCAAGCTCAATCTTGAAGACCAACCACTACACAACCTATGGTGCAACACCTATCATCCAAATAACCTGCCAAATTTGAAGTACTTGACCCTACATAGCATGAATCCCTACTGTTGGTCCCTCTCAGATACCTAAGAACCCACTGAACCGCTTTCTAGTGCTTCCTTCTTAGATTGACTACAAACTTTCTGACAACACCTACTACTTGAGCAAACTCAGTGAGTACACATGTACTCAACCTCATCATGTGATTAGGGACCCTGTTCTGTGAACTATCTATCCATAGGTGTGTTGCCCTATTCTGCATCCTGCACTACCTTCACATAATCATCATGTGACAACATCACCTTGTGATCTTCCCTGTCTCTAGGATTACTCATGCCAAAGAATTTTGTTGTTCCCAAATCCTTCATGGCAAACCACTAAACTAACCTTACCTTTAGCTTAGCGAAACCCTATATGTCTGAACCTGCAACAAGCTCATCCTTCACATAAAATAATAGGATAATGTCATGACCATCATCCACCTGGTAAGACAAACACAATGGTTATAATGACACTGACTAAAGCCCTACTTTGTCATCCACTTGTCAAACCTGTACCACTGTCTTGCAGCTTCCTCAAGACAATATGACCTAGCCTTCCATCTCACGTGTCCATTCTCTCTATTCTTTAACCAAGGAATCCATTCGTCTCTCAGTGCTTTTATACACCTGGCAACCCTACCAAATCTCTCATTTGGTTTTGTATCCTATTCATGCCATGCTCCCACTGTTTCCTGGATCCTTCCTGCTCTACAGTGAGCAATGAGTATAAAGAAGAAGAACAATGAATTTGAGGCTTACTTACCCTTTCAATCCTCCACATGGGCATTTGAGACTCCTTGACAGCTTGTTATCTGCCCAAAATCTGTTTCAGTGACCGACCTCAGTCACCACATAGTCTGCATCTGACTGACATCGATTCCATGCGACTGTCTAGGTCTTCGATGCCGGTTATCCTATCGATGTTGGTCTCCACCTGCTCGACACCACCGACTCTACCTATCTACACATGACCGATGTCAGTGCGTGTCTGTTCGACGTTGGTTTTCCATAACTGATGTCGGTACCTGTGTTTTCCTGTGAGTGATGAATTTTAACTCATGAGCTTACATTGAATCAAAACCCTTTCCAAACTACCCTGTTTAGAGTTATTCAGCCCCATCCACTGATCTCTATCCATCATCTCCTCCATAAACACCAAGGCTTTCCAGTTCTTAAGTTTGTCAAATACATCAGTCTTCCTTTTCCTGCAATAAATCCAATCCTTTCTTGAGCATCCCACTGCTTACAAAAATCTCGGTCTATGCTCTCTGAAGCTGAACTCTTACCATTTGACTTAAGAACATCCATTCCCGTCTCACTTATGTGACCAAGCCTACAAAGTCACACCTGTGCAACAGAAGTGGAATCAGTAATACAAGCAGGTAGATAAAGAGTACCTACTTTCTTACCACATGCTAATTCAAGTGCATCCTTGGTAACATTCCAAGAATCCACTGTGAGAGTTACTGTGCATCTCTCATCACCCAACTTTCTTGAAGAAATTAGCTGCATCTTCAAGACTGGGACCTGCATGACCTTCTTCAACACCCATGTGTTGGCCGCCTGCAATTTCAGCCGCACTTCCCCTTTGCCAATACTTTGACAAGGCTCACCAACCCCTCTATTTAGGGCTGCATGGAAAGAGGCAATAGAATCTATAAAAAAAGATTCTACTTTATCCAAGAAACATCTCAGAGCATCCTATGCAACAACACCTACAACATCTGGTTCTTCAGTTCCTTCATGCTGATCTTCTACCAACCAACAATATTTCTTTACTTGCTCTTTCTTTTCATAACACCGTAATTGACCATTCGTGCTTTTCAATTCCTCCATTCTTAGTGTACTTTCTTCTGCCATTGCTATACTCCCACTCAATCAGAAACCCCTGAGAGTGACCTGTAATCAAAACACAAACCTGCTCCCTATAACCTTAGCTCTGATACCAACTGTTAGGACCTGGAAGCATAATTGATTACCATGTACTAGCAACTAAATGCATAATTTAACCAGAATGCACAAGTAACTAGAATTTGGAAATAACACAGAATATGAGAGACAATACCCAATTGTATTAATACTCTTCCAGAAGGAAATACAACAAAGAAGATTGCCACAGTCTTCTTCTTTACACACCTCTAGGGATCCCACACCTCTAGGGCATAAACAATAAATCTCTTCAAGAGCTCACTCTCTCTCTTACGGTCCCAACACACAACTCAAACACAGAGTTGGTGTTCACCTCCAACCAGTCAGTATCACTACTTCCAGTACCACCAATCAGTATCACTACTGCCAGTACACAAGTGCTCCATGCACTCCAAATTTGAGTACTCCACGCACTCCAAGTACTCAACGTACTCCAAGTAGATCTCTCCTGATCTTGGTACCTATTGTGTTGCTGTCACCTTTGATCTTGCTACCCCACAAATCACCTTTGACCTCGCACACACACACACACACACACACACCTACAAATCAATAATTTTACATACCCATGTAGATCTCCCTACACCCTGAAGAACCCTTGTCCTTACCTCACCAAGTCCTTATAATTCTCCAAACTAGTACCCCGATGGATCTTCTAGCTGATCTTGCAATAACCTGTAGATCTACCTAATCATACACACTCAACACCCCTGTGGAACTAGGAGGAGCTACCCTTGCACTCTTCACTCTCAGAAGGAGCTAACCAAGCTCAACTCAAACTAAAAAAATTACAATACAGCCCATGAGTTTATTATATAGATCTCATGCAAACAATAATTAGACATCTAATTATAATAATTAGATCCGCAGCTCAAGACTAAAATTAGCCTTTCAACATGCAAACAACCAGTTTGTTAAAAAACTGTCTATGAAACTCGCAGTTCTAAACCACACAGGCGACCGACGTTAGTCCCTATCTACTTGGAGATGACTGACATCAACTAATCCTAACCGATGTCAGCTTCCCTGCTGTCTTCCCCTGACTGACATCAGTTGCCTTGACTGACGTCGACAGCTGTGACACTCAGACCTCCTCCATGTTTGCATCCAAGTGAAGCTTTTAGCTCCACACCCTAACAAAGATACCCTTCAAATTTTTTGAAAAGGTCCACTTTCCCTTCAAAACATTTAAAATATTCACTTCAAACTTTTTGAATGTACCCTTCGGATTTTTGTTAAGGGACAATTTTCTGAAAATAACTTGACAATTTTTCCAAAATAATTATTCTTGCCACTTTTTATGAAAGAATTCCTCTGAAGGAATTCTTCAAGACTATTTTGGGGTTTCCATCCTTCTTGACTTATGTACGTAAGAGAAATAAATCCACTCAAAAATCTTGATTGCCTCTTTTAGACCCTTTTGGTTTTTTGACATTACCTGACTTATCAACTTGAGAGAAGCAGTCCCTCTTCAAAATCTTGATTACTTCATCTAGACCCTTTTGGGTTTTTACCTTTACTTAGCTTATCAACATAAAGAATTAATGTGCTTGAAAATCCCCGATCACCTCTTCGCTAAACCCTTTTCAGTTTCCCACATTGCTTAGCTTATGAAAATAGAAGTAAAGCTATCTTAGAAACCTGATAAACTCCTCTTAGACCAATTCGGGTTCTTAACATTACTTGACTTATAAAACATAAAGAAGTAAAGTCATTCCAGAATATCGACTAAGTAAAGTCACTTCAAAACCCTAAACAACTCCTCTAGACCACTTCAGGTTTTTGACTTTGCTTTACTTATAAAAATGAAAGAAGTAAAGTCATTCCATAAACCTGACCAACTTTATTAGACTAGTTCAGAGTTTCAAGACTGCTTTACTTATTTTATAAGAGTACTTCACAAACCCAATTTACTCCACAAGTCTACTCAACTCAACCTTCGGCATTAATGCATGATCATTTTCAATCTCAATGACATCAATGACATCAATGAAAATTTCATGATGCCTTAGATAGGAATGACAATTCTTTAGTCCTCAAACTACTTTTTGGATCATGATATTCAAACTATCAACTATCTCCTTGCTCAAATTTCCAATAAAATCAATGCCATAATGTTGTTATTTGGGACCATCATTAGGTACATAAACATTAATGATCCCAAGAGAATGACCATCAATGTCAAAGGTGACCCAAAGAGCCCAATTTAATGGGCCTTCTCCCGATAAAGGCATCACATTTGAATCTATCATGGGTTATGTGGACATGGAATCACTTTCCTTGTATTAAATCTCTATTACATGAACACCACTAAAAAATAACAACATAACTTTGTGAGTATGCATTTACCCATGTTTGATACAAAAAATAATCCACTACTTCTTGTTCAAATAACTTATTTATATTCACATTTGTTTAGATACTAAAATATGATTATATGTAACATCTTAGTCTTGTACACTTGAAAAATACTAATTGGGGCTCTCTCCTTCAGTTCTAGACCTTCTTGTTATTGAAAGGATTGCATTCACCAAATCATTGTGCCTAACTAATTATCTATGGACCGACCCTACCATTCTAATGACCTCTATCACATGTACACTATAGAAATATTAAAACATGATTTGTATCTTTCACTATCAATTATAGACCTTCATTAGTTTTATACCCTATAATACACTTGCATTTTATAGAGGGACACTAGGTCCATATTCCTTATCTAGTGTCCATACATCAAAATTCATCAAAATTATAAATCTTTCAAAATTGTATGGGTTGGCCTATTTGTCTTATTTAATCCTTCCATGAGATATTTTCAAAAGGCATAGTAGAGATACAAATCAAAGCCTACTCATTATTCATCTAGCACATACCAAGCACACACATATTCAAACTCATTCAATCAATTGCACAAGTGAGTTCTACTACACTATTATTATCTATTTATATATCAATCATAGAAGAATTCATATTATAAGTCTGAATCATTCAAATAACAACCAATGAGTATTATTTTTCAATTTATAAGTTAGATCATTGCATGCACTTGCATATATCATATTGCACTCTTGTGCACACACAAGCCCACACCTAGGGGATAATTACATATGTTTGAGAACCTCGTTGGAGTATTGGATATGTAGGAAAATCTCTTTGACAGAGGGGCCTTGATGTCAGCTCAACTTTGTGATCCCACTAACCCATTTTTGGTAAGGTGACATAATAACCTAAATTGAATAACTAATATTTGAGATATATATAGTCATACATAGCCCATGTGCATAATCTAGATACATCAATAAAAAGGTAACAAAAAACCCTCACAGGTTCAGGGGGTCAATTCGTACTAAAAAAAATCCATACATGATAGAAGTGTCAATCCACAGGGAAAATCATCGATGCAAGTGTCCACAAGTCAACAAAAGTGTCAAGGCCTCTAGAAATAATTTTGTTAGAATCCAATGATGAGATGTTGTGTATCGGTTTGTATGTTTTCATACTTGCACATCTCATATATATCTATACATTTGAAAACAAACTAAGTATTATCTCTTATTTATTCTAGAATTATCAAAATATCAATTGGAATTATACTTTTCATATTTGGTAATTTTTTAGATTCAACATTTTGTGTTATCTGAATTAATTTAATTAACCTACTTTAAAATTATCTTATGTAAAAAAAATTATAAAAAAGATTAAATATTTGATGAACCTGACATCTAAGTCTTCTCATGAAACTCCTAGCTTGCTCTAAGGTTTTCAACTTGTTAGGGTTTTTTATTTTAGTAATTTTTAGATCTGAGTTATGGAAAATGTTATTAAGATCAATTCAAAATAGAAAATAAATAGGTATTAACTAATCATCTAAATACAAATAAATGATTAATTAATTTATTTATTTTTATATGTTACACAATAAAAAATCAATAAACATGTTAAGGATAGTGCACCCACATCTAATAATGGTGAACCCTTACATTGAATAACTATTGCTACATCCTTCATGAGAATAATTAATATTTTAACTCAATTAGTATGTCAAATGCCTTCATCAACACAAGTGGTGATTTCATCCCCTTTGGTGACTTCTCAAATTTCAAATCTAAACCCCAATGGGTTTACTTTGCACTCTTCTCCAAATTATTCA
This sequence comes from Torreya grandis, assembly GCA_037957365.1. Taxonomy (NCBI): domain Eukaryota; kingdom Viridiplantae; phylum Streptophyta; class Pinopsida; order Cupressales; family Taxaceae; genus Torreya; species Torreya grandis. The sequence continues at coordinate 7,636,329 of JARHVA010000071.1, read as the reverse complement.
AGATTTGGAGATTAAGGTTACTAACATTGAACAAAATTATTTGGAATATTCTGATGATATTTATTCAAAATATGTCTTACATAATCCTCTAACATCTGAGATATCTTTGTACCATTTGTCAACCAGTTTTGTTGCACCTAAGTTCACATTTTATGATGGCAAGGGTGATTCTAAACAACATCTTCAATTTTCTATGAAACATGCTTTGATTATGCTTCAAATAATAAAATATTGACCAAATTAATTCCATAGAGCTTAAAATCCTATGCTTTAAGATGGTTCTATGATTTACCAATCTAATCAATGAAAACAATCAAATCTCTAGCAAATCAGTCTGTAACACATTTCTCTATCAATATCATTGAAAATAGGTCACATGCAAAAATTGCTAAAATCGAACAAAAAACCAATGAACCTATTAACAAATATGTTTTGAGGTATAAAATAATGTTGGCCAAAATAAAAAATTTGATGGCCGATAAAGAGCTTCACAACGTATTCAAAGTTTACTTGCATTGTTACATGAGTTTATTATCTTCAACAAGTTTAAATTCTTTTATGACTTATGTCATTTTGTCCGACATCATGAAGGGAAACTTATTTCATTAAACAAACTTAAGTATGTAGCAAACACACTAACTACATATACTATCAAGTTTCATATCAAACCAAGCTACAACTTTAAACCTATGGAACCTTAAAAGGAAGAAACTATAATGGTTAATGCCATGCCACAACAACCTATTCGACATATCTTATCCAATGCATCCAAGAGATAATTTACATGATTACCTAATGTAGATGGCTAAATTTCATAATTTAATGTCAAAATTAACTTTGACATGCTAAACCATTTTCTTTCCCAAATTCAAATTCAAACTAACATAGTTTCCCTCTAAATTTTGAATAATTGAATAATTCTTACTTAATCAATTATGCACACCTTTTATTTCAAAATTAATTAATAATATGGATTTTCTACCTCACCTAGACATCCTACACATTTATCTCAACCATGTTTTGACTCATCCAACCATCCTAGTCAAATTCCTCAACCACCTTGTGAGTTGCCTTAGAATATTTCAACTTCCTTGACCCATTCTTGATGACTCACTCAACCAACTCCTCTTTCCTCTCAACTTGTGGAATTGGTCATCATATTCATGAATGAAAACTAATTCTCCACTATTGATTATTTAAAAAATTAGAAATAATTAAATAATCCTCCACCATTCGATTGACCTCCCAAAAAATTATAAATAGGCATGCAAGCCATCACTTTCAATCATCCTTAATTATGTTAATGAAATACTACTAAATTTATAAATGAATCCAAGACATCCAAAGACCATTTTTATACCAAAGAACAAAGCCATTTTAAATCACAATGGAGGAAGGTCATGGTACATCAAAGGTATAAGTTTGTATTTTAATTTTCTTACACTTGTAGCTCTGTCCTAAGTTGATTGATTTTACATTAGATTTTATTTGATAATTGTTATCATAGCTTAGTTTGTATTTCTAGATTCCTTTCATACATTTTGGCAAACCCGGTGGGACCTTTCTCAAATCTTTTTCATCTTATCCTTTTCTTTTATTTATTTATTTATTTTATTTTAAAGATTTAATTAACTTTTTTTTATATAGGTTTTAAGTTAATTTGGATTTAATTTATTTTCTATTTTATTTGATTTTTTTAATTTTCTTGAATCTAATTATTTATTTAAAAAAAATACGATTGTTAAAATTGTTATTAATTTTAATTTAAAATATGCTTTTTTTATTTTTTGTAGGTTGGTTCGAGTTTATACTATCTATAACCTATTAAAATTTCATATAAATATAATTTTTAGTTTAGGAGATATCTTAAAATTATTAACTGTTGTCGATGGGATGTGGATGCATTGGTTAAGTGGCTTGGCTATGTCCAACCCCACCCAGGTTCAAATCTCACTATGGCATGGTAGGTTGGTGGTGGCCATTGATGATTTAGGTTAGCCCATGGCGGATGTTGGTGATTTAAGTATCATGGTTCTATTGTTCTCTCAGGGACTGTGTCTCTGGTTTGTGCCCTAAAATCAATTGTAGCTCTGGTCAAAAAGCTCTGCATTGATCCAAAAAAAATTAGTGACTGTTTATTTAGTTTTATTTTATTTAAAAAATTACAATTGTAAAAATGGCCATAACTTTGTTTTGAAATCTACATTTTTTTCTAATTTTTTATAAGGTTATTTGGATTTATATTAGAGACATACTATAAATTTTTTGTGAAAAATCAAATCATTTTTTAGGATATATCATCAAAATAGTGGCTATTATTTTTTCAATTTTCTATTTTTTCTTAATTTTAAATATATATATATATATAAACATTTTTGACCAACTTTGTAGATTGTCTTGATTATTCAAATTTAAAAACACTTACTAACATTTTGTGTAGGACACTTGTCAAAGATAACTAAAAATCAAATAAAGAATGTAAAAAACATTTTTTTGAGGTTACCAACAGTTATTTGCTTTCAAAATTTTGATTTCTTATAATAATTAATTTTCATTCTAGTATTTATTTTCTATAGTAATTAGCTCATATTTTCATTTTGGTGTTAGTATTTTTCATTTTCAAACACCTTGTTTGTGTGTGTTATAAGATTATGTATGTTCTTTCTTTAATGTCACATAAATGATGATACTCAAAAATCAAAAAAAAAAACTTTACAATTATTTTGTTACCCAAGTTGTGCTTGTGTGTATGCTCTTTCCTTAGCATCACATTAATAATAATACTTGAAGATCAATGCCAAGCATTAACTTATTTATTTTTCTTTTATTAGGATCTCTATTGATCGTTGATTTCCCCACCATGTGGTAGGCCAACCCTTGTATTGGCAAGGTATAGAAATAGAGTTAGTACTATCATTTTTGGCTAAGCGATTATGTGTTTTAAGCATGTCATGAAGTGAGGGGCTTCCATGTTTTAACACTCAAGCCTTAGACACTAGGACTCTAAGTTTGGTTTTTCTGACATCAACACACTAAGACCCTAAATGCTGTGTTGGGTACATTGGGATAAGACCCATTTATGTGAGTCTATCAAATTGGTTTCTTCCATAATTTTGGGCCTCATCATACTGAAAGGTATATCAAAGACTCCCCTAGCTAAACTTTTTTATACCTTAAGCCTAAGAAGGTCTTTCTTACCATTTATTTTGTAGTGCATCAGTTAGTAATAAGAAGTTACTTCCCCTGCACCCTTCAAATCGGGCTTAGTGGGCTATGAGAATGACAAGATCCTCCATGATTAGTGCCTTGAAATATTAGGTTATAGCTAATGAAACAAACAAGTCATTGACACAAGAAGCCTATGAATTATTCAAGTCTTTTTTACCTATATTTTCACTTTTTTGTGCAATTACATGTGTATTTAAAATAAAATTTGTTTGTTTGTTCCCTTGTGTTTTACCACTTGCAAAAAATCCTTGAGTGAAAAAAAAATTACTTTTGAGTCTTAAAATGAATTTTAATTACCAAAACTTTAAAATCAAAATTTCTAAGTAAAATTCAAAATAACCTTGATATCAATTAAAATATTTTTAGTCACTTTGGTCTTTTGTTTTATTAGAGTCTAGTGTTAAATATTTTTCTTTGTTGAGTCAAACATTTCTCTTAGCAATGCCACCTATCACAAGGCACATGGCTATGTTGAATAATCCCTTGATTAATCCAGTCATAAATCCAAATCTAAACAATCCCAGACTTAACCTAGGGTTCAATCCAACTAATTTTGATTCAAATACATATTTGAATTGACATCAAATCAATCATCCAACAAATCCAAATAAGAGATTCAATGTCATTACAAAATCACCAATCAATCATCCAATAAATCCAAATATGAGTTTGAATGTGCATTCAACCTCACCCATCAAATAATCAAATCTAAACTTTAATATTCATTCAAGTTTACAAATCAACCAATATAATCAAAACATCAATCAATCAAATTTAAACTTGGATATTCGTTCAAGTTTACCCATCAATCAACATCCAAATTTTACTTTAGGGACAACATTAAATCATTTTTTAAGCCTTATCAGTTAAAATTATTTAAATTGTTTTACAAGTTCCAATCTATCCATAAATCAAAAGTCACCAATCATAAATCAAAATGCATCCATCAATCCATCTAGTTCCAACCTCAGTATCAAACTAAATCAAACTTTTGGTTTAAACTTCACCTTCACCACCACTTTTAAATCTATACTTAAACCAAAAATCATCCACAAATCAAACCCCAATTCAATCAAATCCAAATATTTTCCATCCTAATCATCCTTTCAACTCCTACACCCATTAAAATCAACCATTTGGTTCTACATCCAACTCATCCCCAAAATTAAACCAAACTACATCAAATCCACAGTTGTTCACAAACCCAACAAATTCAAATCCAATTAACTTCAAAAATCCAAATCAACCCTTTAACACAAATCCATCAACATCAAATCCATCAAACTTCACAAATACATCATCACAAGTCCATTAAATCCAATCTTTTTGTAATTACCTAAAAGTGATATTTGAGTGCTAAGAGTTCTACTTGAGACAACCTATCCCTAGCTTATCCTTAGACCTATCCTAGAGCATTTTATCACACTTTTTCAACCTTTATGCTGATCCCAAACATCCTTAGTCAGCTAAAACATAATATCAGACCTTCATTTCCAGATCCTAGCCATTCATACCTAACATCCTGCTAGTTGGATATTAGCACCATATTAAGAACACTAGAGCCACATGGCACTAATGTCCCTAAAATGATGCTAATGTCCTTTACCCTAATTTTTTTAAATAGATATGTTTTCAAAATTAAAACCCTCCTAAGATCAGCCTAAGCATATTTTATTATCTGCACAAACTATAGAACACTATAAATACATGACTTTTAGACCTCTATCCACTATATGGAAATTAGATGTAAAAGACTTATTCAAACACGAAATAAGTTGAGCAAGATGAAGGTTATTAATCCCTATTCTACCCTAGTTATTCATATTTCCATCTATAGCTACACTAAGCTCAGATTTTCCATATTTCTATCTCAATCACACTCAAGGCATTCAAGACCACTAATATTCTAGCATCACTTGCATTTTCACCAACACTTAATTGGGGAGAACTACATACGAATAAACACACTTTTCAGCTCATACCTAACTTGTAAGGAGGATAAGGGTTTCCATCATAAATTAATTATTATAGGCACAATATAGATTTTTAGACTTCGTATACATAGGAATAAAACCCAGAAATACAAGCATAGGTGTACCTAAAATTTATGAATAGTCTTACACAAAGACACTAGCACAATTTTAAACACACTAGAGCCACATGACACACTATTCAAGTGTGGCACTACTACCTAGGAGAGGATCTGATACAAGGATTTGGTGGATGACAGTCAAACCTATTCATATCTCAGTTTTCAGGAGTCAAATCTTTTGTGTCAGGTGTTTTCTAGATAAGTCTCTATTTGCACATATATATTACTATTTTTAGAAATTCAAAGCAAGTCAAAATCTGTAACAAATCAATGGTTATTTATTGCATATTATTTAACTAATTTAGACTATTCAACCCTTTAATCAAACATAATATTTACATAGTTAAACCCTAAAATGTTAAAACATTTGGTGAACTTGACTTACTTCGAATATTGCTTAAAACCCTTAATTTACCTTCTCCAAAAAAAATTTGCACTAAATTAAGGTTACAAACTTCTATTTTTATGATTTTTTGGCATAACCTAGCTCATTAAATCAATCTAACATTAAGGTTTCATTTATTTAGATATACTTTAATTTTTTGCAAAATAACCCTAATTCAAAAAAACCTTAACCCTAGATGCTCTTAGGGTTTGTATCATTCTTTTTCCTATTTTCATTAGCTACTTTAATTTTCTTAGATTTCATATATTATGTTTTAGTATCTCTATTTCTACTTTTTTACATTATACCATCTAAAAAATCTATCTCTCTTCCATTAAGAAGTGCTAGATTAGGTGGTAATCCGAAAGAGAATATTCAGATTCCTACTATCTCTTAGACCTATTCATATCTCAATTTTCAGCACTCAGATCTTCTATGTTAGGTATTTTCTAGATAAGTCTCCATTTGCACATATTTATTACTATTTTTATAAATTCAAATCAAGTCAAAATTTGTAATAAATTAGTGGTTATTTATTGCATATTATTTCATTGATTTAGACTACTCAGCACCTTAATCAAACATAGGATTTACATAGTTAAACCCTAAAAGGTTAAAACATTTGGTGAGCTTGAATTACTTCAAATATTGCTTTAAAATCTTAGTTTGCTTTCTCTAAAAAAATTTGCACTAAATTAGGGTTACAAACTTCTATTTTTATGATTTTTTGGCATAACCTAGCTCATTAAATCAATCTCACATTAGGGTTTTATTTATTCAAATATAATTTATTTTTGTGAAAGATAACCCTAACTCTATATGCTCTTAGGGTTTGTATCCTTCTTTTTCTTGTTTTCATTAGCTGCTTTAAATTTTTTAAATTTCATATATTTTGTTTTAGTAGCTCTATTCTAATTTGTTTACTATGTGCCATCTAAAAATGTTCTTTCTTCCATTAAGAAGAAGTGTTAGATTAGGTGGTAATCCTATAGAGAATATTTAGATTCCTACCATCTGAGGCTATAATATGGATAAGGGACGTATCATAACTCCACATATTCATCCTTCACACCTTGATTATGTGGATTTCAATGATAATGTATCCAAAGATGAGAACAAGATGATATACACATTGAAATTTGGGGAATTCTCCCTCCACTTAACAATCATGACATGATTATTTACAAAGATGAGATATTATAGGGCTTTAGATATATAATTCAAGAACAACCCCTTGATCAGGCAAAAATCCTGAAAGACATATTGGAAATCAAGAAAAAAATAAATGATGATTAATCTTCAACTCCCCCAGCTAATAATTTTGTTACACCTACAGTGGGGCCAACTCAGTTAGCATAACCTAAGATTGTAATTTAACAACCTTCAATGATAGTTACACTTCTTGTGGCTAGTTATTCCACTCCAAATGTACAATCCCTTATGCATGGATTCATACTCTATAGGCTGAGGTGTTACATCTCGAGAAGGGAGCCACTAGGCCATCACATACCTTGGATTCTAATATTCTCTTACATACACCTTTGGCACATCACATAGCGGAAACTCCCTTACCATCCAGTTTTGTGGCACCTTAACTTACATTATGTGATGGAAAGGGTGACCTAGAACATCATCTCCAAGTTTTTCATGCAACATGTTTGGACTATGTGTCCAACGATTGGTTTCTCATGAATTTGTTTCCATGCAGTTTAAAGGATTATGCCCTGTAGTGATTTTATGATTTACCAAATCAATCTATAACAACATTCAATCCTTTGGACAATGTGTTTTTAGCACACTTCTTCATCAATATTAGTGACAATATATTATATTCCCAAGTGGCATAATTAAAACAAAAGTTAAATGCGCCTATTGTTGATTATGTCTTATGATACAAGACTATATTAGCCAAATTGACTAACCCCATGGAAGATAGAGAGCTTCAAGACATATTTAAACAAAGATTTTTACCAACATTACATGAACCTATCTTGTTCATCAAGTTTTCTACATTCACATATTTGTGCCACATAGTAAAATAAATAGAGGTCAAGCTTATATCAATGGGAAAACTCAAGTATACCAATGGATAAGAATCAACTGCTAAGTTTTCAAATAAGCCTCTAGAAAAGGTAAGGGTCACTGAGAACAATAATGATCAAAAGGCCATAATCAATGTAACTTTTGAGCCATCTCCTAGATTGGTTTTATCTACTTCTCAATGGTAAATCTTCACCAACCTTTTAGAGTCACGAGCATGAGTTTTATAATAGTTCTTGGAATGCAATGTCATATCTCTCCCTCCCATTAAATAGGTTGATACGACATGACCTCTTCTAAATAACTACGATTCTAATGCATTATGTGAGTATCACAGGGTACCAAACCATACAATAAATAGATGCATGTGTAAAGCATAAGATACAAGATTTGATTAAGGATAACATTATTGATGTGGGTACAGTCATAGAGACACCAAAATCACAACAAATAAAAGATAAGGCATTAAAGATATTCTCAGATCCATTTCAAAAGCACATAATTAATAAGTCAAGGAGCACATTAGGTGTTCACTACACATATCAGGCAGATCTACCACCAACTTCATATCATACTATTATAGAGGAAGCACACCCATTACATAAAATTATTGGCATGTACCATACTATAGTTCCACCTAGACCACTCATCACATTATTAGAGCAAGAGATTGTTGATGATTATACATATTTAAATGCACTCTTTATATGAGCATACATAGATCATCATCATATCTAGAGTGTTATGGTTGAAAATGTGTCAAGCATTAGCATGTGAACTATGACACTCTTATAGCATTTGGGATACTCAGAGTAAGTTATATTCCCCATAGACACAGTCATTAGTCATTTTAGTGGTCATGTTTAGAGCTCCATTAGGGAGATTGTGCTTCTATTATAGGTTGAACCAACACATAACCACTCGATTCTTAGTAGTAACTAGCGTAGGTGTGTTTAATATGTTATTGGGTAGGCCATGGTTATATCCACTCTAAGCCATCCCATATATAATACACAAATTATTAAGCACAAAATATACTGAGAGGAGGGTGAGTCAGTATATTATATATCTTTTTCTTGATCTAATTTATTTTCTTTAACCACTCAATCATACATTCAAGATATGCAATAAAAATTGAAATAATAATTTTCACCACACAAGAGAGAGAGAGAGAGAGAGAGAGAGAGAGAGAGAGAGTATATTTTTACATAAAAACCCAAAGTGAGAAAAACCATAGAGAATAATCTCAATAATATGAATGAGCACCAACTTAAAATATAAATTTCACAAGCACCAACTTGTAGGAACACCAACCCCTTTGCCGAACACCAACACAACTATTTGTGAGCACTAACCCACAAGAGCACCAACCCACAGGAGCACCAACCCCTCTTGTATATAAAACACAATTATCTCTCAATGTTGCTTACTCAACAAATGATAGAACTCTACAATATCTCCTACTTTTCTCTCTTTGAAAATAAATACAAACCAAGCACTCTTTTGTATATAAAAAATGGCTTCTCAACCCTTTATTTATAGCTTTCCAAAATGACCTTTGGCATTCACCCTTTGTGACCCTTCAATCCTCATGGAAAATGGTGCCAAACTTGCATGACCCTTCATATCCTTGCATTTAAAAATTCATATGGTGACCCTTCATAAGTAAAAGCATCCTTTACGCTTTTGTCTTTATCTTGGTGACTTTTCATAGTCCTCAAAGTGTCTTTTCATATAAAAATGTGTCATACCTCTTTTGTCTTCACATGGTGACTCTTGGAATTCCTCAAGATAACTCTTCATGAGAAAATGCGTCCCATTCCTCTTTCATCTTTTACCTTGTGAATCTTTGACTTCTCCACGGGTCCTCTTTTGACTTATATGCAACCAAAAATATATTCATTAATATTAAATAAATATTAACACACATTAGCCAAGATATGAAAACATTATAAAATACAATGGGGCTTTTATCACCAATAATGATAGACCTTTGACATCAATGACAATATTTCCAACAATCTCCTCCTTTGTCATTGATGGTAACCTCAAACTAAAACTATCACATCCTGAAACTTGCACATACTACCATCTAAAAAAACATACAGTAACTCCCCTTTACTGTAGCAACCTATATCTGTTTCCTATACATATTTTTGCATTTGTACCTGTACCTATATTTCTCCCCCTTTAACATCAATGGAATAAGGCCTATCTAGAGCTAACACTTAGCTCCTCCTCAACTGATGCTGAACCTCAATGGCAAAAAGTTAAAGAAATTACTCCCAACTTCTCTCATACATACTCAAATGTGTCTGTTGGTACCTCCTTTGTGAAAATATCTACAATTTGCTCTGTAGTATTGATATACTCCATCTTAACCTATTGATCTGCAACCTTCTCTCTCAAGAAGTGATATCTAATGGGAATATGTTTTTCTCTTGAATGCATCACTAGATTCTTCAAAATATTTATAGCACTTGTGTTATTACAAAAAATATAAATAGGTTCATCATACTTTACCTTGATATCTTCCAAAGATTACTTCATCCAAATCACTTGAGTACAAAACAATACTATTGCAATATATTTTGCTTCAGTTGTAGAAAGTGATAATAAATTATACTTCTTACTTAGCCATGATATTAAGCTATCACTAAGGAAGAAAGCTCCTCCACTTGTACTCTTTCTATCATTTAAGCACCCTGCCCAATCTAAATCTGTATAAGCAACCAAAGTGAAATCTCTATTTGTGAGATACCATAATCTATAATCCAATGTCCCCTTCATATATTTGAATATTCTCTTCACCAACTGAACATGACTATCTTTTAGAGATGACTGATATTATACAACTATACCTATTACATGCATGATGTTTGGCCTTGATGCTATCAAATATAAAAGACTACCAATCATAGATCTATACAAAGATTGATCTGTAACAAGTGAATCTTCATCTTTGCTCACTTTATTTCCTATACAAATTGGTGTGCCAACTGGTGCACAATCCTCAAAACCAAATTTCTTCAACATTTTCTTAGCATATTTACTTTGAGATATAAAAATTCCTTTATCTGACAAAAATATTTGCAATCCTAATAAAAATGATAATTCTCTAAGCATAAACATCTCAAATTTTTTTTGCATATTATCAAAAAAAAAATTGACATCTTTTCAATATTTCCTTCAAAAATGATATGATCAACATATAACACAACAATCAATTGATGCTCACCTTCTATTTTGATGTAGAGATTACTATCAGCAAATCCTCTCTTGAAACCTTGATCCTACAAGTACTTATCGAGTCTTTCATACCAAGCTCTGGGAGCTTGTTTCAATCCATACAATGCTTTCTTCAATCTGCATACATGGATACTAATATTTGAGAGAATAAATCCCTCGAGATGCTCAATGTAGACTTCTAGATTTCTGTTAAGGAAGGTAGATTTGACATCCATCTGAAACACTTTGAAAATTTTAAACACTACATATGCAAGAAACATTCTAATAGCCTCTATCCTTGCCCCTAGTGCAAAAGTTTCTTCAAAGTCTATTCCCTCAATCTGAGCATATTCTTTACATACTAATCTTTCTTTATTTTTGGTCACTTCTCCATTTTCATTCAACTTATTACTATAAACCCATTTTGTTCCTATCACATTGTGATCTTTTGGTCTAGGCACTAATTTCCAAGAATCATTATTTTCTATCTAATTTAATTATTCATCCATATCCTTAACCCAATGCTTATCATGTCCAGCTTTTGAAAAAGTTCTAGGCTAAATTTTGGATAACAAAGAGAAATTAACTTGTTTAGATTCACTTACCATCATTTTTCTGGTACGAATTTCTTCATTTATATCCCTAATGATGTCACTTTCATTATGATTTCTCTGAACATATTTGGATGGATTTTTGGTGCCCTTTCCCTCCTTATTCTCATCTTCATCTGATTCTTCAAAACCTTCCCTTTTAATGATTTTAGAAATGTCTATTGACTGATTCTTTGTGTTCCATCTTCTTCTACCCTGACACTTGCACTTTCAACAATTTTCTTGGTTCTTTTGTTATAACATTTATAAGATTTAATTTTTCAAGAATAACCAAAAAATATATCTTTATCTGCTCTAGATTCAAACTTACCAATTTTTTCATTAGTTCTCTAAAGCATTTGCGGCCAAAAACTCTAAAATAATCAACTGTTGCTAGTTTATCTTTTCATATCTCATAAGGAGTCTTGTCACTATTGACTCTCAATAATGATCTATTTTGAATATACACTATTATATAAACTGCCTCTCTCTAATATTTATCTACTATCTTGGATTTATTTAGCATTATCCTTGCCATCTCCTAAACTATTCTATTTTTCATTCAACTACTTCATTTTGTTGTGGAGTTCTCGCTGTTGAATAATGTCTCTTTATTCCATGATCTTCACAAAACTCAATAAATTGATCTGACATGAATTCTCCTCCTAAATCTAATTTTAGACACTTAATATTCAAACTGGTTTCATTCTCAACTAATACTTTAAATGCTTTAAAATGTCTGAAAGCTTCTAATTTTTTCTTTAAAAACATTACCCAAGTCATACGTGAAAAATCATCAATAAGAAACATGAAATACTTCTCACCTTGAGTACTTTGAGTTCTCATAGGTCCACATAGATCATTTTGAACAAGATCTAACATCGAAGTAGTTGAGTATTCTTTTATTTTGAACCACCTTCTACCCTGCTTCCCATGTTGACAAGGTTCATAAAGTGTGTCAGATGGCTTTGTAATTTTTGGAAAATTTTTGACTGCTTGCTTCTTGCTTATGTTGACAAGATTTTCAAAATTTATGTGCCCCATTATCCTGTGCCATAGCCAACTTTCTTCAATCTAACTCAAACAACATCTTTGACCTTTGATGTTTGATATCATATATAAATTATTGCCTATTATCTGAGTATCTGCAACCAACATATAATCTTTTATTCTAATTTCATAACCTTTTGCATAAAAATTTAGTGTGCCCTTGATCTCACATTTAACTTACACTCAAAATATTATGCTTAAGACCTTCTACATACAAAACATTTTTAGTTTTATTCTTACCATTATCCATACTTAGTGTACCTTTTCTAGCAATTTTGGCAGTAGTATTGTCTTCAAATTTCACTATGCCAACATTGATCTTCTTCAAGGTTATAAACTTGATTTTGTCTCTTGTCATGTGCTTCAAACATCCACTATCAATGAACCATGACTTTTTTTCATTTTTTGCATGCAAAGCTGTCTGCACCAACATAGATTTTTTAGGTTGTTTCTTTTGCCATGAACCTGTCTAAACTTTTTTTTTGATGAATGGAGCCTTGAAACTTTGGTCCTTCTTGACTGAATTAAGCACACTTTTATAGTATCAGGCTATGTGTTTAAAGTTGTTGCACTTGTAATATATTATGGCCTCTTCATTAAATCATAATAGAGGAGCAAAAGAGTTATGGATTCTGCTTGACTCTACATGAATGTTCTCCTTATTTCTTAAACGGTTAGCTCTTTTTTGATATTCTAATTTTTTATGACCATATCCATTATAATAAAAATAGTAACCATAAGAATAAGACATGTTTGTGTATCTCTGACCTGATTGCCTTTTGTAGCTCTATTCCCTCTAGCCTTCTTTATTTGAGATGTCCTCTTTATTCTTAACTTCTTCCCTTTTTTTTCTTTTTTTTTGTAAGAGCTTCAGCATAGCTCTTTCCTTTTTCCTTGTTTGTGAAAGTAGTGACCTCCTCTTTCTCTTTTTTAAGTCCAATACCTGCCTTATCTGATATTGATCTTTTATTTTCTAATATCTTATTCAACATATTAATGTTATTCTCAAATTTTGAATCATTGGTTGCTCTATCATTGATTGCTTTATTTTTTTTCTCAAAATCTTGCTTTTAAAGAAGCAATTCAATAACATACTTTTCACATTCTTTACTTATTATTTTCAACTGTGTTGTTAGATCTTCTTCATTCTTCTTGGCTTCTTCAAAGTATACTTGTAGATCTTCAATTATTTCCTTTGACTCCTTTTCATTTTTATCAATTTGAAGCTTTAATCTTTGATTTTTATTTTCAAGAGCTTTTAACTCTTCTAAGGCACAAATGAGTTCTCCTTCCAGATTCATTTCAGATTCATCCTATTCTTCTTCTTGATCATTTGTAATTTTGCTTACAGAGGCATCTTCATGTTTGGCTATGAATAAAATCTCTTCTTCTTCTGAGTCATTGACTCCACCATCTTCAGCTGAGCTAGGATCGTTAGAATACAAACTCTTCTTCTCGAATCTTCTCTTGAATTTGCCTTTGAAATTCTTCTTGTATGTAGACTTGCCTTCTTCATTGTCATCATTTCCCTTATTTGGGCATTTAGATGCAAAATGTCTAATCTTTCCACAATTAAAACATTTAAAAGGTAATTTTTCTTAATATTTACTTGTGCCCTTTTTTGGCTTGCGAATGAATAGAGATCCATTTTCATCTTCATCATCGCTAGAATTATCACGTGATTATTGAATTTTAGCCTTCTCTTTCTTTGATGTTTTAAAGGCCACTTCTCTCTTTGAGGGTTTATCTTGTTTAGCCCGCATCTCATATATCGTAAGAATACCGTGAAGCTCATCCATCTTTAGCTTGGCTAAATTCTTCATCTCTTAAATTTCTAAAACTTTTGCATCATATCTCAATGGTAGAGATCTCAAAACCTTTTGAACCACAATTGATTCTTCTAAATTTTCTCTAAGACCTTGAATTTGATTAACTATTTGATCAACTTGCAAGAGATAACTTGCTATATTTTTTTCTTCTTCCATCTTCAAATTCTCAAACTATTTTCTGAAAGTCTGAAGCTTAGCTTGCTGAACCTTTACATCACCTTTGTAAACATTCTCAAGTTTTACCCAAGTTTCATGAGTAGATTTACATTTCATAACTTTAACAAATTTAGATTCACATTAACCACATAAAATAGCATTTAAAGCTTTAGCATTATTTTCACTTGCCTTCTTTTCTGCCAGAGTAATTACAAGTGTCTGTGACTCTTCATATTCCTCCACCACTGCTTTTTATATGTCAATCTAAGGGCCATCAAATAAGTCTTCATCCTTATTCTCCAAAAAATATAATTCATCATATCAAACAAAGGTGCCTTGTTTGTATAAAATCCTTCATGTGATCCATCCATCGTGCTTTCCCGATCTTCCTTCAAGCTGTAAAACTTTTTAAATGGAACCTACTCTGATACCAATTGTTAAGCATGAAATACACTGAGAGGGGGGTGAATCAATATATTATATATATATATTTTTAATATGATTTATTTTCTTTAACCACTCAATCATATATTCAAGGTATGCAATAAAAACTGAAATAATAATTTGCACCACACAAGAGAGAGAGAGAGAGAGAGAGAGAGAGAGACACCAGATTTTTGCATGGAAACCCAAAGTGGAAAAAACCATGGAGAACAATCTCAATTATATGAATGAGCACCAACTCAAAATATAAAGTTTGCAAGCACCAACTTACAAGAGCAACAACCCCTTTGCCGAGCACCAACACAACAACTATTTGTGAGCACTAGCCCACAAGAGCACCAACCCCTTACAAACATTTGTGAGCACCAACCCATAGGAGCACCAACCCCTCTTGTGTATAAAACACAACTATCTCTCAATGTTTCTTACTCAATAAATTAGAGGAACTCTAGAATATCTCCTACTTTTCTCTCTTTGAAAATAAATACAAACCATGCACTCTCTTGTATATAACAAATGGCTTCTCAACCCTTTATTTATAGCTTTCTAAAATGACTTTTGGCATTCACCCTTTGTGACCCTTCAATCATCATGGAAAATGGTGCCAAACTTGCATGACCCTTCGTATCCTTGCATTTGAAAAGTCAAATGGTGACCCTTCATAAGTAAAAGCATCATTTGCTCTTTTGTCTTTATCTTGGTGACTTTTCATATTTCTCAAAGTGTCCCTTCACAGAAAAAAGTGCCATACCTCTTTTATCTTCACATGGTGACTCTTGGAATTCCTCAAGATGACTCTTCATGAGAAAATGAGTCCCATTCCTCTTTCATCTTTTACCCCATGACTTTGACTTCTCCATGGGCCCTCTTTTGACTTATATGCAACCAAAAATATATTCATTAATATTAAATAAATATTAATACATATTAGTCAAGATATGAAAACATTATTAAATGTAATGAGGCCTTTATCACCAATAATGATAGACCTTTGACATCAATGACAATATTTCCAACACAAATGCCTAAAATACATACTCACAAATCAAATGGTCAAAGTTGAGGGTTTTCCGTATGAGATCCTCTACCTATCCCATAGGTAGTTATAACATAATCACCAATTACAGTTCTAGCACCACTACCAGATATAACATAATTATCAATTATAGCTTAGAGTATAATTCTTATTCATACATCACAGAGTTCAGTAGAGCCACTAGTGTAGATGAGGTTTACTCCTACAGTATCAACACATACACATACTCTCCCATGTAGACCATTATTAGAGATACCCCTACATTAGAGATATGTCACAAGTTTTAGAGGACCTTTCTCCACTCAGTTTATGTTGAGATCAATATTATTGGGTTCTAGAGGTTCTTAGTTCAGGGCACCTATGTCACATACAACTTCTTCTACCATATGAGTTCCTAAGACCCCTACATTTCACATAGCACCATAGTCAGTGCCACAAATTCTTAACACCACTACATAGGTAGATACATATACATATTACTTAGCACAACTTATGGGATCACAATTTTCCTTTCACACAACACACATGATCATTGTTCCCTTATTTGACATAGGTCATAGTGATAGTGAGTCTCCCATTAGACTCATCAGTTAGTATGGTTCCTACCCCCTTGTACATAATTTTTTCTCTCTTGATCCTTATGCATAGTTTATTTTCTTTTGCTTATATATAGCTTATACCCATAAAATATAAAAATAATATAACATTCCAAAACATAAAATTTATAGATTGTATGCATTGATATGTTTACACTTATTATACTTGTCAGACACTACATATGTTAATTAACTTAGTATAGTTAGTTTTATCATATATACATGTTTCACTTGTTCTTGTTGAGTGCTTATAAATTACTTATAGGAATCAGGTCCACTACATTAATTCAGAGTTGTTTTCATCTACCCATTGGGGGTATATACACTAATTCATGGTTATTCATTTGACACATTTTCCCACTTGGGGGCATATTATACACAATTTTTGTTACCAGGTTATATCCTTACATTCTATACATTCTAGTTTTATCATTGTTATATCTTGATATTGATCATTGCCACTCATACTCAAATTTTTTTATGACTATCACTAGTTTAGACTCAGCATATGTATATCTTAGCTCTTACATAGATTTATACTACATTCATGCATGCTTTCATTTCTAAATTTCCTAGTTTAGACTTGATTGTATTCTTTATGCTTCTTCTATTCGAGGGAATTTGAATATGTCATTGTTCTTTGGCTCTATGCCACTTCTATTCATGTATGCTTTGGACATATGCCCATGTCACTTATGTGTGTTTTCTTGATTATGGATGTGGACATTTGAATATCTACTTCTATATGTCTCTAATCTAACTTGCTTGTTGCTTGTGTATGTGGACATTTAAACATGTCCTTGTATATCTTATTTTCTCAGATTTAGTGACATGCGTGCATGTCCCTTATATTATGGCCCCTTTGCCTATTTTTCATGCTTCATGTGTTTTATATGTATGATTTATTATGTGCATCATGGCCATGACATTTGTAGTTACTTGTTACACATACCAGTTTTTTATTCCATGAGAGACCTCATACATCTACCCTTTTTACTTCGGTGTCATGATGGACATCATGCCCCATACTCCTAGGTAGCTACTCAAATTTGTTGTTATACACACTGATTACATCTATCTTGATAGCCTTTAGGAATGCTAAACACAACATAAATCTTCCATTACACACTTATGCTCATATTCTCTTACATTTTGATGTTATGTTTGCACATTGTATTGGATTATCATGTAATCATCATATATGTCCCGACTAACACATTTAAAAGAGCTATTTCTTTTGAGGACAGTTTTTGCACAAGTTCAAAAAATTAACTTAAAAAAAGGGGCATTCAAAAGTTTTTGTCATAGTGATCAACTCCTACATTTTATTCACAGAACATTTTTTAGCACATAGTCTTAGTTTTAAAAAATTAGACACATGTAAAACATA
Organism: Torreya grandis; assembly: GCA_037957365.1. Classification (NCBI taxonomy): domain Eukaryota; kingdom Viridiplantae; phylum Streptophyta; class Pinopsida; order Cupressales; family Taxaceae; genus Torreya; species Torreya grandis. Next base: position 7,618,265 of record JARHVA010000071.1, on the reverse strand, counting down.
GGAAAAAACAAGGAATCAAATATCAGTACAGTGACTCAAATTTTAGACCAGATAGACATTAGCACCTAAATATAGATACTAGTGCCACATGGAAATAATTTATAAGACATGGAACTACTATTCAGTAGCCTCAGTTTTAGGATATTTCAAATTGCTTAGAATAGTACACTAGGTACAATACAAGTTTGCATAAATATAGCTATAGGTTTGATATTTGTGCTCAAATTTTGCTCAAATTCACACTAGTTCAACTCAAATTCATATTACTTACTTAGATTGGGGGCATCATGCATGACATGATCATCCCTATATCAAATTTAGATACTCAAATACACTTATTACAACTTAGTCCAGAATCATTTTACTCAGATTAGAGGCATGTGTGCGACACATTATTTATATATACTCAGTTACACATAGGTTGATCAGATGGAATGACATTGTATATACTTGACATCATATTCTAGGTTGTCCCCAGTTTCATGACTTACTCCATTTATAATGGTTGTAATTACTAAATGGCCTAGATATTTCTAATGTACCTGAGTGGCCACAAAGCTGACATACATAGTTAGATATACCTAGTTAGATATTTCCATCACTTTACATAGTTCAGTTTTAGATGCATCTACTACACATGGGTTGGAAATGATGGAGTGGTAGCCTAATTTAGTTCCTTATCCACCCACATGAGAGGGTTAGACACACTTTTAGTCTAATCCAAGCTATTCATAGGTCATGATCCATTGAGTATGGGTGGGCAATGATGGAGTCAAACCAGATTGAGTTCTTAAGCCACCCACACATGAGGTTTGATCAAGCTATCAACTAATTCCAAGATATTTAATGATTTTATCACCATGTACATGTACACACATACGTTATCACTAGGTTCATGCATTATTTCATGTACCCAAAGAGGTGTATTCATTCATTTCCTCTTTCCCATCTCTTTACTCAACTTTATTAGTTACTTTTTTATTCAACATAGTCTTTTGTTTTTTGATACCTGTAGACACCGAAATCGTGTCTACCCCTTGGTCCTTTCTCCCCCCTTAGTCCCCTTTGGTCCACTTAACCACTCCTAACCCATGTCTTATTAATTTGAAATAATTATCTTATTTTAAGTTAATAATTCTCTCTCCCTTGCCACCTCACCACCCTAGGATGCCCTTCTTTGGATTCCCTTCATCCCCCCATGACACATTTATGACCTACTCCTCATCCTCGCACCCATTTAACCCCTCTCGACCGTTTCTTCCCCCGACCCGCTGACCTGATAGTTGGGAAAATGGACGAAAGGCTATTTTTAGCCTTTTTCTTGCCTTCCAGCCACTGACGTCGGTCAACTGTTGATCGACATCGGTGGTATTACCGGCGTCGATTGCCTTCATAACAGTTTTTTGCATCCGTTATCCTTCCTTGGCCCCTGCTCTTCATTCGACTCTGGAATCTTACACTCTATCAATCAATCGGCCAATCTTTCCACCAGACCTCTCACTCTCTCCCTCAGGTACACACAGCAAGCTTTTACACCAGCAAGCACAACAGGGACTCTGCCTCAGCCACTCCACCAGCAACAGGGCCTTCACACCAACAATAGGCACAAGCAGTCTGCAACATTCCTTCTCCAGCAGATATGAGGTAAGTATTTGCTACTATTTTCATTTCAGTATTTCTTTTAATTCATCTATCATTCAGCCTTCTACCCATTTGTAACCTATGTTAGCCTAGACCCGAATCCTTATTTCTCTGTCTCCCTATTGCCTCTGTCTTCTGTCTGACCATACACTCTGTCCATTTTCCCTGCAACTCTGCCCAAACCTCTGCACAGACCATTAACCAAAACCAAACTCTCTCAGACCATCCAAACAGCACGAAAACCCATCTAGACCTCTTTACAGACCACAGACCCATCCACAGACCACAGACCCAAACAACGTTGGCCGCAGAGACCACTGCCCCCACCGACATTGGCAAACTAACCGATGTCGGTAGACCTTGACAACTGACACCGGTAGGACAATCGATGCCAGCGACTGTGACCAGGCTGATAGCATCATTCAGGTAAGCATTTGCTTCCATTTCCTTTTCAGTCGTCAATCATTTTAATCTTTTATCATTCTGCCTTTTATCAGACATTACTTTTATCAATTAGTGGGTTGACATCCCTCAAGCTCTTGCTTCTGGGATCAAGCTTTTGCTTGGCAACCCACCATCTCCTCATCTAACGCCTTCTTTGTCTTAGTCTCTTTCTTTTGTAGGTGTCATCCTCCACAACCAAAGAGGAGTTCTCATGACGTCTAGATAACAGTGCGCACGACTTCATCCAGGTACATACAAGCCTTAGACCATCTCTCTTAGTTTCTCATCTTTCCTTTCTTGAATGTAAAAAGTGAAATATAGCATAGAAACATTCTGGCACGCCCGGTGGGACCTTAGGGTCTTCCTTGGGTTCCTTTTCTTTCTATTCATATAGGTGCATTAGGTTTCTCCCTTTTCACCTCTTTCTTCTCTTCTAAATGACACCATAAGCAGGATTAAAAAGAAACTTTCTTCCTTTTCTTGCATTTCAAACTAGTCAAAAATCATATCCTTTAACCCTTTCTCAACTTGTTTTCATTCAAACTCACATTTCGACTTGGGCTTAAAACACATTGCATATCATTTTTGCTTGCTTGAATTTCTTAGTCCACACCTAGTAATTAACAAATCGCATCATGAATTAATCATAGTCCACTTGATGTTACACGACCAAAACACTTGCACCAAATCAAACATCAAACTCACCTGAGACAAGGCCCGACTGGGATTTCATCACACAGTGGATACCTTACCCGTCTCGATGATCCTACTTGGATTTCATCACCAAGGGGAAAGCCCACTCTGTTCTCTGGCAGAGTCTAATCTCTAGGGAAAGTATATTTTGGCTAAGTGAGACCAGCTTATCACTGGGCTCGTGAAGTGAGGGGAGCTTGCTCCTTAGCACTAGGCCATGTACGGAACCTAACCCAGAATTTTGAGCGCCTAAACAAACCTGAAACCATCCATAGACTACCTCTTCTAGGACCCTTCTACCAGCCAACCTCCCAAACATCACTTTAAGGCATAAGCCACAATATTCTAAAAGTTGATTCTTAGGATTTAACGCTTAGGGTCTGCATGTCTCCATCTCTATTTTTTTATTCCTATCTGGTTTTTTTTGAGATAGTGAGGACGTTCTTCTTCTTTTTCTTTCCAAGAATCTTCAAATTTTTTGAGTTTCTAGAAACCACAGTCATCGGCATCGGCCTTATCACCGACATCGGCCATATTCCTTTTCGGCATCGGTTACTTAACCGACGTCGGCCATCTTTCCCACTGACATCAGTTTTTCAACCGACATCGGTCACTGTCATAGTCCTTTTCTTCCAAAAATAGCAGCCTTAAAACTCGACCCTCTTTTTGCCAAAACCACATTCTAAGTTTCTGAAACTAAAAAACATAGTTTCTGAAACCTGACCTCTCTTGCCTTGAATGGTTTTGACGCGCAGTCTAACCAAGGCCCTTCTTGACCAAGTGAGGCATCAACCACTTCCGCCTTCCCCATCATAACCAGTCCTATAATGGAGTTCCACTCGGAGACTGAAAGAACTCCTACTCGACTGACCCCAACTCAGACCCCCATTTTCCTTGAAGGGGACCAAGATTTCGAAAGATTCTTGGACCTCAATGTCAAAGCCCTCCAAAACTATCTCGCGAGAAACCCAACGCGAGACCTTTTCGATGAAGGGGTGGTGACATCAACACCATCCGCTACCCAGCCTTTCACCTCAACCATTAACTCGACCAGGGCCAATACGCAAAGTTTGGCCTCCCCATCTATTTTTAGACTGACCTCCATTGGAGTTCCATTACCCCCTCAACCACACGCAATTCAACCAAGTTCTACATCATACCAGAACTTGATTGTCTCGACCCCTCACACTCTTGCACCCATAAATGTAGGAGTGTCTACCTCTCCTTTTGTCAATGCCACCACGCAACCACTTTTGGTAGTATCTAGTCAACTTATGCATTCTACTTCCATAACCCAACCACCTTTGGCCTCCACTTCTATCCCTACGACTAGTTACACATATGTTGTGCCCCTACAAGCGCAACCGACTACGTCATATGCCCCTCTCAATATCTTTCAAGTGCCTTATAACTTAGGAGGTGCTCCACCCACCAATTCGTCAGTAGACATCATCAAAATGCTGATGTACAAAATGTCTAGTCTCGAGACCTCTATTTCTAGTTCACACAATGCTTTCTCATATGAGCAAATTTGCAATGAACCCATCCATCCTTCCGTCCCTATCCGACCATATCCCAACCAGTGGGAGCTTCCTAAATTTACTCACTTCAAGAGTAAGGAAGACCCACAACAACATCTATGGGCATTTAGACATGCCTGCTATCTTATAGCCCACGATGATGCGTTACTTCTACGCACGTTTCCCATGTCACTTTCTGGCCTCGCTCTTGACCGGTATAGCTCTCTTACCAGACATTCTATCTTTTCATTCATTCAACTTGCCCAATTATTTCTCGACCACTTTTCTATCAACATCACCAAACAAGTCTCAATCACAGACCTCTACTCCATCATGCAATTTGACGATGAATCAATAGTTGATTTTGTTGCCCATTGGAGGGGCTTGATTAACTAGCTCTCCTTCTCCTTGCCTCAACCTGAGCTCATCGAGCTCTTTTCTCGAGCATGTGCCAGGCACATCTCTTCTACCTTGTGGATTCAAACATTCTGCACTTTTGACGAAGCTTTCACCATGGCCCGAAAGCTTGAATTCCATGCCATTGAAGAGGATAAGGTCAAATTGCGTAATACTAATGCAAGAACCAATGACCCTTCTTCTTCCAGACCTTCTTCTACCAACTCCAAGTCCAAAGGAGTGGCCAATACTGTGGTCATTAGATCACCATCCTCGACAACAACTAATCACTCTCAACCTACTACATCTCCAAGCATCACCAAACAATTCCAACAATGATACATCCAACGTTCATACACTCCACTTGGAGAATCATACGCTCCTGTTTTGGAAAAACTTGTCAAGCAGGGGGTCCTCAATCTCCTCCAATCTGACCACCTCAATTCAACCCTTCAAAAGCCCTCCCTACATGGTATAGGGAGGCTGACTTTTGTCACTATCATCGCGTCCATGGCCATGACATCAACAATTGCCGAACCTTCAAAAATATAGTCCAAGACATGATCGACAAGGGGGATCTTGTTTTGGATAACTCGAACACCCCACCCAACCAACACATCGACATCTTCAAACAACCATTCCCAAATCATTCGCCTACTCAAAGCAATGTCCAGACTTTGACCAATAGCTCTCACGAGCATGAAATACACACAGTCAACACGATCTCACTCTTGTCCTTGACTAACCTCCTTCACAGGTGGAAGACCCTTTTTTCCCTATTCGTCCATCACAGGATAAAGAATCTTCTTCTCTTATTAGTCCTCCATCAACCTCTCTTATATTGGGGGATGCCTTAACCATGCCAACACCATTAAGCCCACCTCCATCCTTCCTCCCACCAATGGAAGACCCGACCTTGCCTACTCCTCAATCGCGAATAGAAGGCACCATCATCCATGCCCTCTGCCATCTTGAGGAGTCACACTCTCCTATTTCTTCTCCACCAAGAGAAGACCTAGTCTCTCCTCCCATTTCGATCAAAGAAGACCCATTCATGGTTTCCTCTTGCCTTTTGTCTGAGATTACTACATCTCACTCACCTCCGTCCACATCTGAATCTAAACTCATATCTAACCTTGCCTCACACAAAGGTGGCCCTCAATCCAAACCAGAGAAGGCCACTAGACCACACCAGAGGACTCTTCCCCCACCTTCATCATTACCTTCAATTTTGGGCTTGCATCCATCCAATTTAATAGGAGTGCTTCCTACTCCCATACTTCATAGAGGCAAGTCGCCTCTATTACTCTCTCAACCCATCAGACATATATCTCCTCCAATCCATCAACCAACACCTCCTAAACCAAAGTCATCAACCCTCACTGCAACAAGACACACAGACCCATTAGCAGGTTCTTATGCCTTGTTGTTACGACAATTGTTGCAATCCTCTTGCATCAATCTCCCGTCTCTTAAACCATATCAATCTCTCAGACCAAAACCACCCTGGTTCGATGACACTCAGATTTGTGCGTATCATTACACGCTTGGGCACGACACTGAGCATTATTGTGCCCTCAAGGTTGCCATTCGCTAATGTCTTGGGAATGATGCCCTTATTCTTGACCACATTATCCACAAACCTTCAACATTGCTCCACTCATCAACTCTCAGATCAAGACCATCTTGGTTTGACAACTCTAAATTTTATCATTATCATAAAAAATTAGGGCATGACACTGAGCATTGTTGCGCTCTTAAAGCTGTCACTCATCAACATCAGAGAAAGGATACCCTTCTCATCAAGGTTCCTCTTAACCACCCCTTAGACAAATCATCAACACCGACCCATGCTTCTCAAATCTCATCACCTAAATCGGGATCTCCACGCCAGACTATGGTCCCTTTACCGCCTTTAACCCCCTTATTCGACATCAACACAATCAATCTGACCACCAAGCCTCATCTGACCTTGACTAATCTGTCAAACATCCTCCCTAGCCGCTGGGGGAATTCAACGCTCATCCAAGCCTCGACCAACCCTTCAACCCAGTCTGGACCAAATATCAATCACTCTTTTAATCTTAAACCTCGACTAGGCCTCAATCAAGCCTCGACCATGTCTCGACCAAACAAGCATCGACCTGACTTTGACCAAACATCAACCCTGACCTTAATCAATTATTCATCTAATCATTGACCAAATACCAATCTCGACCAAATCTTGACCAACCATTCAACTAACCTTTTAATCATGACCTCGACTGCACATCAACCAACCTTTTCACCCAATCAATCAACCAAGCTTCGACCCAGTCTCGACCAAATTCGACCAATCATCGACCAAATACCAACTTCAACCTAACCATTGACCAGACCATCGACCAGACGGTAACCCATCATTGACCAAGACCTCAACCAAATCTTGACCAAGACATTGACCATGACATTGACCAGACCATCGACCAGACACTAACCAATCATCAATCATGACCTCGATCAATCTTCAATCAAACATTCAACCCAACCTCTTAATCATCGCCATCCAACATCAATCAACACGTGACCAATCTTGAAGAGACAAATGGGGCAAGTCCGCTCCTAATTGACTCAGACCTTATCATAATGCACAAGCATGGCCCAGGGACTTATCAAAACTTGAGCCCTTAAATGCCTTGCATCGGTGACCATTCTGCTGTTAGTCAAGTACTTGATCACTTGATGTTTTACTTGAGCTCATCCCTTGAGCAACCCTCTGTCATTGTCATTCCTATTCCTTTCAACCCTGATTCCCAACATTCGTCAACCCTTTTTGTCAAGCAGTAATGCTTTGTCCTAATAAAAGGGAACCCTTAAACCTCTAGAGGCCCATCCATGGCTAAACTTCAGTCAACAACACATATCAAAAATGGAATACCTATCATATCAAAGGTCATAAACTCTAAATGTAGACTGCTCCCTCGAAGGACAGCTACATAATTATTGTACTACTAGATTGCTCCCTTGAAGGACAGCTAGACCAAGACATATCAAAAAGCATTTAAAGCAAAAATATAGACCACTCCCTCGAAGGATGGCTATGACTAAATATTGCTACAGATAGCACTCTTTCTGAAGCTTCTCGCATTAATCAACTTCACATATATGACTACTAAGCAAAACAACATCCCAATGCAAACTTACCACATCGATCAATCTACACCAAAAAAAAAAAAAAAGACTGACAAGTTCCTAAGTCATGGACATGCCTATAGTCGTTCTCGGGTCACCTATAAAAGGGGCAAGGTTATTCTTGCCACAAAAGGGGTTACCCCATCCTCTCATATCACATATTCAACCTATCACCCCAGCATACTCAAGGGACTTCGAGCTCACTTAACGTCAAGTGATTCGATTATCATTCTAACACAACCATGGTCAACGACGTAATGCATAAATGGGGCTTTTGTTCTAACAACCCCTATCCATGCTGTCATTATGGTCCTTGTCAATGAAAGAGTGATTCGCCTTTCACTTCCCTTACACTTTGGCCACATTCAACCAAACCTTTTTCTACCCAACCAAGCCAACCCCCAACATTTTCAGACCGATATCATGACATTATACATCATCATAGTCCATTTCACATAGTTTCTATGGAAAATAATACACATGGAAACTATCGACCACTCAATTTATGTTAAGCATAAACCAATACTTGCTGAAGCATAAATAGACCTCAATTCATTTTTAGCATACATCCATCATGCCTATGAAAAATTGCTAGGGATGAAAGACCCCTCAACCAATGTTACATCATACACCATTTGGAAAAGGCTGTAACATCTTTTTCTCCTCATCATTTCGACACATGACCAAACCAATCATCGACCAATCTTCTCAACTCGTTCGAACTACATTGGTTTGAGGCCCCTTCCAATCTAGGCTATGTAGGCAGCACTCAGATGATGCGACTGTCTTCTGGGGTTAGCTCGACCACCCTCGTTTGTTCGTCTATCTGATAGATAAACCCTATCCTCTTTGACCCATGACTTGCCCTCGACCAAAACCAATCCATTACCTTTACCCCTTCCTCCCTTTTAGGGAGAACTACATTGGCCTGAGGCCCTTCACACCAGGGCTATGTAGGCATCACTTAGATGACACGACATCCTCTGAGGTTAGCTCGGCCACATTCTTTCATTTATCCATTCATTCGACCAATCTCGACCTGCCTTGACCAATGACCATTGGAGATCATGCCTATCTCCTCCGACCTTGACCACTTCCAAGACCATGTTGCCTTGGTTGTTTTTGCATGTATGTTACCTCACGACTAGTTAGCAAAATTGTACACAGACTATTTATGACTCTCACAAGTATAGGATCGCAAGTCGGTTGATCCACACTACTTGTGACATTTTCGTGTTTCCAAGAGCACTTCTTGAGCCTGAGATACCTGGAACACGATGACCATTAGAGCTTCAGCTTAGATTGAATAATCCGATCAGCTATGACCAAATGCTGGGGCCCAATTATTTCAATTTTGGCACTCCTTGACCCTCGACCTGCGACAATTTAACTTGACCATCTCGTGAAGTGGTATATGCACAATCACGACTTTTGCAGTGTTCACACTTCACCCTCACCCTATCTTCATCCACTCTTTGTAAAATCAGCACTCGATTTCAGGTTCCCTTCTCTCGACTCCTACTTTGAGGGGGAATACCTCATCCATAATTGGGGCAACCAACCCTCCTATTTTTGTTTTGCAATTCACTTAAACAACCAACAAGATGAAATCAATCTCATCCCACACTTGGGGCCATCAACTCCTATTTTTGTCTTGCATTTCATCCAAAACAACCAATAAGACAAAAAGGGGCAAATGTAGACACCGAAATCGTGTCTACCCCTTGGTCCTTTCTCCCCCCTTAGTCCCCTTTGGTCCACTTAACCACTCCTAACCCATGTCTTATTAATTTGAAATAATTATCTTATTTTAAGTTAATAATTCTCTCTCCCTTGCCACCTCACCACCCTAAGATGCCCTTCTTTGGATTCCCTTCATCCCCCCATTACCCATTTATGACCTATTCCTCATCCTCGCACCCATTTAACCCCTCTCGACCGTTTCTTCCCCCGACCTGCTGACCCGGCAGTTGGAAAAACGGATGAAAGGCTATTTTTAGCCTTTTTCTTGCCTTCTAGCCATCGACGTCGGTCAACTATCGACTGACGTCAGTGGTATTACTGGCATCGGTTGCCTTCATAATGGTTTTTTGCGTCTATTATCCTTCCTTGGCCCCTGCTCTTCATTCGACTCTAGAATCTTACACTCTATCAATCAATTGGCCAATCTTTTTGCCAGACCTCTCACTCTTTCCCTTAGGTACACACAGCAGGCTTTTACACCAGCAAGCACAACAGGGACTCTGCCTCAGCCACTCCACTAGCAACAGGGCCTTCACACCAGCAGCACCAACAACAGGCACAAGTAGTCTACAACATTCCTTATCTAGCAGATATGAGGTAAGTATTTGCTACTATTTTCATTTTAGTATTTCATTTAATTCATCTGTCATTTAGCCTTCTGTCCATTTGCAACCTCTGTTAGCCTAGACCTGAATCCTTATTTCTTTGTCTCCCTATTGTCTCTATCTTTTGTCTGACCATACACTCTGTCCATTGTCCCTGCAACTCTGCCCAAACCTCTGCACAGACCATCAACCAAAACCAGACTCTCTCAGACCATCCAAACAGCACAAAAACTCATCTAGACCCCTTTTCAGACCTATCTATAGACCACAGACCCGTCCATAGACCACAGACCCGACCGACGTCGGCCATAGAGACCACTGCCCCCACCGACATTGGCAGACTAACCAATGTTGGCAGACCTTGACAATCGATGCCGATAGGACCACCGACACTGGCGATTGTGACCAGGCTGATAGCATCATTCAGGTAAGCATTTGCTTCTATTTCCTTTTCAGTCTTCAATCATTTCAATCTTTTATCATTTCACCTTTTATCAGACATTACTTTTATCAATCAGTGGGTTGACATCCCTCAAGCTCTTGCTTTTGGGATCAAGCTTTTGCTTGGCAACCCACCATCTCCTCATCTAACGCCTTCTTTGTCTTAGTCTCTTTCTTTTGCAGGTGTCATCCTCCACAACCAAAGAGGAGTTCTCACGACGTCTGGATAATGGTGCGCATGACTTCATTTAGGTACATACAAGCCTTAGAACATCTCTCTTAGTTTCTCATCTTTCTTTTCTTGAATGTAAAAAGCGAAATATAGCATAGAAATAATACCTCTTAAGTAAGGACTAATTTATGCATGTTTCATTTTAGGTCATGATTTGAATCATGCTTCATATACATAGACTCAACTTCACATACTCAGACTCAATTATGCGGGCCTTACTTCCTAGGTAAGTCCAGGTATGTTTTTTTTTATACTAGTAATTTCACTTTGCTACATTTATAACATAAAAGGTGCACAAATGTAATCACTAAAAGTGGTATTTGAGTGCTAAGAGTGATACTTGAGACAACCTATCCCTAGCTTAGACCTAGACCTATCCTAGAGCCTTTTATCACACTTTTCCAACCTTTATATAGACCACAAATGTCCCTAGCTAGATAAAACATAGTTTTAGACCTTCATTTCTAGATCTTGTCTCTTCATGTCCAACAACCCACAAACTGGACATTAGCATCACATTAAGGACACAAGAGCCACGTGGAGCTAGTGTCCCCAAAATGGCATTAATGTCCTTTACCCTAACTTTTTTGAACAAATATATTTTCAAAATTAAAACCCTCTTAAGGTTGGCCTAAGCATATTTTATTATCCACACAAGCTACAAAACTCTATAAATACATGACTTATAGACCTCTATCCATTACATGAAAATTATATGCAAAAGATGTATTCAAACACAAAATAAGTTAATCAAGATAAAGGTTATTAATCCCTATTCTACCCTACTTATGTATACTACAATCTACAACTACCCTAATCCAAAATTTTATAGATTTCTAATCTCAACCACACTTAAGGCATTCAAGACCACTATCATTCTATCATCACTTGCACTTGCACTAGGACTTAGGTGGGGATAACTACATCAGAATTGATCCCTCCTCAGAGTATTGGTATATAGGCAACTCTATTCACAGTGGGATGTTGAGGATGTCCAGCCTATCTTAATGATGAACACACTTTTTACCTCATGCATTACTTGCAAGGAGGAATAGGGTTTTTATTAGAAATCAGCTATTACAGGCACAATACAAAGTTTTAGACTTTATGTGTGCACTAATAGAACCTAACAACACAAGTGTATGTGCACCTAGAATTTAAGAATAATATTGCATAAAGGACCCTACTACCATTATCAAGACACTAGAGCCATATGGCACTACCATCTAAGTGTGGCACTATTTTCAAGGAGAGGATCTAACATAAGGATCTAGTTGATGACACTTAGACCTATTTGTATCTTAGTTTTCAGCACTCAAATCCTCCATATTAGGTGCTTTCTAGATAAGTCTCTATTTGCACATTTTTATTACTATTTTTATAAAGTCAAAGTAAGTCAACATATATAACAAAATAGTGGTTATTTATTGCATATTATTTCATTGATTTAGATTAATCAACCCTTTAATCAAGCATAGAATTTACATAGCTAAACCCTAAAAGGTTAAAACACTTTTTCACGCATCCATTTAACTTTACAAATCCACCAAATGTGAATATTTTCACCTTCAACACAAATCCATCAAATTCATCCTTCAATCCAATAAATACAATAAATCCATCCTTTAACACAAATCAGTTCACTCCATCCCATAATCCACATTCCCAAATCACTAAATACATCATAGAGGGAAAAAATGAGGTATTTCTATAAGCTTTAAGTTTAGGAGCCAAGTTTCCTCCTAATTTTGAAACCCAAACCATTCCACATCACCCTACCACTAGTAACCCTATTTTACAAAATCAACCAAATCTTCCATCCAATATTTATAGCCTTGATTCCAACATCTCTTATCATACTAACAAAGGGAATCTAATTTTATCACCCCTACCATCTATAATTACACAAGCCCCAAAGCCACAACTAATCTAAAGAACCCAACCTACCAAAACATTACCATGCCTAGTGGTCAGCCTAGTCAAGAAAACAAAATATGTAAATTCACTCTTTTGGGATAACCTTATGATGTTATCTTTCAAAACTTAGTCATTGCAAACATGGTCATATTACCTAACACCAAACAATTTGAGCTAAATGTCTCAAAACCTACATGGTATAGACCTAACAAATATTATGCTTATCACAAAATTGAAGGTCATTCTTTAAACTATTGTGCAAGACTAAAACATTATATCCAAGATTTGATTGATAATGGGGACACTAAGGTAGATTCAAGTGTATCCATGTTTGACAATCATAGCTTGGGGGTGTGCCAAGATGTATTTCCTGAGCCTAATAAAGCTACTCCACTTCCATGTCAAGATCATAACCTTTCATCCATTTCTCACAAACCTCTTTTTGACACATCCATTTTCAACCAATCCATAGTTGATAAACCCATATTTAAAACCATGGTCTACCTTCCATTTTTATGAGTCTATCTTCATTGAAAATCCTAATTTTGACCAAGAGCCTATCTTTGACCAAGATCCCATTTTTTTACAAAGATCCCATATTGGACCAATCCTCCTCCAACCAACACAACTTATCACCCATTGGCCAATCACCCAACGTCTTATCACATGTTAAATCCCTCATCACCCCATACTATAGACCCCAAGTGGCAGAGGTACTTGTAGACAACCAAATCCATGATCAAAGAATTATCAAATGCATCCATTTTGAATTAAAAATTAGACTTAATAACATCAACTACAAACCATTTGAAATTCAATGTAAATATGTTAATGATACTTTAGTAGTTTCTAAGGAAACTTCATCCATAATTGAAATATGATCCATTCATAGTCTATACGAGGACCATGCTTCGACCACTCCTTTCATAAACATCACCAATCCTTCCTCCTATATTGTAGTTCCATCTCTCACACCCATTTATTGGGACCAACAGTTTTACCTATCATCAATTTCTTTTCATGGTAATCAAATAATCACATAATTCCTAGCTAGTCTCTTGCCAGAAGAGCATAATGAAACATCTACATATTCTAAGGAATAAGTGTTACTCAAACAAAACAAATCCTACAATTCAAATCTAAAATCAACTTATCATAATGAAAACCTCTTTGAGGCACTGTTGGATGATCAAAATCCAAATTGTAATCCAAATCCAAATTAAAATACAGAAAATAAAAAATATGAATTCTTTAGTGAAAACCTCTTTGAGGCACTATTGGAAAATCCAAATCTAAATCCCAATCAAAGCAATAAAAAAAATACCTTCGTGAAAACCTTTCTAAAGAACCAATGAATAATGATCTCAATCTCCCTCTTATGTTAGCACAACCATAAAATGGCTCTCCTTTATATATTGAAAACACCACTAATCCGAATGTGAATCCCCAAAACATTTAAATTTTGATTACTCCCAGTCTTGTTGAATGTGATATTGTTGGTCCCAATCATTATTCACATCATGAAAATTAAACTTATCCATATAATTATTCCATCCCTCTGAACCTTTCATGCACTCAACACACATCCTTCATCCAACATACCTTTTACTTTACCCTATTTGGCAACACCCTTTATCATAGGGGCTATGATGGTATCCTGCTAAATATGGAAAAAGCCAACTTAGAAATAAAATAAGTTATTAAATATATATTTAGAGTTCATACCTGAAAGATCCATAGGGGTCAACATCATGAATCTAGAACCCTTCCATATTTGAGATGCCAAAAATAAAAATAAAATACAACATATATAAAAAAAAAAAGAGGAAGAAGAGCAAAAGAGAAATAAATCCATCCAATAGTGAAAACCATTTATATGGTGCCTTGGTCAAATACCATGATAAAAACTTGTTTCTAGTGTCATGCGTAAAATAATTAGTTTACTATACACACCCTAGTCACTTGAGGGCAAAGACATTCCATTTAAATCCTATGCATTCTCAATCATCCCTCCATACTTACACATTTTATGCCTATCCAAAACTATCCTACACTCATCCTCAACCATCCTTAATAATCATATGCTTATCCAAAACCATCCTTACCCATCCTAAACTATCACAAAGCATCCTTAACCATTATAATCCTATCCTTAACCATCCTAATCCTATCCTAAACCATCCTTACCATTACCTATCCAAACCCATCCTTATCCATTTAATCCAACATCCATCCTTACTATCCTTATCCATTGAATCCTAAGGCCATCGAAACCCTTCCTTCTCAATCCAATCTTTGCCATCATAGAGTGATCTTTCTTCCTATTTTGAACTTGATAAGTAAGTGGAAATGTCTTGAGATATGTTTTTAGAAATATCTTGGTGTATCCTTGCGATACTACTTTGAAGACTAGGCACTTGGTTCTTACGTCATGTGTTCCTTGGAGTTATCATCTTAATTCCTATCTATTCCTATTCATCCATACTCCATCCATAATATATCCCTTACATCCACTACCTTTCCCTTCCTTGGTGCTAGAACAAGTTTTTCCCTTTGCTAGTAAGCCTTGTGTAAACATTATAAAACCTCAAAAGCATCTAGAAATCCACAAAAAATCCAAAAACATCTAGAAATCCACCAAAAATTCAAAAACGTCATAAAATCCAAAAACATCTATAAATCCATAAAAAATTCAAAAACATCTAGAAATCCACAAAAAATCCAAAAACATTTAAAAATCTAACAAAATACAAAAAAAATCCAAAAAATAATAGAGAAATCCCTTATCCTTAGTTATGTACCTTAGTCATCCCTTACATGGATTACTCATCAGATAACTCAACATTGTCAAAGATCTCAAATGCCAAAGGGTTCTACTCTAGCCAATGACTTATGAAAGGTAATTTGCTTACTTGTGTGTATAGTCATTTGCTTACTTATTTTCTATTATTTTATTGTACATCCTAGGTGTTTATTTGCTTTTGTAGTGTTTGTTTACTTCTTTGTTTGTTTTACTTACATGGTTTTCATTATTACAAACATTTATTTTTATCTTGTTTTAATTGTTAGTTTATGTGTCTAGATCATTATGTGCATTACAAATGGTGTTATTATGATCTTTCATATCATGATGCATTGAGTCTTTAACTTATGAATCTACTAGTTTTTATGTGTACAACACAATAATATCATGGTTTTTCCATACCATCAGTGTATATTGTCATACACAATATCAAAAATTAGGTTGCTCAACTCTTATCGATTATTAATATTGGAATTATTCTTGGAAATTCAAGGCAAAATGAATAAACAATCACATCCTCAAATGAATTATCTATGTGTCATATAATATAAATCTATTATGGTTTATTCTTCAGAGGACCCAGATGTGTTGAGAAGACTAACCCACAGAGCATTTTTAGAGGTTGTAATCCATGTCATCTCTCTTAAACATTTATAATAAACACTATGTTAATCTTAAATGGTTATATATCCGTCTCAAACACAACCATTAACATTCACAATCCCATAACAAAGCACATCTATTTTTCAACCTCATCACTTCTATATAACAAAGATTTTGAATTTGCTACCCACATGAATAACTTCAGCACAATCAATTCCAAATTCTCCATTCTGAGAATGGTGAATTCATTTTTTATCTCATTTTCTAAACATTTTCTTCGACAAAACCAAATTTATTGCATCATACATCCTATAATCGCCTCTCATTTCCATCCATCTATATATAATACATATTATCCAATCATGTGATAATAATTAATCCATGCAATCAATTAACTTCTTTGTTTATGCTTGCACATCAGTCATCCAAATAATTTTCTAATCTTTATGTTCAATCTCCTACACCTGTTGATTGGGATCAATAATATCAAAATATCCATCATTTCTCCATCAATCAATAATCAATCAATTAATTAATTAGTCAATCAAATCTAATTATGTAGCTTTATCAACAGGATATATCATTCCCACATCCACTCTTATGAACCCTAATTCATGGATCACCTCAAAGAATGCAACTCATCTTACGATATATCAATTCCCAATCCACTCTTTACATATATCATTAGTTGGGGAAAAATAAATCCATCATCACATCTAATCAAAATGTACAATCATTAGCTTAAGTGGGTTAGTACCTTCCATGGGTCAATCTTACATTACATCATCACTTTACATCTCTTCCCACATTGGGAGAACTACAACTGGATTGATATCCTCATCCAAACTTTATACATGGTGGATTATGTAAGAAACACTTAGAGACATGGGGTATCTAGGCTCAGTTAAACCACCATCATCCATCCACATCATTTCATCCATATTTTCTACCATCATTTTTTATGCACCTAAATCTGCTTACCCTAACCATTTTATTAATCCCATTATTTATTTGAATTAATCTCGTAACCATAGTCTTAATTAAAAGATTAAATCATATCCTCTTTCATTATTCTTCATCCATTAACCTTATCCCTTCCCCACAAATCAATTAATTTACCCAATCCTCATTATCTACTAGCTAATCCCACTTGTCCATTATTTGAGAGTTTAAAATTTCCATGACACATCTACCCACCTACTCCTAGGATTTCCTACAAGCCTAGCCTCCAATCCTAAACTAATACCCTTCTAATCCACATTTAGTCCTAACATGAACCTACAGTCTTCTACTCTCTAGAAGTTTGTCTCATCCTCCACATTTTCTATAAATCTCCATTTCTAGAGAACTCTAAGGAATTTTAAATTCTTTAGAATTCCCCACTTTTTCCTAGAGTCTTCTTCTCTAGAAAATTCCAATCAAGTTATAATTCATTGGAAAATATCCCTCCCTTGTCTATTTAAACACCTTCATTCCACCATTGAGATAAATAGAAAATCCATGTCTAATAAATGCTAAAATCTTCCATCAACATAGTCTTTTGATCAAGTCATCAAGCCAACATCATGTCATGCTAGAATATGAGTCTACTTGTAATAAATATAATCTTCATCCATAATATTTAATCTTTTTTTTGTTTGAAAACTTGATTTAGAGAACTTGGATTTAGATTAGAATGTTATTTTGAATGATGTTCATAGTATTGCATTTTGATCTAATGGCTCTAGATTTTAATGAAGTAGATTGATATTTTAGTTATTTTGGTTAAATTATATAAGTAAATCTATTTACCCAAAATTTTGATCTTACATTTGGCGAACACAGTGGGAAAACTCCTTTAAATTAATATTTTTTCATGTTTTAAATGTTTTGATAGCTTGTAGGATTGGTTGGATGAGAAGAAAACTCCGGATTTTGTTAAATTTTTACATCTAGGTGAAAGGTAGTTTTGCTCTACAAATCATGATATTGCATCAACGATATTACCTAAGAATAAATGGTTTTGCATTGACCATACACTTTAACCACTAATGGCCAACCTTTTTGATAGGTCTTCAACTTTTTACAATACCACAAATCACAAAAGGTGAATTTGCTATTTAAGTTGTAGTTTTGCTTAGAAAATGACATTTTTGAAACAATATAGTCTTATAGTCAAGAAATTAGTTTTATACATATCCTTTGGTTTTTTTAAGGTTTATAAGGACTTTTTTTGACTTATAGGGGTAGGTTTAAAATTTTTTATTTATGAAATTAGTAGTGTTTTATACTAAATAAAACTGCTTTTTTGTAGTTATGATATTGAGTCTGAAGTCATAGTTTTGCATTTATAAAGGGTGGTTTTGACCTTAGTCATATAACCATTAATTCAAATTGCTAACTGTAGACACCACAAATGTGTCTGCACCTTGGTTCTCCCCCCTTGTCCACCTCAAACCCATATCCTAACCCTTGGCCTTAGTCCCCTCCACTCATTTGATTAAAATAACTTAAATATTTCAATTAAGTGGCCCCCTTTCCACCTCACCCTTGCCACCTTGGATCCTCCCTTGGATCCCTCCACCTTCCTCTTAGCCTTTATTATGCCAAATCTTCTCATTATCTTCCTCCCACACCCATTTAAGCATCCTCATGACCATTCTTCCCACAATCCCTCGCCCGGCGGCGTGCAAGAATGGGCAGAGGCTATTTTTAGTCTCTGTCCCCATTCTGCCACTGTCGACGTCGGCGACCCTTCGGCCGACGTCGGTGATACTGCCAGCGTCGGTAGCCTTCAAGACTCCTTTCTGCATCCATTCCAGCCCCCGGCCCCTTGAGCTCGCAAACTGATTTCTCTTGGCATTTTGGCATTCGTTTCTTCTCCCTCTGGACCTCGTGCAACAACAGCAACAGGTGCAGGGATTCTTGAGCAGAGATTTCCTCTTGCAAAGTCTTCTATGGTCTCAACAACAGCTCTCCCACTCTTCATTCAGTAAGCTAAAAAGGTAAGCATAGTCTGTTATTTCATTTCTTTTCTTTTCTTTAGTGTTCAGTTGTTTGGTATCTGCTGTCTCCCACTCCCTCTGTCCTACCCCCTAAGAGGCTGAAAAGCCTTCTCAGGCCCTATCTCTATCCATCTCCCTTTCACCTGTCATCCTTTCAGTACAATCCCAGACAACTCCCTCATCCTTTCTGCCCAATAAAGACCCTGTACAGGGCACCTAATCAGAACCAGACCATTCCCCAGTCCATTCAAAGTCATCCCTGAACTCTGTCTCGACCCTGTTCACAAACCAGACCTGTCCACAGTCCAAAAACCTGACCAAACCTGACTACAGGCCACTTCCCCGACCGACGTCGGTTACTGCCCCGACCGACGTCGGCAGGATAACCGAAGTCGGCAGACCAGGAAACCGACGCCGGCAACATTCTCGACCTCGGCAACTGTCATCAGCCCGACAACTCCTTTCAGGTAATCATTGATCTTTTCTTTCATTTCTAATTTGTTTATCACTCCTATACTAACCTTGATTTTTTGACAAGTTTTTAGCTCTGTTTGATCATTATATTTTCATAGGAGAAAGGGGGTGTTGTACATATTGGTATAAAACATCTTTAAAACACCCTCGGATTACTTGGAGTAATACCACACTTTACAAGAAGTGTTTTTATTTTCCATAAGCAATTTTGCATAACAATAGGCAATTTTGAATTAAATAGGTCAAACAATATACTTTTGACTAAATATATATATTTTTTCATCATTATGTATATATTGTCTACAAATATTTAACATTTTATAAATATTTCTAATCACTTTGTATATATTTTCATTCTGTTGCTAGAATCTATTGTTTTCCCCTAAATTACAAAACCACATATTTCAACCTATGATATTGCCATCTAAGTTGAAGTATTGCCTAACCATCTACATTCTTGTATAACTTTATGATTATGATCATTTTTATTTAACCCTTAACCAAACCACATTTTTAATAGTTGCAATATTACCAAACACTTGCAGTTTTGTGCTCTCTGGAAGTGGTTTTGTACTGAATTGACTATGTATCTACAATTTTGCCTTTTGTAATTGCATTTTTACACTCATTTTTTGAATTCAATTTGTCCTTTTTGAGTGTGATTTTTAGGATCATTTTCAATGATTGAGTCATTCTAAGCATCATGTAAGTCCTAAATTATGTTTGGCTTTGGGGGTGCTACCCCTCAATCCTACCATGTACTGTGATAGGCAGTGCACCAGGGGCACTACCCCTAGACACCACAAGAGGTACTGACCCTTGACCTTACTGGGGGATGCCACCCCCAAACCCACATGTCATGGCCCCTCATCCAAAGAAGTTATAGAGCTAAAATCATAATTTTTTTAATGGTTTTTATTAAAGTTATACTAACATTTTGTTTTTGCAAGAGTAAATCTAGTAGTAACTTTGACTTGTTAAAATCTTCTCTTGAAAGTCATATATTTTGTCTAACATCTTGTCTTGTAGGTTGTTCCTCTAAGATTGCCATTTGAAACTACTAATCACTTGTCTTGCAGGTCACCTGTCAAAGATATTTTGGCATTTTGAAAATTCATCTTGTATATATCACATCTAAATCAATTGACTAATAAATATTTTTGTCTACTTATGAGTCACTCAAGGGCTACAATGGTGTATGCTCTCCTTGTGTCCTTATGGTGATTTTTGAAGGATCAAAAACCACTAATAAACCCTCTCAATTTTTTTTAGGGGCAATGTGATGTGGAATTGACATCCACACACTTGCCATAGTCTTAGGGTGATAGTGACCATGAATTTCACCACCACACACTAATCCACACTCTGTGTTCTAGTGGAGTATAAATATTAGGGATAAATATCATTAGGCTAAGAATTTGACCCCATATATGTATTTTATGAATGGGAAGAGTTAATTTTCTAAACCAAGCATTACATAACACCCTACATGGATTTGGGCCCCACATACCTTATGTATCTCGGGGATGCCCCTAGAGATCATGTTTAACCTAGATTAGGACCTATCGACCATAACAAGCAACTTGCTACTAGATTTGGTATTAGCTCCCAAGTGAACATCAGGTGTAGACAAGGTTAATAGTGTATGATAAATTTTGTAATATGTCATCATCCTACAGCCTCACCTATGATTTTGCTAGTCAGTGTAGTCATCGGGTTACACACCCAAAAATAGTTTACTAGTGATAGGTTTATGGTTTTATTGATTTGGTAAGTGTTGTGTTAGACTAGTGCTATTTGTGAGCCAATTCCACCTCTTACCCAAGCCTATACACACCTACCTAGGCATTTTTCATTATCTTGTATATCCTTGCACATCCGTCCACATTCTCTTGAACATATTTTCTTTGTACATTTATATATATCCTTTTAAGTTTATCTCATCTTGTCCTAGTCTAGTCTCATCTACCTAACACTAGTCATACCCCATCCCTTACTTACCTTAATAAAGTATTGTCATCCCTCCATCACATCTTATCATATTCCACCCTCATTTTCCTCACTTAGCCTTAACATTAATCATCCCTAGCATCATCTTTATCACTTAGTCCACCTTGTCTATAACCAATCTTGGTCACATCTTAGTCCTTTTATCACCATATCCTCACTTCATCTTGCCTTGTTTTACTCATACTTATAATTTTTGTCCAAACCATATTACCCATCACAAAACTTACCTTAGTCGACATCTTGTCACTTATCTTGACCTTGTTTAGCCTAATCACCTTATTCACCACTTTATCCCTTACAACCTAATCACAGTCTAACCCATCATTACTTATCCTCCCCTTGCCTATATTAGTTCTCTTGTCAAGTCTATAATCATACTTTAGTCCTCATCTATGTTGGCAAACAACTCTTTTCATCAGGGTCCTCATTATAAGCTTGATTATGTCTAATCAAGTTTGAGTCATAATTACAAGTTATCAACCTATTAATAAAATATTTTCATCCTATTTGAGTTGATCATCTTGGTATTGAGCTAGTCTTCATCTAATCAACCCTAGTAAAAAATTAGCCTCTCAGGCCAGTCTAGCCCCCTATCAAATCTTAGAGCCTATCATAGCTCACTCAATCGAATCCATTTGAAATCATCAAAGTCTAGTTCACATCTTAATTTGGTCTACTTAATCTTGACTTATCCCATTAAACATCACAACACGCCTAAATATCCACTCAAATTGACATCAAATTAGAGAAAACTATTATTTATATTTATTTCACACATCCCAACTTCATCCCTCAATCTTTTCATTCAATCCCCCACACCTACCGTTTGGGACTAGCAAATCACATCATTTGTAATTTCTCCCATCTTTATCCATGACATTTAAAAAAAAATTGGTTCATAACCTAACTGCGTAATGCATCATGGCCAATAGGGATATGTTCCTTTCTAGTCTCTTTAAGATGAGCACTCAACATCTTACAGATTTTGACCACCCATTACCTCCAGTCCACACCCATCCATGTGATTCCCATTCAAATCCTCCATATACCAATCATAGCCAGTCATTTACCCATTTTTATACTAGCAAATGGAATCCAATCTTGGCCACCTCATCTACTAATAGTCTACCCACCTAGTCACGTCAATACCCATCTAATCTAAAATCCAATGCTTCCACATCAAAGTCAATAAGTGAAGAGATCCCCTATACTCCTCTTCTTATATCATTAGAAGCCTTTTTATACCAGTTTGTTGCCAATGACATGATGGTCTATCCACCCATACAACATCTTAATCCTACCAAGCCTAATCCCTCTTGGTATAAAGCTAACCAATACTATGTATATCATTGAACCTAGGAGAATACCATTAATCAATGTCATAATTTCCAAAACTATGTCCAAGAAATCATTAACCATGATGATATTAAAGTTGAGAATGAATTAGATGAGTCTACATCCTTGGGTGAAAAAGAAGAGTAATGCCAAGATTCCATTCCCAATCATGATCAAACCATTCCCTATCCAAACCAAGGTCAAGAATCCACATCCATCTTCCATGGTCCCCCCATCGAAGATGAGTCCATTTCCCATGAGCCTAGTCCTCCCTTCCTTCATGAGTCCTTATTTCATGGGCATGTCCTTAGGAAATCCATTGTCCCTCCATCATCTTCCTCTCATCAATAATTTTAAAGACCCCATGTTGAGAGGTCACTTTTGGACAAAGAATCCTCTACTAGTAGCATCACTTCTTATGTATCAGAGTCAACATCGAAGTTGATATAAGTATGGCTCAATCAGGATCATGTTTAATACTAATATATAGATTAGATTCCTCATCAAAAACATCATCCCTCATAGATATTGAAACAAATGATGACTATGTCTACCCTTTTGAATATACATCTAATTTGGATGATAATCAATCACTAGGCATATCTTTTGATCCCAATCAGGATGATGAAGTCATAACAAATTTCTTGCAAGCTTTTTTTGTCAAAGATTGTCAAAGTGAATATGATCTTGTCTTGGACACATGTCTTATAAATAGTCTTAGTGATCCTTTTGTTGATCATGAGGAGATATTCTATGATGTTGAATTGGGTCTCCTGGGAACCCCCATGAGGACCATGTTTCCCAATCACCCCTCATTGAACTCATCATATCATCTTTATTGCCTTCATCCACCATAAATCCTTTCCTTCCTATCGATGATCATTTAATCATCTCCCTCCATAGGGATGAATAGGAATATACATCGTTGGACTCTTCCCCAAGTAATATAATATGTGACACAAATACAAAGGTCCAAGATCATATTCAAAAATTCAATCATAATGATCACATCACCTTCGATCCAATAAGTCAAAATCAAGAAAATTCAAATCATTAGCCTAATTAAAAAACATCTTCCCCTAGTGAAGCCCAATGTCAAGCACTATGGAATCATCAAAGTCAAAGATCATTCTCCTCTAGTAAAGCCCAAAGTTAGGCACTATGGGGAAGTTGAGAAATAATCAAATCTAAAAATCAAAATAATGTCAAAATCACTATCAACATGGCCAATAATCCATTAAATAATAAGATCAAAAAACCACAAAGTCAAAGTGTCTTGGATTTCTTGCAATCTTTTGTTACATGGCACTAATAAAATATAGAATGTCCAACATCTCCAATGATGTGTGTGACTGCTAGTCATAATCCCCAATCATCCATCACATTTTCATCCCATAATCTAACCATCCATTCAATTCCTATACTGCACCATCACAACCAAACCCTAAATCCATCGATTCCATAGCTCACAAACTAAGACAATATTGTCTCTCATATGGGTGATGAAGACACTTGGTCTAGATGTCTAGAGGGGTCTCAATTAATAATTAACAAAGGTAACATGAACATCAATCCATCTAGCAGTGACAATATGATTCTAGTATCACATCTCTTTAGAATAAGGCTTGGCTGAAGATCATAAAAATGTATACATCATGCATCTTGCCCACCTCTAATAAATATAGATGCTATTAATAAAACCATAATAATAATAATAATAGAAAAATGAAATAAAAATCATTCATCCAATGGTGAAAACCAATCTTCAGGCACCTTGGGCAAGTACCATGATGAAAACAAATTTTTGGCATCATGATAAAATAATCTATTATCTGCATTGTACCTTAACACTTGGGGCAAAAATCCATTTCATTCACATAATATTCCTTGTCAATCCCATCCATTTTTATCTTATCCCTCGGTCCATTGTGACTACCCATCATCAGCCATTATATTGTGCATCATATTATGTCTATATTTCCTTCCCATCTTGACCTTCGTAATGGAGTGGAACATGTCTCAAGAAATGTTCTATAATCATCTTGGCATATCCTCTAATGAACACTCAGGTAACTAGATATTTCATTCCTTAAAAATGTGGTCATTGGCACTCCCTAATCCCATCTTCTTTGGTCTTCATCCCCACCCCCATTCTTTTGTTATCTCCTCTATTTGTCATTATATCCATACTTATTTTGGTTGCTAGGCTTAGTATTCCATTTGATAGTAATCCCATTTGTATAGTTTACATACATAATCCAAAAAAGAAATTGAAAATTGAAATATGTCAAAAATTCAAAAAAAATCATAAAACCTGGAAATAGTCAAAAATATTCTTGGATGTCTTGTCTTATGCCTATTCCCCAATTTCAATCCATCTCTATTCCCTTCATCTCTCACCACCAAGTCAAAGTCACTTATTCCACTATTATCATTCATTCTAAACTGAGGAAAATATAATTTATCTTGGGCTAGCATTGACCTAGTCTCACTTTCGCTTGATCAGTCTTATGTCTCTCATCTAAATTCCCAACATAGTCTACTCCAAAATCCATATATGTATTCAAATACTAATCATCATCCCTAGTCTAATTCAAGTTTATAACCTTAATCCAAATTCACATCATCATTCATCACCTAATCAATCATCACATCAAATTTCATCAAGGCAATTCGATAAGACACAATGGCATTCATGTAGATACTTGTGTGTGTTACTTGTCTACTCTGTGTTGTTTGATTTGTTTGCATGTCTTTTATCATGTATATATTTGATTATCTTATGTTTTCATTGTTTACATCATGTATCTTTTTATCTATTAGGAAATGAATGAGGATGTTATAATGACACCAAAAAATCCATAATGAGGATTTTAGGTGCCCTTGATGATGCAAAGTTCACTATTTGCCCCTTATCTACACTTTGGCACAATGTCCTCTTGGTCATACTTATATCATGGGGCATACTTCTAAGTGCTATATTTATCAAATTGTTTATACTATGATGAGACTTAACAATGATGTCTTGATCATACACTCATCATTGCTCCTATCCTCTATCACCTATCATAACATATCCAATCATTTATCCTAGTCCTTTATCTTCAAGATGATCATCCAATCATCTCATCCTTTATCTTCAAGACGATCATCCAATCATCTCATCCTTTATCATCACATTATATCATCTTTTTAGTCATCAACATCTAACATATCATCTCCCATCATTTATCATAATCTAACATCTAAGTTGCATCCTCTATCTAAAAATTAACATCCGTCCTCATCATCATCTTGTAATCTACTATGAACTACATTGGTCTAAGGTCTTTTCAGACTATGTAGGCAGTACTTAGTCACATAACGTGTCTAAGCTCAACTCATCCACTCTCTTCTCTTTCATCTTCATATCCCTTTCTCTTCCTCAAGTCTTGTATCAATCAAATTGTTGAGATATAATATCAATCAATCTATTGATCAATCACCATACCTGTAATTATCTCACTAATATTTTTTGTCAATCACCCACACCTATCGATTGGGCCTGATATATCACAAAATACATCTATTCTTCCATCAGTCATCCATTATAAATGATTGGTTAATTCATCAACTCTATAGTATTTTTCTCCCTTTCATGTGTCCTTGCTAGCCCGACATCATCACTATTAATCACATTATGGATAATTATTTGATGCAATGTATTCCAATTATTCCCCTTCATCTTTTAGTCACTTGATCAAATCATTTATTCTCTCTTCCCCTTCATCATATCACTCAACTTTAGATTTGAGATACACTCATAATTAATATTATCAAACATTGTCTTATTATTGGTTTGATGCTCTCCCAGCATGTGCCCTTACTTGGGATATGTCAATAGCTCATGGCCTTTATCATCTTCATTTATATATCTCCTTGACATGCATCCTTGTTTGGTATATATCAAAAACTTTTGGATTTTTATATTATCATCATGTGTCCACTCCTTGTGCATATGTTTTTTTCAGGTAAATCATCACTTTATATCTCACTACTCAAGTTGAGTTCATTTTCTCCATCATCTATCTCATATCTCTCATCCCATCCCCTTGTCTATTCATCACATCCCACCCCTCATTTCCTCTTTCAAGTGACCATCTATCTCATTGTTCTCCGCATGTCCCCTTAAATGGGAATCATATCTACTAACATTCGTCTATGAAATGGTTTTGATTTTAAATACCATTACTCTTACTTTGTCCACTCACAATGCCCATTCAAAGAGGAAAAAAATGTATGCACCTAAATCTGCTCGCCCTAACCATTTTACTAATCTCACTATTTATCCTAATTAATCTCATAACCATAGTCTTAATTAAAAAATTAAATAATATCCTCCTTCATTATTCTTCATCCATTAACCTTATCCATTCCCCACAAATCAATTAATTTACCTAATCCTCATTATCTACTAACTAATCTCACTTGTCTATTATTTGAGAATTTAAAATTCTCATGACACATCTACCCACCTACTCCTAGAATTTCCTACAAGCCTAGACCGCAATCCTAACTTAATCCCCTTATAATCCTCATTTAGTCCTAACATGAACCTAGAGGCTTCTACTCTCTAGAAGTTTCTCTCATCCTCCACATTTATTTATAAATCTCCATTTCTAGAGAACTCTAAAGAATTTTAAATTTCTTAGAATTCCCCCCTTTTTTTGAGAGTATTCTTCTCCAAAAACTTCCAATTAATTTTTAATTCATTGAAAAATCTCCCTCCCTTTTCTATTTAAACACCTTCATTCCTCCATTGAGCTAACTAGAAAATCCATGTCCAATCTATGCTAAAATCTTCCATCAGCATAGTCTTTTGATCAAGTCATCAAGCCAACATCATGTCATGCTAGAATCTGAGTCTACTTGTAAGTAATATAATATTCATCCATGATCTTTAATCTTATTTTTGTTTGAATCTTGATTTAGATCACTTGGCTTTAGATTAGAATGTTGTTTTGAATGATGTTCATAGTATTGCATTTTGATCTAATGCCACTAAATTTTAATAAAGTAGATTTATATTTTGAGTATTTTGGTTAAATTATATAATCAAATCTCATTATCCAAAATTTTAATCTTATATATTTAATAATAGTGCTATATCTCCTTAGCAATGTTTGAAATTATTAATTTTTTAAATCTTTATCACAAATCAAATAATCTATATTTTTATTTTATGACCTGCAACTTACCATCATCAAGATATATCATTCCCACATCCATTCATAAGACCCCTAAGATTGAGCACCATCTAAGTGTTAGTCTATAAAGTGAGAAATGTACTTTTGCCAACATCTTCTCTAGTTTTTTATAACTAGGGATAAATCATTTTACACATGCTTTAATCATGCAAGTACGATATCAATTTTTAATACTTAAATTTTTTGTCAAGTAATAATTATCACCACTTCAACATTTTCATCTTAATCATTTTGAGCATACATCCACTTTACTACATGAACACTTGAGGGGGAATCATCCCAATCATTTTCATTCACCTGGGATAAATTTTTCTTTTCAATCATCAATGTTCTACTTTGTCTACTATTCTGCAAAATGGTCTTGCTTCACAAAACCCTTTCAAATAAGGGAAAATATAGAAACATAAATTTCATAATTTAGTTTCAAAATTAACTTTGACATGCTAACCCATATTCTTTCCTAAATTTGAATTCAAACTAACATCGTTTCCCTCTAAATTTCAAATAATCAAATAATTCTTAATTAATTAGTTATGCACATCTTTTCTTATAAAATAAATTAATAATATATTTTTTCCACTTCACCTAGACATATTTCATGTTTATCTCAACCATGTTTTGACTCATCCAATCATCCTCCTCAAATTCCTCAACCACCTTTTGAGTCACCTTGGAACATTTCAAATTTCTTGACCCATCTTGATGACTCACTCAACCAACTCCGCTTTCCTCTCAACTTGTATAATTGGTCATCATCCTCATGAATAAGGACTAATTATCCACCGTCTATTATTTGAAAAATTGAAAATATTCAAATAATCCTCCAGCATTCAATTGACCTCTTGAAAACCTATAAATAGATGTGCAAGCTATCACTTAAAATCATCCTTATGCTAACAAAGTGCTATCAAATTATTATATAAATCTAAACCATCCAAAGATAATTTTCATACCAAAATGTTATTAAAATTCCCTTACGTTGGATAATATTTAACAAACACATTTAGAGAGAAAAGCCATTTTAAATCGCAATGGAGGAAGCTCACGGTACTTTAAAGGTATAAGTTTATGTTTTAATTTTCTTTTATTTGTAGCTCTATCCTAAGTTGATTGAGTTTAGATTAAATTTTATTGGATAATTGTTATCTTAGATTACTTTACATTTGTATATTCCATTCATACACCCAAGTCTCCATTTTCCTTACTAAAGAAACTTGTGGAGTGTCATCTCATATATCTCCCTCCTCCTATAGAGGTTGGATAATTGTTATCTTAGATTACTTTACATTTGTATATTCCATTCATACACCCAAGTCTCCATTTTCCTTACTAAAGAAACTTGTGGAGTGTCATCTCATATATCTCCCTCCTCCTATAGAGGTTGATGTGATTTGACCTCTAATAAAAAGATATAATGTCATTGTAAAAATAAATGTTATACCTTAAAACACAAGATATAAGACCTTATTGATAATCAACATATTACCTTTGATGATCCTCCAAAGGATTTAGGGTCATAACCTGGTGACCATCAAAACCAAAAGATGTTTAATGATCCATTACAAGATAATTCTTAGAAAAATATGGAAGTGCAAATGACATATAATGTACATCCTTCTCCACCATATTATGGTCACCCATTATATGGGATTATTGGAACACTTACATGCATTATACATCTTATGGTTCAAAGACCTTATATTACATTATATGACAATGAAATTATGGATGATGATTTAGATCTTCAATCATTGTTTATTAGAGCATATCTTGATCATTGTCCTATACATAGTGTTATAGTCGAGAATTATTGTAGTGAAAATATACGTACCATGAAATTACTCACATATTTGGGATATACACAAGAATATTTATACCCTTCGACCAAAATGGTTAGATCATTTACTGGGACATTAAAATATGTTATTGGTGAGATTGATTTACATTTATAAACTGGTCCAACACATGTGATCACTACCTTTTATATTATACCATACACGAGAGTATTTGGTATGTTATTGGGACAACCTTATATACATAAAATATTTATTGTAACTTCCATAGTGCATAGGTGTATTAAATAGATTCATACCAACAGGGTAATTATAATTTTGATAATTTCATATGAACATCCACTTGAACAAGGCAAGTTTATTACAAGACAATAAATTGTAAAACCTAATAAAGTTAATCATACATGAAAGGGTAAACAATCGGTAATTCCCTTTCCTGAATGGACAACACTTGATATACCATTGCACTAAAGATATGGTCCACCATGTTGTTTAGAGTAAATAAGCATGTTTCAATTATAGCTACATCAAAGAAACCACAAATCACTAAAAATGGGTTACAAGAACCACTAATATTACCTCTGCATGACCAAATAGTACTATGAGACATACACAAAGTGCCA
This sequence comes from Torreya grandis, assembly GCA_037957365.1. Classification (NCBI taxonomy): domain Eukaryota; kingdom Viridiplantae; phylum Streptophyta; class Pinopsida; order Cupressales; family Taxaceae; genus Torreya; species Torreya grandis. The sequence continues at coordinate 7,587,591 of JARHVA010000071.1, read as the reverse complement.
CATATATTATAGTTTTAGATCTAACACCTGTAGATGCTCCTTGATAGTATCACTAGTTTGATGTACCATATTTCAAGTTCAAAGCTTCCTTTGAGCATCCCTTAGATGGAATCATATGCTAGACTTTTTACTTCCAAATATTACTATAAAATCTATAAAAATAAAATATTCTAAGAAAATATTAAAATATTAAAATAAATAAAAAATACACAAACTATCCAACATACATAATTACTAGCTCTTTGGCATTTATGATTATTTAATTTATGTTAATAGATATCATGTCATTTATTTTATATACACATATGATTTATAGGTAATTTAGTATGATACATAAATACATTAGATGTATGTTACATGCAATATAGATGTTGGAGCTCTCATCTTCCCATGTGACACACTATGATGGGGGCATCTTGCTTCTATTTGATCATGATCGATATAGGTTATATTATTTTATTATCACTTTTACATTATCATGTTGAGTTTATATACTAACATGTATACATGCCTATACTCATTCTTACATATTATACTATGTACTTGATATGCTATGTTACATGACATTTTTTGCTAGCATATATATGCAAAGACTAGTATGACATGTTTGTGTTGATTGCTTATACTTAATTTATTCACATTGTCACTTCCTTAAGTGTAATTCTTGTTTGATATTTGATTAATTGTGGAACATTTGAATAGGTCCCTTACTTGTGGGCCATTGTGTGTTATTTAATTATGGGTGAAAATTTGAATATGTCCTCCCTTTGAGTGTGGAGTATTTGAATATGTCCCTTGTTTGCGGTCTTCTTAGGCCCTCTTTTGTGTGACATTGAGTGATCTTGTATGTGTGCTTGATTATTTACTGAGCTTGTATCATTACATTCTACATGTTGTTATGAACCATATCATGCTTCTTAGGGCTTGTTGTGATCACAAATTTCAAGCTTCATTGATATATTTACTTCAACATGCTACTCATATATGATACATGATCCATATGCATATAATGATATTATCTTATCTTTTAAGGTAAGGTGACTATCAGATTTCACTCTCCTCTCCTTAAGGCAAGGCGTGGGGGGTACGGGGGTACAGGGGGGTGATAGATCATATTAATGGGGGCATGTCATTGAGACACGACTCCATGCATACATAGTTAAAAAAAATTGATATAGTTTATATGATTCAAATATATACTTGGGTTAAAATTATATACATCTAACACTAATTTTTATAGATTTGGGATAAAGTTTCTTAGATTTATGACAATTATTATACATAATTATAGAGCAGAGGTTGTATTTTGATAAATAATTCAGCTTAAGACACATTATAAGTGTATATGCCATGTATTTACATCAAAAATTGTAAATACATTTTTAAAACATGTTATCGAGAAGCACCATTTTTACCAAAAAGAATCATTTTGAATATTTCCTATCTATAGAAGTTGGCTCCTTTAAGTAGTGTGGTTAATATTTTATGCCCTCAACGGCCTTAGCACAACTTCCCTTTTTAAGGTTGAGTTGGTTATACCACTTAGTTTGGATTTATTATTGTAGAGATGGATTACAAAAATGGTTAGATCAAGCATTATTCATGAAAAATATAAAAAATTCATAAAGAACTAACGATCTAGGCTAACCTATTCAATAGGGTGTGAAAATGACAATTAAGAACTCAATGAAAGAAAGCAAACATACATTACCTTCCCAAGAGCATCCCACCATCCATAAGCGGCTCAAAATGTGTTTTTCCCTTTGATTTGGTGCTCAAGTCTTTAAAAATGGTGCAAAGTAAGCTCATCCACCATCTCAAGAACACAAAGTATAATTTAGGCTCATGATATGAAATCAAATATATGCCTATCAAATGAATCTATCCTATTGCAAATAAAGCATAATAATCAACACAAAATTTTTGTGGAGAAAATCTTGCATTATAAATTTACACAAATTAAGCTTAATCAAAGTGGTCTTAGCCCTCCTATTTATACATTTTCCAAATTGATTAGGATCAACCATGACCGTCCATCTCAAGATCAAGATGTGTGGCCATGAATTAATCCAATTATGTAAATAAAATTTATAAATATTCTCATAAATATTTGGAGGAAGGGGCTTTAAAGAGGCATGAAAAGCGATAATTCTGATATTTGTTGCATTTATAGCTTATGGATGCCACCCCAAAAATGACCTCACTTAATGATGCAGTTAATGAGACTCAATTTTTAATAAAGAAATATTCAATAACTTCCATGAAATTCTTACTTAAGCTCATAATTTGGTTTAATTTTCCTAAGTAAGATTAATCAATTTTAGTGCAATTATTTGGAAATTGGTGCACTTCATTAATAAAACTTGTCAAAAGTCATATTACTGAGTCATAATTTGATTGGAGAGGACTTAGAAGGTGATGTTAGTTGTATACAGAATGTCATCCCATTTAAGATGTTGTCAACACAAAATAACACATGCATGTGTCGTGTGCTTACGAATTAGAAGAAAAGAGTGATGTAGAGTACCAAAATGCATTTTTGTCATTTTGACTCAAATTAATTTGATAAAAGTTAATAATCACATAAAATGCATTACCACATTTAGGGATACATTAATATAAATCAACACTTGTATATGACAAGCTCGAACTAATTAGTGTGTTTAAGTGATTTTGACCCAAATTATGCATATTCACAAATTTTGAGTAAGATTGACAATTTCAACACAATGGTGTTAGGAATTGGATGTCTACATTTTGCCCCTATTTGAGAAGCCATAGTGAGACATTTAGGTGAAGTAACATCTTTTTTTTTTTAAAATTGTTAAGAAAAAATTAGAAGTAAATGACCCATGATGCCCCCTCAAGAGGACATATTGAGATGAAAGAGAAGTATGAACTCTCAAAAAAAGATTAAAAGTGAGATTAACCCATGAAATAGATTAAATCCAAATGAGCTAATGCTTACATGCATTAATTCTATCAATGATCAAAATATAATTAGAGTAAAATGGTCCCCAAAATGAAGGGAATGGGAAGGATACAATCCAAAAATATAAGCGATACACTTTGAACACACCCAAAGCTAGGGTGCAAGTTGTGCACTTATGGAATGATCAATCTTGAGACAAGTTATACACTAAAATATTGCTAGAATGAGGGTAAAATTTTGTAGAGATTATAATTATAATAAAAGGAGAATATTGTCTCTAAAGAGAGTAAAAATAATAATGTGCTCCTATAGCACAAATATGATCATGGGATAAACAATTTTTTCCTCATTATACTGATTTTGATCATTGATAAAGAATGGTTTGCCCCTATAGCGCTGATTTAGATTTATGACTAGTTCAAATGTTATGCCCCATTTGAGAAAATTGGCAAGCAATAGCTCAAGGATATAACCTATTACATAGATTAAAGATGAGCAAGCACAAATGTAGCGGTGATGGTCTAATGACTAAATAAGCCATAAGAAACTAGGCATACGAGGATACCCAAAGTGATGAAAGAGATGAAAAGAAAATGAAGGCAATCAAGCTGACTCAAGATATGTTATGTATCCAAGCACTACCTACATAGTCCAAATAGACCTCAATCCAATGTAGTTCACCCAAAAGTGGGAGAGAATGGAATGAAGGATGAAAAAACTAATTAGTGCTCGATTAGACTCATGATGTATGCCAAGAAATTCACATCTTGCATAGAGTCAGGTGTATGATAAGTCATAGGTACTTAATTTCATTGGTGTTCTTGAGAGATGTTCATCAGAGTTGCATTGATGTTGAGACTTGAGTCCAAAGCACAAGGTGCTTGCTATAGCAAAATGAAATTAGGCATCATAAGTATGATGAACTTATAATGACATTACATTTCAATTGCACTGAGCTAGTTCAAATGTGAATACCTATAACTAAGGATAATGGTAAAGAATGACCAAGACCAGAGTTACAACTATTTACATTTAAACAAAAACAAATAAAAAGAAAACATAAATAAACCTAACTCAAAATTGAGATATGAACAATCAAGACTTCAAGTAGTAACAATAATGATTAAAAACAAAGAAAGAACATATTAATAACTTGGGATCTAGATATGAATAATAAAGATCCATTTGGAACATCAAGATGCACTTGGAAAACAAAAGAAAAGAACAAGACCAAACAACAAAACAAAAGACCAAGAAGAAACAACCAAAGGAAATTTAAAAAATGAAGAGACAAGAAAGCACAACAAAACACCAATAAAAATCAAATAAACACCCACAAACAAAAACCAAGTTAGTGTGGTTTAAACACAATTATTCATGCACATTTAGTAGAGGTGTTACTTTCTATAACAACAAAACAAGAATAAGGACATAAAGTTACTCACTAGATGATAGGAAAACAATGCAGAAGAAATAGGGGAAAAGAAGAAAAGGAAGGGGGTGGCCGAGTTGACTCCATATATATAAGACAAGTGGATGATGCCTACATAATTACATGTATGTAAGATCTAACATAAACTTCAGAGCAAATGTAGTTTTCCCAGGAAGTGGGATAGAAAAAAAGGTGATGATAAAAAAAAACCTGATTAACATTGTAGAAGAAATGGGAATATGGGACAAATGAGAATGATCTTGCAAAATGACGAGCCAGTAGGAAAAGATACTCGCAAAATGGAAAGAGTGTGAGATGATTAATTTTAAAATGAAAAGAGCATGGGATCAGAATAGAGAATCATAAGACAATGTTTTTGTTCTTTTGTGGATCATTTTCTAATGTTTTTGATGTTTTTGGGATAAAATATGTATAAGGAGAACTAACTAATAAAGGAGATGTTCATCCAAGAGTAGAAGTTCTAATTAAAACTAAGATAACTAAATTGACACATGCTCACAAATTAGTGAGAGTGAGGATCCTGATAAGGTAATAATGTCTATCAAACAACAACAAAATAATAGAACAATGCGTAGCATTAAGATAAAATCTGAAGAAACATGCAACATGCAAAAACCATATGCTACAGTATCCGTGTTCACTTATCTATAAAAGAAGCTACAAAATATTGTCTTTGTTGATATACTTTATATAACTAGCTTTGAATATGTCCATAATGCCTATGAGTCATAATTAGGATCATATTTGGTCAAAGGTTAAAAGCATTTAGGTTACAATATCCAAAAACAAAAAAAGAATGTGGTTTTCAAAGAGAACAATCTAGGATAAATATGGTCTAGGAGAGGATGATACAAAATGAATATGATCCAAAAGAAAATGGTTCAAGGTGTGATAAAATGTGTTCAAAGTGCTAATGGTCCAAAGATTTCACTATTCAGAGTTATGAAAATAATATGGTTCTCGAAAGAATGGTCTAAGGTAAGTCAATAGAATATGGTCCATGAGAGGATGGTCTATGATATAATGGTATGATAAAATATGTCAGCACAAGTTGCCCCCAAGTAAAGGGTCTCGTAGACAATGGTTCAAAGTTGTTAGGTATAGAACCTCTTAAGATGCACAAAGTTCATGGGCTCTAGAAGTTCTTACCGTTTAGAGTAGCCAGTCGATATGCCCCTGATTTATAGTTTTTTGTCATAATATATGGTCCCAATCAATTAGGTTGGAACTTACCTTTTTTCTTGCATTAAACATTTGTGTTCTTCTAGTTCTCTTTCAAGACCAAATAACCAATCTCAAACTCCCAAGAGAGAATGTACTTGTTATAGATTCTTCGTAATTTGTTTTGATAGGCTTGTAAGTTTTCTAGGGCAGCCAAATGCTTACCATCAAGAAGTTATAGTTTTCATAAACTTGAGACTCTATATTCTTCGTCATCTTCAATATGTTCCAAAGAAACTCACTATGATGATAGCTCAATCTCAATCAAAATAATAGCTTCTATGCCATAAATAAGGTTGTATGGCGTGGATCCTTTAGGTGTTCAATGACTGGTTTGATAAGCCCATAGGGAAGGAAAGATTTGTAAGTGCCAATTACGACCAATGTCATTGACAATCTTCTTTAAAATGGCTATAATGGTTTTATTCAATGCCTCAGCTTATCCATTGCCTTATGGGTTATATGGCATGGATTTATTGTGCTTGATTTTGAATTTTTCATAAAGGTCTTTAACATCTCTATTTACAAAAGATCCGCTATTATCAGATATAATGCGTTTTGGGATGCCATATCGACATATGATATGGTAATGAATAAATTTGGCTAACTACTTTTTGATAACATAAGTAAGAGGAATTGTCTCAATCCACTTAGAAAAATACTCGGTTGTAGTTAAAATATGTTTATGGCCATTTGAAGATGTTGAGTTTATTTTCTCGATGAGATCGAGGCCCCAAGTAGAGAACAACCAAGGTGTTATGATTGACTGTAGTGGTAAGGAAGGTGCGTATATCAAATTTCCATGTTGCTAATAAGGAACACACTTCCTCACATAATTTTAAGCACCCGTTTCCATTTATGGCCAATAATAACTTGTTCTGAGGAGCTTTTTAGCTAAGACCACACCATTGGTGTGGGTTCCACACATTCTTTCATGAACCTCCTTCGGTGCCAACTTGGACTCTTCTTAAGATAAATAATGAAGTAGTGTTTCATCATAGCCTTTGTGATAAAACATGTTTCTAAGGAAGGTATAATGGGCTAGATGGTGAAGGAATAGTTTTTGTCGGTTGTTTGAAAGGTCATGTGGAAAAACATTATCATATAAATAATTATAATAATCTTGATACCAAGGTAGTTTATGTAGGGGATTGTGACCAGTAATAGCACATACCCTTTCTAAATCTGGTATAATATGCAGGGTGTAGAATATTTTCAATTAAAATTGATATTATTTAGCACTGACATCAATCTGTATCATGGACCCCATTATTGCCATTACATCGATAGATCTATTATTGGCCCTTGGTACTTGTTTAAACAATAGAGATTTAAAATGAAGCTTGAGATTATCCATGATTTACTTGTAAGGAACAATCTTATAATCTCTAGTTTGATATTGATCAGTGGTTTGATTGATGATCAATTGGAAATCACCATAGACCATTAAATATCGAATATCCCACTGTATGGCAAGACAAAGTCCTGAGATCAATGCCTCATACTCAACCATATTATTGGTACAATTAAAATTGATTTGGAATAATTTAGGAGTCAGATCCCCCTATGGTGTAATCAATAATATGTGGGATTCAAATCCACGAGAAGTGAAGGAACCATCAAAATATATTTTTCACTATTCAGGTTCATGCTACAATTCTTCCATTATCATGATAAAATCATCTGGAAATTCAACTATGAGCGATTGAGTGTCTATAATAGGGGCCCTTATAAGTTGATTAGCAATAACTTGCCCCTTGATAGCTTTTTGACTTTGATACTCAACATCAAACTTGCTTAAGAGCATGACCCATTAGCCATACGTCTCGTGAGAGCTACTTTAGATAATAAAAATTTGAGAAGATCCACCTTAGCGATGATAATAATTTTACTATTCAACATATAATGTTGTAGCTTTTGGGAAGTGAACACCATAGTTAAACACACCTTTTAAATAGGCGTATAATTATGTTCTTAATCCACTAGTGTGTGACTTAAATAATATATTGCATGTTATTTTCCTTGATCATCATGTTGGACCAAAAGTGCCCATAGTGTATGCTCAGTTGCTGATATGTAAAGAAGTAGTGGTTATCAAGTGTTGATAGTCTCAAAACTAGTGAATTGGCCATATATGTCTTGAGCTTCACAAATGCTAACTAACAATCTTCATTCTATTGAAACATTACCCCTTTCTTCAAGAGATGTGTAAATGGGTGGCACTTATCTACCAATTGAGAAATGAATATGCGAATAGACTAGATATTTCTTTGCAGGCTTTAGAGTTATTTAAGATTTTAAGGTGGAGGCATTTCAATAATAGTCTTGACTTTAGTAGGGTTGACTTCGATCCCTCTTTGTGATACAATAAACCCTAGCAATTTACCTAAAGTGACTCTAAAGACACACTTCTTAGGATTTAGGTGGACTTTATATTCATGAAGCCTTTCAAAGATTCTTTGTAGAATGTCAGGATGTCCAACACCTGTTCTTGATTTTGCTAGTATGTCATCAACATAGTCCTCAATAATATCATGCATCATGTCATGAAAGATGACAATCATTTCATGTTGATATTTTGTTCTAGTGTTCTTCAAGATAAATGGCATGACTTGGTAACAAAATGTCCCCACAAAGTGGTGAATGCAATTTTGTGTTGATATTTTGGGCTAGCTTGATCTAATTATATCTATAAAATATGTCCATGAGGGACATCATCTCATACCCAATAGTAGAATCAATAATCATGTCGATTTTGGGCAGAGAAAAATCATCTTTAGGACATGCTTTATTGATATCTTTAAAATCTGTATAAAGATGTATACCATGTGGCTTCTTGCTGATTGGAACTATGTTTGATATCCATTCAGAATAGTTTAGTGGTCTAATGAAGCCTACTCCTAATAATTTATCTAATTTGGCTTTTACCAAAAGGGTGATGGATGGATTCATCTTTCTCAATTTTTGCTTAACTAGTTTGGCATCTGGATGAACAACAAGGCAATACACTACCAAGTGTGGGTTTAACCCTGGCATGTATGAATATGCCCATGCAAATATGTCAATAAAATCCATAAAACTAGATATAATGTGTTCATATTCTGCTTCAGTAAGGGAAGCTATAAGATAAACAATTTTGGGATCACCATATGTTTCCAGGTTCACTTCAATTGTGTTCTCTACAAGAAATGTGGAACCATCTTCAAAAATAGTAGGCAAGGTGTGATCGTGATCATCTTCTTCTACTACAATTTCTTGTTATTCCTCCCAAAGTTTTGGATAATGTGATGAATCTGAATTCACCATCTCAGGTAATGGCCAAGTATAAAAAATCTCTATAAAATCAATAGCAAGACACTCAAACATTTGTTGTTGTTTTGAAGATATGTTTGTACTAACTATAGAGCTAGGATTTGATGGACCTTGTGCATCCTTTGGGGATGAGAAAACTTTCCCGTCTAAGAGTGCTTGAAACAAGTTTTCATTTGAGGGCTTGTCTTTTTCTTACTATTTCCCTGGTCAACAAGTGCCTCAAAGAGGTTTTCACCCAAAGATATCAATGTTTTATCTTTGTTATGACAAAGAAATTTTGCCTACTCTCCAAAGTAGGTAGAAGGATCTAATGAAAAATCAAAGCCCTGTTTGTGATCACCAATGGGAAATCCATCTCTTAGGCCCATGTATTCTACAATTTATTCTTCATTTTAAAACTCATCAAGGTGTATGACTAAATTTTGTTGGTCTTAATCAATGATGTTGGGAAGGCAAAGGCATAGGGAACAATGAGATGTTAAGGTCATAATAGCATTTTGATCAAATAAATATGAGTCAGTAAGCTCATCGAAAAGGTTATAATGGGATGTTACATTTCTATCAGGAGTCTCATCACTAGTTGATTTAGAATAATCACTATTGAAACTCATGAGGTCACCCCCAAGTAGTATAAATTTGAGACCATGATTCAAATTAGGTACTCTAGTTGATAAGGTTTCCAAGATTATTTGGGCTCATGGGCCAAGGCCTTTTCCTGTATAATCAAAATTATCCATGATCTGATTAGGGATAGAATATTTTGTATTCAAAAAGTAATAAAAATTGTTGTTAGAATATCACTAGTCTCCTTCAGTGAAAGCCTCTCGATCTTATTTTGGCAAAGTAGCAGGAACAAATACCATTGGTGATTTCCATTGTTCTTTCTTCTATTGCTAGATCAAGTTGGGTTTGTTAGGGATTTTGGAAGGTTTGGGTTTACCAAATGTTTTAGGAGACTTTGGAAACTTAGCAACATGGAAGGCATCCTTAAGACGGTATGTGAAAATGACCACATCTTCAATGACAACGTGTTTTACAAGAGTTATGAGAAAAGGAACAATTGAAGTAGATGCAAGGTCACTAGGGTTGATATAATTGGATGGAGATAGATGTGAAACTATTTCCTTGTTCTTCTTTGCAACAAATTTGAAACTATAGAAATAGTTATAATTATAGAACTTAGCTTCGAGATGTTTACAATATTGATAAGGTTGTTGATCGATAGGAATAGTAACCTCGATCCCATTATGGGGAAACTTAAGGCACTAATGCAAGGTGGATGGAATAGCCTATATTTCATGGATCCAAGGATGAACAAGAAGTATGTTATAAGGTAATTCACTGTCCATAATATGTAATAAAGTGTGGTGGGAAATAAACCCAATAATGATCAACAAATAAATGGTACCAGAAGACTCCCTCTCCATATTATCGTAAGCCTTTATGGTGATCGTCTCTAGTTGAATGTCCTTTGTAGTGTAGCCCAATATTTATTCCATATTGAGAGATATTATGTTTAGCCCCAAACCATTGTCTATAAGAACCAGCTTGATCTTATGGTTTTCAATGATTACCTTAATATACAGTGGGATGTTATGGCTCGGACCTAGAGTAGACATGTCTTTTTGATCAAATATGAGCTGTCAAAATGAAGATAAATGTCCCACTAGTGTTTGGAACTATTTAGGATTTATATCTTTGGGAATAGTTGATTCTTGTAAAAGGTTGTTCAAAATAGTTCTACAGACTTCAGACGTACTCAAGAGGTCCAAAATGGAAATATGCATTGAGGTTTTACTCAATTGGTTTGATAGACTATAATGCTTTTCAATAGTAGGATGAGATGGTTTGGCCTTGGCTGATATAATATTAGGCTTTAGATCCGAAAGCACAATATTCACATTAGGATCCATAGAAGAAGAGGGCAAAGGGCCTTGAAGGTTAACTTATGAGCGTCTAGTTATGACTGTGAAACCTAGAGGTGGTAAGGATCCATTAAAATCAGAAGATGAAGGCAAAGGGCCTTGATAGGTGACTCATAGGTATCTAGTTGCATTAGAGCAATTTTGAGTCAATGAGGATCCATTATAATTAAAGGAAGGATGTTATCTAGAAATAGTAACCCATGCAAACAGAGTCATAATAGAATTACATGAACTCAACGTGGCATTACTAGAGAGAGAGGGTGTTGACCCTAAAATATTGGGTCTAGTATTATGAGCAGTATGGGATGGTTCATAGGATTTGATAGTAACAGTAGAAATGTGGGATGTAGAAATATGTCCCATGATATTGTTATAGTCTTAAAGCATGTTGTAATCCAAGTTGTTAGCATGGGTATTATGATCTTGATTATGATCATGCTGATTATGATTTTGGCCCTATTTTTAGTTATGATTCTATCTTTGGTTATGATTTTTCCTTAGTGGTTGTTGTTAAGAACCCCTTATCCAACGGAAGCACAATTGATAACTTTCTTATAAGCAATTAAACACAGAATTATACCAGAATGATTAAGTAACTAGAAACTTGAGATAGCAAAGAATTTGAGAGACAATACACACTCTTGTATTAAATACTACTAGAAGAAAATACAATAAGGAAGATGCCACTTCTTCCTCCACCTCAAAGGCTTGCCACACCTCAAGACCTTCTTCTCTCTCTCTCTTGCTCAACACAACCAACTCAACAACCTGAGTTGTTGTCCCCTCCTTGAATGCTTCAGCTGATCTCCTTGACCTTACACCTATAGATCTCCTTGACCTTGCTCCTTGCTTCAATGCTTTACTTGCTTGCTTGATTTACAATACATGCCTCATGGGTCTTTAAATAGAATCCCATGCATACAAAAATAGAACTCTAATTACAATAATTAGACATGCAACTCGTGACTATAATTAGCCCCTAAACATGCAAACACTCGCTTCACTTAATTGACTGTTCATCAATAGCAGTTCTGGAACCGCCACAGGCGATCGATGTCGGTCCCTGTCTGTTTGGTGCTGACCGACGTCGGTCGACTCCCTACCGATGCCAATTGCCTTTTGCACTGCATCTAACCGACATCGGTCATGCTGCTGATGTCGATACTTTTGGATCTTCAACAACCTCCTTTCTTCATGTCTGCAATAGTTGAAGCTTTTAGCTCCACACCCTAACAATCTCCCACTTGAAGATAAACAGCTGCAACTATACCTGTACCTATACACCATCTACTTTGTTCTCTTGGCTCTGTATCCCTCTTCAAAGTCACTCTTGAAGACCAACCACCACAAAACTTGTGATGCTATACCTGTCACTTATGTCAAAAGAATTTTGCTGCTCCCAAATTCTTCATGACATATCTCTGAACTAACTTTACCCTTAGCTCAGAAAACTCCTTGTATATGAAACCCTGCAATAAGCAACACAATACAGTAACAAGATAATGTAGCTAATATTATCCAACCTAGTAAAGATAAATACAATGGTCAAACCTCCATTGTCTTGCAGCCTAATCAAGACCATATACCATAGCCTTCTGTCTCACGTGTCCATCCACTCTCTTCTCTAACTTGGGAATCCATCCCTCATCCAGTGCTTTCTTCTTGCTGACAACTCCACCAACAAATACCTGTTTGGTTTTTCTCCAAGGACTCACACTCCTCATCCATGCCAAGCTCCCACTATTTCTGGATTCTACCTGCATTGCTTCACATCTTCCTAGTTCTTGACCATCAGTAAGCAATATAAAGAAGGTGAACAACTAATATGAGGTTCACTTACCCTTTCTGACCTCCATATGAGTATTTGAGACTCCTTGATAGCTTGTTGTCCACCCAACATCTGTTTCAGTGACCAATCTCAGCCATCTCCCAGTCTGCTCCTGACTGATGTCGGTTCCCTGCACTGACCCTGACTGCTGACGTCGTTTCCCTGGCCAACACCGGTGTCCCCTCTGCCAACATTGGTCCCTACCTGACCGACGTCAAACTTCTCCTGCCTGACTCTATCGACCCTGCTGGTCTGCACATGACCGATGTCGGTATCTCCCTGACCGACGTCAGTTCCAAGTGACTGACATCGGTGTCTGTGTGTTCCTATAAGTGATGAAATCTTCATCCACAAGCTCATCTTGGGTCAAACCCCTATCCATACTACCCTACTCAGAATCATTCAACCCCTGTGATTGATCTCTGTCCTTCATCTCCTCTATAAACACCAAGGCTTCCCTGTTCTTATCAAAAGCATCAAATTTCCTTTTCCTGCAATGAACTCTATCTATGCTTTCTGAATCTAAACACATACCTTTTGAATCAAGAACGTCCATTCCCTTCTTATTCATGTGACCAAGCCTATTAAGCCACATCTTCGAATCTACAATTGAAGTAGATAAACCAGAAGTAGAATTAGTAATACAAGTAGATAGATAAAGAGTACCTACTTTCTTACCTCTTGCTAAAACAAGTGCACCCTTGGTGACCTTCCAAGAATCCACTGTGAGGGTTATTGTGCATCCCTCATCACCCAACCTTCCTATAGAAACCAAACTCTGCTTCAGAACTGGGACATGTATGACCTCCTTCAACACCCATGTGTTGTCCATCTGTAATCTCAGCTACACTTTCCCTTTGCCAACTATTTGACAAGGCGTACCATCCCCTAAATAAAGCACTCCAAAGTCTCCCTGGACATACTCATGAAACAAATCTCTGTTTGGGGATGCATGAAAAGAAGAACCAGAATCTAAAACCCAAGATCCTACCTGACTATCCAAAGAAAGTATGAGAGCATCTTGTACCACAATATTTGCATCCTTTGCTTCTTCATTACCTTCATGTTGATTCTCTTTATCCCTCAACCAACACTCCTTCTTTGTGTGTCCTCTTTTTCCACAAAACCAACAGGTAACACCTCTGGATTCGAATCTCCTTCTCACCTTCGACCTTGATTTCCCTTCCTCTATCTTCTCTCTTTGCCTTCCCCTACTTTCTTCACTTAGAGCATTCCCTGATGATTCACCTGTGCTTCTCTTGTGTATTTCTTCATTCAAGATCACACTCACAACATCATCAACTTTTAAGATTTTAGAAGCAGATGTAGAATTACTTACTGCCATAACCAAACTATCCCAACTTTCAGGTAAAGAGCATAAAATCAAGAGAGCCTTTACTTCATCATCAAAAATAATATTGACTGAAGCTAACTGGTTTACCGATCCACCTTCCTAAGATGAGTATGTACCGATCCACCTTCCTGCATTTCCAAAGTAAATAATTGCTTCATAAGAAATACCTTATTAGAAGCCGAGGGCTTTTTGTATAAATTCACCAAAGATTTTATCAACTCTTTCGTTGTCTTGCACTGTGATAAGTTGGAAATCACAGACGATGCAAGGCTCAACCTTATGGAGCTGAGAGCCTTCCGATCAAGAACACTCTATTCTTCATCCTTCATATCTATGGGCTTGCATGCAACCCCACCCAACGATAAGTACAAATCCTTCTGATATAGATAATCCTCTATCTACATCCTCCAATGTTGATAATTCTTGCCGTTAAACTTCTCCATTCATAGCTTACTTTCTTTTGCCATTGCTGAACTCCACTCAATCAAAAACCCTGTGAATGCCCTGTAATCAAACAATAACCTGCTCCCTACAAACCGTAGCTCTGATACCAACTGTTAGGAACCCCTTATCCAACGAAAGCACAATTGATAACTTTCTTATAAGCAATTAAACATGGAATTATACCAGAATGATTAAGTAACTAGAAACTTGAGACAACAAAGAATTTGAGAGACAATACACACTCTTGTATTAAATACTACTAGAAGAAAATACAATAAGGAAGATGCCACTTCTTCCTCCACCTCAAAGGCTTGCCACACCTCAAGACCTTCTTCTCTCTCTCTCTTGCTTAACACAACCAACTCAACAACCTGAGTTGTTATCCCCTCCTTGAATGCTTCAGCTGATCTCCTTGACCTTACACCTGTAGATCTCCTTGACCTTGCTCCTTGCTTCAATGCTTTACTTGCTTGCTTGATTTATAATACATGCCTCATGGGTCTTTAAATAGAATCCCATGCATATAAAAATAGAACTCTAATTACAATAATTAGACACGCAGCTCGTGACTATAATTAGCCCCTAAACAACAAACACTCGCTTCACTTAACTGACTGTTCGTCAACAACAATTCTGGAACTGCCACAGGCGACTGATGTCGGTACCTGTCTATCTGGTGCTGACCAACGTCGGCCGACTCCTTACCAATGCCGATTGCCTTCTGCACTGCATCTGACTGACATCGGTCATGCTACCGATGCTGATACTTCTGGATCTTCAGCAACCTCCCTTCTTCGTGTCTGCAACAATTGAAGCTTTTAGCTCCACACCCTAACAGTTGTTGCTTATGTCAAAGAAATGGATCTTGGTATATTTCCATATCCTGATTAGTACTTTGTGGAGCCAATTTAATCTCAACTTTGCCCGTCTCGATCAGATCTTCAATAAGGTGCCACAATTGGATGTAATGATAAGCTCTAAGACCAATAACACTATGGAAGTTGCACCATTCATTTTCCTTGTACTAATCTGGCTTTGGTTGATCTTGAGGAAATGGCTTTGGTACTAACCATACAATTAGGTTAGCTACTACGAGCTTTTAGAATACTATCTCAATGGGTTCTCCCAATTCGCTAAACACTTTGAATTGATTATGGAATGTCCTCCATTGAGGTTATCCTTATAAATTGGTTAGTGGATTAGGTGGAGCTAATTGTACTTTTGGGTTCAGTGGGGCCTGCATCATTTGTATGTATCTTGCTTCAGTTACTCCATTCGCTACCACATTCTTATTCTTATTGAAACCCTTAAATTTCTCTTGCATAACTATTTGAATTGATGATTGTGTCTGATATGATGTTTGACCCTACACAAAAATCTTGACAAGGCCCTTGGCAATAAGAGCCTTTTCAACTTTCACCCCTTTATCAATAATTTCTTCAAATGAATTAGCAAAAGCAAGCTATGGATTGTGCATGACCTCAGGACGTAAGTTCTTTGAAAATATGTCCACCAATTGTTTGTCTAGAAAATTATGTTGAAAATGACCCATTAATACTCTCCACCTCTGTAGATATGCCACGAAGCTTTCTCCATCACATTTTTTGGATTTGCACAAGTCAATAATGGTCAATTCATGTTCAATGTTTTGCAATAAATGGTTGACAAACTTTTCAGATAAGTCATTCCAATCTGCAATTGATCCCTTGGGTAACTTAAGTAGCCAATCTATAGCTTGTCCTACTAAACTTTGTAGAAACAAACAAAGCAAATAAACGCTAATGTATGCAACCTATTGGCATAACACAAATAATGAATGAATGTGTTCATGAGGGTCTCCATTTCCTTTATATTTTTCAAATTTAGATGCCTCAAAATGAGACTGAAATGGGACTTGGAGAATGCTTAAATCAAATGGATATGGATATATCTCATCAAATTTTTACTTCTTGATTCTATTTTTGGTCTCCAATCATGACACAATCTCTTTCATAAAGTTTCACTCTTGCACATTTGGTGCATTCATGGGTGGACCATAATTCTGTTGGGGTGGTATGTGCCCCTATTGTTGCTATTGGGGTGGTGTGTGCTCTTATTGTTGCATGGATTTGTTAGGTATATACACCCTGTGATCTGCAACTTAGTTTTTGTTCACCCCTTGAGTCGAGTAACTAAGCAGTCAATTCTTAGGAATCTATTGCATGCCCCTATTGTTGCATAGATTTGTTAGGGATATAAACCTTACGATATGTAACTTAGTTTTTGTTCACCCCTTGAGTCAAGTAAGTAAGCGATCGATTCCTAGGAATCTATTGCCTTGAATTATATGTGTTTTATTGATTTTGGGGAGTTCATGGTCTATTTGCTAATGTGCGTGTTGGTTGAGATGAACTAGCCAAATTATTTTATACAAATTATTCAATACGTACTAAATTTTTTGGTCTTTGGTTTTGCAAAGGAGCAAGAGGTTCTTGATGATTGAAAAATGTATGCTCCATGTCTAGTGAAGCTTATTGCGGAACCTCTTGGGGTTTAGGTTGTTCTATTGAGACATTTTGATCCATCATTGTTGTGTTTTCAATTAGAGTTTTTATTGGTTCAACCACATTTCCTTGTTCCTTGGAAGCATCCTTTTGGATTGAAGTAACAACTAAAGAGTCTATCAAGTTTGTGATAAGTTGGTTTATATATCATTGACTTATATTTTTGATCTCGTTGACAAGATCTTGACCATTAGGCTTTGACTCTATAAGTATTTCCTTGCCCTTTCTAGAGGAAGGTATGCTTGTTTCTACAATGTTTATGAAGGATTGTTCTCATTTTTCCTCTCCTTCTCTAACCAAAGTATGTAATTGCTTCATACGAAAGTCTGAGGGTAGTCTAGCACTGGATTCAATCAACTTTAAGAGGGATTTATCCTTGTCCTCTTGGGGTTGATGTTCTAATTTTTTTTCCTCATATCCTATAGTTGTGGGAATGCCTTCAAAGAGCATAGAGTTATCTTGACCATCGTAAAAGTGCTCCTCCTCATATCTAGGGCCATAAGAAACCCCACTACGAGTGTACCTTTGAGTCATGTCTAAAATATTTGTTCTCTACATTTGGTAGGATTTGGAAAATGTTTTGCAAACATTTAAATAATGTATGGGTTTTGATCTTTTCTAAACAAGTGATAAGGTACCAAAGAGACTATAATAAAAAGGAGGTGGCGTAGTACCACACAACTAGAAGAATGTGTTCATGAAATTACTCAACCTTGGCTAGGGTCAAAATCATATAAATTAGAAGAGGGTATGATAACTCAAAGACTTAAGTGTAAACTATTACACCAAACATAGGTTTAGTGATATGTCAATATTGTAAAAACAAGTTCAACTTCGATGAGTTGTTACTAGGAAACTAGAAGAAATCCCTTCAGATTAGGAAGGAGACAATGCAAACTAAGAAACTCAAGATGTGAAAACATAAAATAATTCTTAAGTATAAAACTAGAACCAAACAGACAACACATCGCCACATGGTAATAGGAGGTAGAAAAAAATGTGTTCTAGAACTTATAGTGTGAGCAATACACTTAATGACCTAAGTTCACAATGATCAAATTATAATGATGAGTCTATAAACGACCTACAATCCAAATGAAAAATTGAACCCAAGTTAACTAAAGTCAAGTGCAAATGGTAAAATTGTTGAGTGTGGAGCCCTTTGGGGCTATCACATGACCATGATGGTACATTTTGGGGGCTTAGAGAGCTCCAAGGATGTGGGGAGCGCATTTTTCATTTACTCCTCATGTGGGTGAATATTATTAAATACATATTTAATAATTTTCATGTTGACTTTCATATTTATTGGAAGTGAGATTGATTTTCTTATTTTCTAGGAAATTAATTATTTATTAAATATTTTCTATATGAGTAGAATTATTAAATGATCTATTTAATAATTTCTATGATGTATTATAGGAGAAAATTATTAAATATTCTATTTAATAATTTCTATGATGTATTATGCAAGTGAGGCGGACTTTTTCATTACTTGGAGTTGGTTATTATCTCTTTGCATTGGAAGTTGTGCCTTTGAAGGAGAATGGCATGTTTCTACTTGGTGGGGCTTATGGATAATCATGATTAAGTGGAAATGGCATGTTCCTTTGTGGATGAGGCTATTTTGGATAAGGATAACATGTATCTCCTTTATTTGGTGAGTTTTCTCCCCATCTGTGATATATACAGGTGGTGGTGAGGCTTTGGAGAGATGACAGATAAGACAAGACATGATATGTGAGATATTTTTATAGGATGTGGTATAGCATCTTTTGGATTTTTGTTTTATATAGATACAGGTGTGGTAGAATATTTATGGATTATTGTTGACATGTTTCATATTAGATCAGCAATTCAAAGAATTCATTTGTCAATTCTAGAGGAGATATTTTATCTCCATGAGAGGTCTTGTAATCTTGTTTTATTACATATTTTATTGAGGACTTTCTTGGTGGATGTAACTCACATTGGATGAACCATGATATATTTGTATTATAGTTTTATTACTAGTTTTGTTCTCTCCATTTATGCTTTCATTTAAACTGTGATTGAAGGAATTGTTTTCGTATAATTAAATATGATTTTCACACATTTAAAATCTGGGTTTGTGATTTTATGATGGATTAAATTTGGTTTATATTCACTTAATTCCTAATAAAAACCAATTAACACATTAACCTAGAACTTATCAAGGTGCAATTCTAAATTTGAATTATTAATGAAAGACTTAAAGATTATGGAAAGTGGTTTAGACTCAAATGGACATCATAACTACACTAATTAGATAAAATAAATACAATTCTTAAGATTATAATTTGAACAAGGCAAAGATGATTTAGATTTGACCAACGTAACGCCTCCTTATTCAAGAAATGGTGGACAAAGTGTTTGGTTATGATGTTTGTTTACAATCAAATTTTGACTCAAATTAATGACCAAGTAAAGATAAAGACAAATACAACTAAGTAATCATCCTAAGCCCTAAATTGACAAGGTCACTTTGTATTGTTAAAATCTATCTTTATACGTGCTCTTGGAAGGAATTAAATTATTAATCTAAAAATAAAAGTGCATGAGTTGGTAGAGTATTTTGCATCCCCTTCTCCCAAGAGATAATACAATGACATGGACCTTTGAATTACTCACCCTGCATCAACAATACTCCACAACAAGTGGGGTTCTCTAGAACTTACAATTTATGATTGTATAGATGGTCTCAAGTGTGGCTAATACAAGGGATGTAACACATCAATTGGATCTACGTCAATCAAATTATAGTGAAAATGTCTTATCTTTTTTACAACCACTACATCTGTCAATTGCTCAGTGTAGTGTGATGTCTTGATTGATTATATGTTACAGGATGACTTGTCACTAATGGAGTTTGCTTAACCACTCAAGTAAACATCCTAGCAAAGTGATCTCAATTTATATACCCCCCATGACAAGGGGTTTAAGTCAATGCCAAGAGATGAAGCCCCATATCAAAGCTTCCCTAAAGAATTCACGAAGAGGTAATGACCTCCCCTCCACAAGCCAATTTGCATGAAATAAAATGATCCAAGCGAAAAGGCTTTAGAGGTTGTTTTTAGATCACCCAAACCATACGGGTTTTGGGGAGAGCCTAGACAACTTATTTTTCACACCTTGGACAAAGGCACAATTATAATGAAAAGACACTTCTGGTCACCTGAGTTGCTTCTAGGAGACGAGGGGAGAGCATACACGTACGATTCTTCTTGCTCAAACAATATGACAAGCAATAGATGATTTACATAAAACAACACTTCAAGAAATTTGAAATTTAAGTGAAAGTTCATTTTATACACCAAATTAAAATGTTAAGTGAAGTTCTTGACCCCGTGGCTTTAGTTTATAATTTTTTTGAAAAACATTCACAAAACAATCAAATAAACCATCTAAGTTCATTTTAAACACCAAAGGGAAAGTTAAAGACTTAAATCATGCTCATCTAAGCTCCTTTTAAACACCAAAGGGAAGGTTAAAGATCTAATTATGCTCAAATTAACCACTTTTCCTTGTAGGTCCTGCAAGAAAAGTTAGAGAGTCTCCTTTAGCTTTGAAGCATAGTTTGTAATAAAATAAGCAAGTTTGGACTTCTTGCTCTCAAGTTCTCTATTTTTACACATAGATATTGACGTTAGTCAACAGCGACTGATGTTGATTGCAACAAGACTAATGCTGGTCATAAAGAACCATTATCGATTGATAACAACCGATAACGATCACCTGTGAACCCTTAGGCAAAAAATATTTTGAAAAAAATGCTTATTAGCACAATGTTAGGATCCAAAAGAAAACGTATGGATCAAAAATAATGTTCAGATCATAGACTTAAAAACTCAATTTGACAACTATAAACTTGAGAAAAGCTCAAAAATACAAATTTTTAGACGTATTTTTCCTTGCAACCTAACCGATGTCGATTAGCTCTGACCGATGCCGATCACCTAGAACCAATGTCAGTCACTGTGTGACCTGTATATCAATAGAAAATGTCAAAAACATGGTAAAATCAAGCTAAAAATTGATGTTAAAAGATTTTTAATAACTTAAAAAAAAAAAAAAGATTTTCAAAATGTCTTCCTTGCTTGAGAGGGATGCGTTGTCCCATTGGATGTGGTAAGATGTAGAGATGGATTAGAAATATGGTTAGATCAAACATTAGTCATGAAAAACAAAAAAAAAAATGAAAAACTAACAATTTAGGCCAACCTGTTCAACGAGGTGTGCAAATGACAATTAAGAACTCAATAAAAGAAAACAGACATACATTACCTTCCCAAGAGCATCCCACCATCCATAAGTGACTCAAAACATGTTTTTTCCCTTGATTTGGTGCTCAAGTCTTCAATAACGGTGCAAAACAAACTCCTCCATCATCTTAAAAAGACCAGGTATAATCTAGGCTCATGATATGAAATCAAATCTATGCCTATCAAATGAAGTTATCCTATTGCAAATAAACATAATAATCAACAAAAAAAAGGTTGTGGAGAGAATCTTGCATTATAAGTTTACGAAAATTAAGCCTAATCAAAGTGGTCTTGGCCCTTCTATTTATAATTTTTTATATTGATCAAGATCAACCATGACCATCCATCTCAAGATCAAGATGTGTGGCCATGAATTAATCCAATTATGTAAATAAAATCTATAAATCTCCTCACAAATATTTGGGAGGAATGGGCATTAAAGAGGCACGAGAAGCCATAATCTTGATATTTGTTACATTTATGGCTTATGGAATAAAAATGACTTCACTTAATGATGTAGTTAATAGGACTCAATTTCCAATAAAAAAATATTCAAAACTTCTATGAAATTCTTATTTAAGCTCATAATTTGGTTTAATTTGCCTAAGTAAGATTAATCAATTTTAGTATAATTTTTTGAAAATTGGTGCACTTCATTAATCAAACTGGTCAGAAAGTCATACTATTGGGTCATAATTTAATTGGAGAAGAATTAGAAGGCGATGTTAGTTATGCATGAACCGTCATCCCATTTAAGATGTTATCAATACAAAATAATACATGCACGTGTCATGTGCTTTCGAATTAGAAGAAAAGAGTTATCCAAAGCACCAAAATATGTTTTCATCATTTTGACTCAAAATGATTTGATCAAAGTTAATAATCACATAAAATGCATTGCCTCATTTAGAGACACATTAGTCTAAATCGGCAATTGTATATGATAAGCTCAAACCATTTAATACGTTTAAGTGATTTTGGCCCAAGTTATGTGTTTTCACAAAATTTGAGTAAGATTAATAATTTCAACACAATGGTGTTAAGAATTGGATGTATACAATTATATTCAATGGACGTGTCACAACTCACCCTTGCACCAGATTGGAAGCATAATTACCCTCCAAATTTTCCCTTTTAAATCTCCAAGGTTCAATTTTGAACCTCTCTCAACTCCAATGCTTTATCAGGAAACATCTTTACCAAAATAAAATATCAAGGGGCAACATGGTTGCATCGAAACATGTGTATTTATTCCTGGCTCTCTTTATCTTTAAAGTATTTCGATTGCTCAATTTTAGATTACATACACTGATTTATATTGTAACATGCTCTTGGTTATAGGTTATGCACCAATATCAAATTTAGCAAGGATCAAACAAAGACACAGTGTGTTGTACACATACAGGTACACATTTCTTTCCTTTACCCTGATTATTTCATTCTTATGCATTACTAGATTAAATGGGGTAAATGTAGAAATTAAACTCTGATTATATATAGTATCTTAGTCTTGTAGATTTGAAAAATATCAATTAAGACTCTACCCTTCAGTTCTAAACTTTTTTGTTATTGAAAGGCTCATATTCATCATCTCACTATGCCTAACTGATTATCTTCTGCACCAACCCTATCATTTTGATGCCCCATATCACATATACACTATAGCAAGATTAAAACATGATTTATATCCTTCACTGTCAATTACATACCTTCAACAATTTTCTACCCTATTGGACACTTATGTTTTGTAGAGGGACACTAGTGTCTAGATTCATTATATCGTGTCCATACCTCAAAAGTCATCTAAATTTAAAATATTTCGAAACATATAGATTGACCCATTTATCTTATTTAATCCTTCCATGAGATATTTTCAAAAGGTATAGTATAAATATAAATAAAAGCCTACTCATTATTCATTTAACAAATACCAAGCAAGCACTTATTAAAGCTCAATAAAAAATTACACATCTAAGTTCTACTACCCTATTCTTCTCTATTTTTATATCAATCATAGGAGTAGTCATATTATAGTTTTGAAGCATTCAAAGAACATAGCATGAGCAATATTTTTCAAGTTGCAAATTAGATCATTATATGTCCTTGCATATAACATATCGCACTATTGTGCACATAATTGTCCACACTTAAGGGAGAATAACATATGTCTGAGAACCTCTTTGAAGTATTGACTATGTGGGCAATGATCATTAACATAAGGGTCCTTGAAGTCAACTTGACTTCGTAAACTTGCTAACCTATTTTTGACAAGGTGACATAACCTAAGGTGAAGAACTAGAGTTTTAAGTTATGCACAGTCATACAAATCCAGTGCACGTGATCCAAACACATCAACAAAAAGGTGACATAAAAGCCTAACAAGCTAAGTGGTCGCTTTTTAGTACAACTAATATTTTGTAAAGCATTAAAACAATGAGCCACATACAAAAGCATTGACACAAGTGTCCATAAATCGATAGAAGTCTCTAGGCCTCTAGTAATAATATTGTTAGAATTTGACGACGAGATCCTAAGTATCAGTCTGCGTATTTCCATATCTTCAATCTCAGATCTCCCTGCATATTTGAAAACCATCTAAGTATGATCTCTTCTTTGTATTGCAACAATCAAAATATCAATTGACATTTGTACTTTTCATATTTGATAATTTTTGAATTTAATATACTATGTTATCTGAATTAATTTAATTCCCCTGCTTTAGAATAATTTTATTGATCCATTTGATTAGGTTATTCTACTCCTTTAACCCTCATCCAAACAATTTCTAAAAAGGGTTAAACAACTTGTAGTTCTCTACTTCACACAAGGAAAGTTGTGATGATATCAATATTGTAATTAATTGTACAATTTAAATTTTAATAAAAGTATTTAATTTTTCTAAATTATTATTAGTGGACTAGCGAGTCATATCGATAATATAAAAATCACATGCACAAATTAAACTACAACCCTTCCCGTAATGAAAATAATTATTCATGAAAAATAAAAGAAATACTCGCATGCAATCTACACTTTTTAAAAATCAAACCAATACAGCCACACAATCTACACATGCTCTTCCTAAGATTTTTGTATCAAAATTGTGTTTAATGCGTGCAGTCATATCCACATCGATCATCCAAAAGTTAACAATTTTATGGAAGGAATACGCGATTTTGGAGGTGTATGGACGGCCTGTTAACTGAGCAGGCACTTCATGGCTGCACACACACTTTCACTGCATCCGACCCCTTTTGACCATCGAACCCCACTTATTACAAAAACAGTTTCGTTGCCTAAGGTAACTTATTCTTCTACATATTTAATGTATTTGGCTTCGTATATGTAATTCAGTTCACAGGATATGTAATTCCTGTAACACTCTTCTTGTGGATTTTCCTTGGTTTCAAATTGATTTTTTTTTTACCATTTCCAGGGATTATATACGAGAAGTAAAACGAATTTTGTGCCCCATCAAACATGTCTATCTGGGAAATTCACTGCTGCAGCTGCTATAATGGAAATGCCCGGACTGGATATGAAGAAGTTGTTCAGACAAGGAGAAGCAGTGGATTCTTTTTTGCAACAAACAATTGTAAATGCAGGTCCCCAAAACTATGCTGCTATTTTGCAGGAGTGCGTCCGCAGTAGAGACTTGAGACAAGGCAAGCGAGTCCATGCCCACATAACCCACGCTGGATTCGAACGGAATACTTTTATAGGAAACAATCTCATTAGCATGTATATGAAATGTGGTAGCCTGGTGGATGCACGCCAAGTGTTTGACAAAATGCCTAAACGAAATGTCATTACGTGGAATGCAATGATGGCTGGGTATTGTGCCTGTGGGGATTACGGCGACGTGGTGAGACTCTTTTGTGAAATGCAACAGGAACAGGTCAAACCAAACAGGTCTACCTTTGCGAGCGTTCTCAAGGCGTGTGTGAGTACATCAGATGTGGAACAGGTGCATGCCCTTGTTATTAGAACAGGATTTGTATTGGATGTGCATGTGGCAAGTATTCTTGTGGATGTTTATATCAAATCTGGTCGGCTGCTTTATGCACGCCGAGTGTTTGATGAAATGCCTGAAAGAGATGTAGTGTCCTGGACATCCATGATTACAGGGTATGCCCAAAATGAACATGGAGATGAAGCCTTGGAGGTTTTCTATGAAATGTGCTGGAGCGGTGCAAAGCCAAACGACTTCACATTTGCTAGTGCTCTCACTGCTTGTGCAGGTCAAGGTGCAATGGAAGAGGGAAAAACAATCCATGCCAATTGCATTAAGACTGGGGTTAGTTCTGATGCTTTTGTGAGGAGTGCACTTATTACGATGTATATGAAATGCGGAAGCATAGAGGAGGCATGTAAATTGTTTGAAAAAATGCCTGAACAGAACATGGTATCTTGGACTGCTATGATTGCAGGATATATGCAAAATGGTTATTCGGAGAAGGCCATAAGTCTTTTTCACCGAATGCAAGGTATGGGCTTAAGATGCAACCAGTTCACCTTTGCAAGTGTTCTTAGTGCATGTGCTAACTTAACAGCTATAGAAGAGGGTAAGCAGGTACATGCCCATGTCATAAAAACTGGTTTTGATCGTGCTATTTGTGTGGCAAATGCCCTTTTAACCATGTACGCTAAAGGAAAAATCACAGATGATGCAGTTAAAGTGTTCACCAAAATGCAGGAAATAGATAGCATCTCATGGACTTCCATGATTTCAGCGTATGCGCAGAATGAACATGGTGAGAGTGCTCTGCAGCTCTTTTGTGAAATGCAACGAGAAAATATAACGCTGGACGAATCCACTTTTGCAAGTGTCCTTGGTGCATGTGCCAGCCTAGCAATAGCCATAGGAAGGGGAAAGCAGGTCCATGCCAACGTCATTAAAACTGGTTTTGAGTCAGCTGTGTGTGTAAGAAGTGCACTCGTTACCATGTATGCTAAATGTGGGAGCATAGAGGATGCAAAACAAATTTTTGTTAAAACACCTGCATTAGATTTGGTGTTGTGGAATACAATGATTTCAGGATATGCCCAACATGGTCATGGCAAACTGGCACTTGAACTCTTTGAGCAAATGAAACAGGTAGGACTGAAGCCAGATTACATGACCTTTGTCGGCGTGCTTTCTGCGTGCAGCCATGCGGGCCTTGTGGATGAAGGCTATATCTATTTCAATTCCATGATTAGTTGCTACCAGATCACTCCAATCATGGAGCACTATAACTGCATGGTTGATATTATTGGTCGTGCTGGGCGCCTGGATAAGGCAATAGATTTTATAAATAAGATGCCATTTGAAGCTGATGCTATGATATGGCGGACATTACTCGGTGCTTGTAGTATCCATGGTAACCTGGAACTAGGGAAAGTTGCAGCGGAACATATTCTTGAGCTAGAGCCCGAAGACTCTGCAACATATGTTCTTCTGTCAAACATCTATAGTGCAGCTGGCAGATGGGAGGATAGTGGTAAAATGAGAAAATTGATGCATGACAGGAAGATTAAAAAGGAGGCAGGGTGCAGTTGGGTTGAGATCAAGAATCAAGTTCATGCATTCATTGCATGTGACAAATCACACCCACAAACAGCCGAAATCTATTCCAAATTGAGCCAACTGAATGCACAAATGAAACAGATGGGTTTTGTGCCCAAAACAGATTTCGTGCTTCACAATGTGGCTGAGGAGCAGAAGGAATATCTTCTCCTCTATCATAGTGAGAAGCTAGCCATTGCTTACGGGCTCATTAGCAGTCCCCCAGGAACATGTATTCAAATTTTCAAGAACCTTCGTGTTTGTGGAGATTGTCACACTGCAATTAAGTTTATCTCCAAGATTGTACAGAGAGAAATTGTGGTTAGGGATACAAATCGTTTTCATCATTTCAAGGATGGATTGTGCTCCTGTGGGGACTATTGGTGATGCGGTCACTGCTAAATAGGATTCGAATGCTTTTACCATATTCTATGCCTTAGAAATTTGTCCTGCTTCAACAGTCTTTTTCTGCCCGATGCATGATGACAGGATCCTTTATATCTTCCACAACCAGTGTTTTGTATAAACCGTCTGTGGTTCTTTCAGATCCAGCACTACATCAATATTAATGGTGATCAGGCCCCTCATAAGTCTGTTTAGAGTTTTAATACTTGGGGTTGGGATAAGTTGAGACACGCCTTGTTATATTATCCACCTAGTTTCAGGCTTCATCCTACTCTTTGATATGGCATTCATGTGCTTGGTTTGGGTTATCTCAAGTTCTGAGGCACATGGAAATGCTAGAAATAGTGTCTATCTTCCCTGGACTCCTAGATAACTACCTTCCAGCTTGTCTTCAGATTTTGTTGAAGGCACAGTGACAATTTGGGTTTCTTTATGCATTCTACCAACTGGAGAAATCTTTCTACCGAGCTTTAAAAAATCCCTGTAAAGGAATGGTTTCCAGGTATATTTGAAAACCATCATCAAAAAATGTGAACAATGTCAGTTGCTTGAATTATTGAATTATAGGAGCAATAAATAAGACTGCTAACCAAGTATGAATTGGACTCAACCAGTGAGGGTTATGTGAGGTATGTTTGCTCGAAATAGTTTTATTCCTAAATCCCTTAGCCAATCAATTATCCCAAGAAACATAGACAGCCTTCTTTAGACTCTACAGTTCTGGAGAGCATTACTCGCATGTACAATTGGGTACTTTTATCTCTTCCGACTGAAGATCAGAGTCTTTGGTTGGATTTATTACTCTGGGCAGCTTTACTATCAAACTTAGCTTGGTCTATATAAAGTTTTTATTGAGCAAATTATTGCAGAGGATTATCTAGGATGCTACCAATTTTTTAGTTTATTTCTGTATCTTCCCAGTTTGCTCCAATCCGTATAAAAATGTTAGTGAATGGGTGCTTAAGGCCCAAAAACATAGCAACACTTCTTGAATGTTGGAAAATGGTTTCTTAAAAGAAAGAAATCTAGCAAAGCTTGGATTGTATGTAGCCATGCACTGTTTTTCTCCAAATGAAGTGCAAGACTCTTGACACTGAATTCTGTTCCAAATCTCTTGCTTGAAGCCTCTTCCATCATGCACTTGAGGGTTTCATCTGAATCGAGAGGCTATTGTATTCAAACAGTAAGGGTAACCAATTCGACATGATCTTTCTTTTGGGTGCTTAAAAGAGAGCAAACACAAGGAATTCAGTAACTGGAATTTTTCTACAATTTCAAATTATGTTAAGCTTAGGCCTACCTTGTGGGATATTTTTGCCACTAGTCATTTTACTTTGGAAAAATGAAAGGTGCAGAAGATCTTTTTTTAAATCCCTCTGTGCCAACGGAAGGAAAAAAACACGAGAGACCCATTTCACCATTCAATTTTTACTATCTATGTTGGGATTGCAAACTTATATTTGGCTAGACGATTAATTGCCAATATTATGAGTTTATTCTCTATTCCATTTGCATGCAATCCCGATTTGTGTTGGCATGGAACGATGAGGGCAATTACATGCATCAGTGGACTCAATTAAAATGAAAATACCACTATAGTATTCCTGTGATTTATTTGAAAATGGTAGTTTGCCTAAATAATACACATTTCTTTCATATGGTGTGGCTTAAAATGTTTTTTAACTGAAATTTTGTGAAACAGGACGCTAGCGTTTTGGGTACCGTTATTTTAATTTTCTGCTATGTAATTTAGAATTGATATTATAAAAATATTTATTACCCCCGGACTTTAATATGATAAGGCCAACATTATCATAAATATATATATTTTTTTCACATGGTGTGACTTAATTTTTTTTCTTGGGTTTGAAATTCCATGTGTTAGTACACTTGTATTTTGATACTTTTATTTCTACTATATAAAGAATTTCTGTATGCTCTCTTCCTCCATGGAACAGAGCAGGTAGAGGAAAGCGCAAATTCAGTTTGAAATCCCTCGCCTGCTCTTGGTGTAACGGCCAACGGAAGTCCTCGGCCTTAGTGTTTGATATAGAAGCAGAACCTTGGTTTCAACACTCTGATCAAGAAGATGTTGAGGTGTCCGGAGAGGCGTTCGATGGTGAGTATGAGAGTGTCTTTAATGGCCTGCAAAGGGGTTTCCTATGCCTGACCAGTGCTAAAAAGGAAGTCCCAGAACGAGCGGCTGCATTGAAGTCTCAACAGGGTGTGGATAGGAGTTCTTCGCGCGGTTTTCTTCAAAAGGTCAATGGATCTACTGTGTCCTTTGTGGTGGTGGTTGTTGCATCTCCTCCCACATCGTCCCCTGCTCAGGGGCCTTCCGCCCTTGGTAACAACTTGACGAATGAGACTTTTGTTCTTACACAAGTTGTTGTGGCAGAGGGCGTGTCTTTTCTGCCTGTTGGTGTTGGCGTCTCACTCGCTGTTGACAACGCTTCATCCATCTCTTCTTTTAATGCTTCTGCAGTTGGTTTGTCGTCTCAACAACCCGTGCCCTATACATAGCCAGGGGTCACGACCGTTCCTTTTTGTAACGGCGTTGATTTTCAGGTGACTGATCAAATTGTTGTTAGTTCTAAGACTCGTTGGGTTTATGCTAAATGTATAAATGTCTCAAATCCGTTTCACGAGTGCAGCGATTTTTGTAAATCCTGGATACCCTTTAGTTCCTCCTCGGGGGTCCCTTCTCTTGTTGATGCCTCCCAGTTCTCTGAGCTCCTTCCCCATATTTTTCTGGGTGACGTGCCTATTCCGTTCTCTATTGCTACCCCAAACCTATTTCTCCCTTATTCCTCTATCCAAGAGATGGACGCTGCGATTGGTTGCAAATCTATTTTTGGCAAGTGTGTGGGCAAGTTTCTCTCTACTTCCACACTATCTTGTTGGGCTTCCGAGGTTTGGAAGTTTTTTATCGAGTCTTCTTTCACCTTGCTTATTTTTGGGTTTTTCCTTGTCAAATCCCAGAGCTCTTTTGACAGAGACTTTGTTCTTAATTTTGGGCCTTGGTTTTTTAAGAAATTTGGATTTTTCTGGTGCCTTTGGTCCCTTTTCTTCGATTTGGACAAGTCCCAAGTTTCGGCTGCCCCACTGTGGATTAGGTTGTATAACCTTCCACCAGTTTTAAGGTACGAGGAGTTTATTAAGTTGTTGGTGGACTGGGCCAATGCTTTTGTGATTGTTGACGTCTCCCCCTGGAACCTCAAGTTCGTTAGACCTTGTGCTATAGTTGATCTCTCCAAACCGCTCTTCCATTCCATGACCTTGCTCTCTTCGTGTGGCTCATGGACTCAGTTCCTTAACTACGAAGGACTCCCCTTTCGTTGTTTCCATTGCAACCTTTATGGCCATCGGATCGTTGAGTGTCCTTCTAGGACAAGATGTCACTCTGCTCCTTGGTCCTTTCAACTTTGGAAGAAGAAAGTTGGGACTTCCGATCAAGATTTCATGCGGTGCAATCACGACAAGTTCTTTCATCCTCCTTTTTCTAGGGCGGCTCTTGTGGAGGACTGCATGAAGGAGGTGCCTTCAACCAATCCTTAGTTGACTCTTCTGTAGGTGCCTTTGTCCTCCCCACCTGGGCCCATTCTTTCTCTGTTGCGGAAGACTCTTATAAAAGACTTGGTGGTGGTTCGGAAGTGGAGTAGTCAAGCGAAGATGTAGTGATTTTGTCCACCACCCCTCACTTGCTCTCCCCCTTTCCTTTATTTTTGCCCCCCACACCAAGACCGTTGACCCTTCCCTCCTTGTGTTGCTCCCTCCTCGTTGCCCACTCAACCCCTTGTGTCTTTCCCCCTCTCTCTTGTTGTTGTCCCTCTGTCTAAGCATGCTGGGAAACTCAAAGCTAATGTAGGCTCCACCGCTAAGAAGGAGGGCAGACGCTTTGAGGTAGAAACGCTGAGGTTGGAGGCGGGTGATTTGGTGAGAGGGATCCCAGTGGACAATGAAGGATCTTCTTTCAACGTGAGAGAGAAGACAGGCCCTAGCCTACGACTGAGCGTTGTGTCGCACTAGTCTGGTCTCCTTTTGGTTGGCTTTTGCTTTTGTTTTGATTTTTTTATCTTCTGCATGTCAGATTCGCTGAAGTCTCTCTGAAGAACATCGTATTCTCTTTTGGGTTTGTCGCTGCTTATAGGTAGACGTTTGGCGCCCTGTTTTTGTTTTGTTTTGCCTTTTCTTGGCTGTCCCATGTTCCCATTATCGCTGGGTTTTTATTGTCTTTAGTGGTTTCTTGCTTTTTCATTGTTTTTACATCTCTGTGTTGTCAAAGATTGGGCCTCTTTTTGTGTCCCAGCACCAGTTCATAACTCTGGTCAAAAGCGTTTACCCTATCTAATAAAAAAGAATATTTAGAATTAGTTTTTTACAATATTTTTAATAATGTTAAGGATGACACTTCATAATTTGACACTATTATGAAAGAGTATAATGGTATGAAGCTCAAGGAAAATTGTAGCAACAAAAGAAGATAATAATAATAACTTCAAATGTATTGGAGATGCAAAGTTAGTAACAAATTAGAATGTATATATATATTTTTTTTTTGGAGTTCCATAAACCACTGTCTAAATGATGAGGATGAACAATTGTTATGCCATTTATCATGGAGTAAATTTCAATCCCAGATGAATTTGATGGGATAGATACCTCAACGTATTTGTACACCCAAATAACAATAATTATCCTTCAATTCTTAAGATTAATGTAAAGGACATTAAAAGTCATAATCATCATTATAAACTTGAATGAAAAGTCTCCTTTATTTTAAAATCTTGAATGCCCGACCTGCTTTCTTTTTGGGAGAAGGGATTAGAATTCTGATATGTGACGAGTTTTGTGGATTTGGATGCCCTGGTGTATATGGGGTTCTCTTCAGAGTATTGGTTGCACCCTTGGTCACATCTCTGGGGTCAGATCATTTTGTTGTAATGGAACGTATATCTCACACACTCATCAAATTAAATGCATTGCAACTTCTTGTCCAACACTTCAAGTTGGATTGCGGGAATAGGGCAGCAATCCATCTGCTACGACTTATGATGAGAATTGGAAATGGATATCACGGGGTTATAAATAAATTTCCTGAATTAGTACAAAAGAGTGAATTTAAGAGTATGCATTCAACAACATGCCTATGACTCTATCTACAGTAGAAACCCTTTGTTTCCTACATTAAGGATGTCAAGTAGTATGCATTCAACAACTTGCTTGTGACTATCTACGGTAGAAACCCTTTGTTTTCTACATTAAGGATGTGAAGTATGACAACCTTGATAGAAATATCATAAGATAATATGTTAGACATGGGAGTACACCCCATCAATACAAATTAAAGATGGCTTCATCTAAGACCTTTAAATAAGATTTAGTAGGGTTTTACTAATTGCACTCCATAAATGTTAATGCGGTTTTCTTAGTCATAGAAGCAATTCTAAAATGTACATGAATGAATTAGGTGTATCTAACTTGAGGTATTATGGTATTTTAAGAAGCTTGTTATAAAATGATTTGTTTTTGGATTTTTGAGCCACATAAGAGAAGCGGGAAAACTAAGAAAACAAATATACTCATTTGTATCTACTCAATACTTAATCTTATAGAGGGCCATTTCCATTGTAACATTACTTTTTTTAAACATAAAAATCATGATATATTGAATTGATATGTTGCTACATAGCAAAGCTTCCCACCAATGTAGGTTACATGCCTCTTACACTTTAAAACTTTTCTTCCCTTAAAAAAATGTACTTCGATTCTAATTGCTTAAGTACAAAATAAAGTTATTCACTGTTATATTGTGGCTCTGCTTAAAGACATAAAGTTAATGTCTTCATCAAAGTAGACATGGTTCTTCATCCTTCTAAGGATATTTAGATAATTTTGAAGCATGGTACATAATAACTAAAAGTCCAAGGTATCTCAAGTCATTTTGAAGCATTGAAGGTCAAGTGATCTCCTACACATGTTACGTTATTTAACAATTTTATTATTAATTGATTTATATCTTTTAATTATTCAAAATTTAATAAGCTTGTTATTGATTGGTTCATATGTTTTTTATTCATTCAAAATGAGAATTATTTGTCAATGAATTAAAACCATTACATTTGAATGAAGGTGGAAAATTTAAATGTCAACTATAAGAGAATCAAAATCTTTCATTTAAAACACATATCAATGGAAAATGGTCAGCCAGCCATGATTCACATACAAACTACACATTTTTAAACCTGGTTAAGTTTAGAGCACTTGTGTGAGTGAAGTGGGTGTCAACTTTAGTAAAATTTAACTATGAGAACATACTAGCTAATTCATATTTTTATATTTTAAAATAATAAAACCAACTAATTCATACTTTCTTTATTACTTATGAGAACATCCCAGCTAATTCATATTTTTATGTTTAACATCCCAGCTAATTCATATTTTTATGTTTTAAAATGATGATAAAACTGGTGCATTCAACCAATCACACTGGGTATTTGCTTTCAATTTTCAACCTCCCCAATCCAAAATAGCTAAGTTTAGAGCTCATATATGAATGGAGTGGGTGTCAACTTTAATAAAATTTATATAACAGGGACATTCCTTATTATCTATGAAAACATACCAGTTAATTCATACTTTTATGTTTTAAAAAATCGGATAAAACCGATGCATTCAACCAATCACACTGGCTATTTGCATTCAATCAATCAAACCGGTGCAGAAAGAGACGGAAGGTTTTTAGATAATACCTCTAAAGTAGTATAAGTGTTTTCTAGATTCTTCCTTGTAGCATATTTTATTCAAAAAATTATAAATAGATTTTTTATTATTAGTGATATTATATGTCTCTAGCTAATTGCATATTTTATTATGATTTTTAACATTTTGCGAAGGGAGAAGGCATATCAGATAAAACTCTAACAGAGATGTATGCTCCTTGAAGCCTAACTAGCGAACTTTGGTATAGCTGTACATAAAAAGAAAAAAATGGAGCAGTCCATTGAAGAGTCAATTTTAACAGATTTCTTTAGTTTCCGAATGTTCTAATTTGTAGTGTATTACACAATGAGTTTAGTGGTGTATATTAGAACTATCCAGCCAGCTTGTTGGTATCAGGTGGCAGTATGAATAATTAGTCTCTTTCAGCTCAATGCAAGCTACAGAGGGGTAGGGTAGCCATTCTGTTAAATTGGATGTATAAATCATAAGGAATGATTAAATAATATAAATATATATTTATTTTTTAAATATTAAAATTAAAATTAAATAAATATTATTTTAAGAGAGTATTTCCACAGTGTATAAAGTAAGATATTTTTGGAATAAATTATGTGACAATTTTTGAATTTTTTATATATCTTATTTATCTGGTGCAAGGGCATAAATAAATTTGAAGGTCGAGGACCAAATTAAATCTTCCGTCACCAGTCACAGTCACCAGATCAGATCTCTCTACATCCACTTACCCCAACCCAATTATTTTAACTGCTCCCAAGAGAACTATGACTTATGTGCCATCCCTGTCTACCATCTATCCTCAATATTTTAGATCACACTCTGTGAACCATCATTAAGATTTCTAATGATGGTTCAGTATGTGTGATATGAAACATTGTTTCAAAAGTTATCACACGATTTACTCTAAAAATATCTATCTTAAATACTACTCTTCCATATGCATCTTAAAAATAAAAATGAAAGAAGGAAGAAAGAGAATTGTGTAATGAACTTTGTAAACATTGTAGCTCATGAAGAGCTTAAAAACATTTCAAAAGTCGAGATAGATGGTATGCAAATTATGTAAGAAAAGAGTGGTACAGTCGCTTGGATTTTCTCGTCGTCAAAGAAATTGCACACCTTACAAGCCTCCACATCGCTGCCTGCATCAGTGTATTTCTATATGTAATTCCAATATCACACAACATTAAAAAAAAATTCAAATACAGATGTTGAATGACAAAAAGGACAGAAGATGGCAAGATGCATACAAATAATTTAAAGCTCTTCCCCTGTTTCCCAACAGTCAGTTTCGTCGTCCTCATCCTTATCCTCTTCCTCCTCACAAGCTTCCTCACAATCAATTTCCTCTTCATCCTCCTCCTCCTCCTCCTCCTAATGAAAGCAGGACATGGGCGTACAGTATGCAGGCTTAAAAGCACATCAACAGCCTCTACGAGAACATTAATATTCAACATCTGTCCAACCGCATTTGTAGCTGTATTGTTTATAACATCAGTTTCCATCACAATTGGTTGTTCCTCATTAGACAATCTACGCTTGGGATTTCCTGGGGTGTCCTCCCAGTTGAAGGGCACAGAACAGGGGTATTTATTCAATGGTGGGGTCTTCATACCTGAAGGCTCTGACCGAGACCTAAAATCCGACATTGGAGTGGAAAACACAGGTAGTGTTAGAGTGATGGAATCGTCTGCATCTTCATCCCCAATGCCTAGTCCGTCCATTTTTTTCAACTCATGCAAACTCCTTTTTCTATCATACAGTAAGGAAGGAGATGGGTACTAAATAAGGTAAACAATCTTGAACTGTCTGTGCATTCTGCTTATTTGCATTTCTTCCTTTTCCTGTGAGAGAAGAGACTGTGTACTTGCACGTTACAAACGCTGCCATATAATTCAGTGTATTATTGGTGCACTGATCAAATTAATGGAATCCTTGCACGGCTTAACAATTACCAATGTCAGAGATGACTAGCATTGGCACGGCTAAAGGTCTTATTGGTGCACTGATCATATTTGACAGGGATGGTCTTGATTTGCAGTCGAGGGTAGATATTTCCATGATGAGAAGTTGTAATTTGTACTTCAATTGATAAGAGTAAATTAATTCCACACATTGTTACAAAAATATAGTTTGGACAAGATATATTAAATTAATATACATAATAAAATATCTATCTGTCAATTTTAAAGACTTCAATTTTTAGGATGGGTTTGTGTCTTTTAAAAAAGGCGCTATATTTTGTCTAGTATGTGCCATGTTTTGAAGTGGTGTGTCAATTTTAAAGACTTCAATTTTTAGGATGGGTTTGTGTCTTTTAAAAGAGGCGCTATGTTTTGTCTAGTATGTGCCATGTTTTGAAGTGGTGTGTCAATTTTAAAGACTTCAATTTTTAGGATGGGTTTGTGTCTTTTAAAAGAGGCGCTATGTTTTGTCTAGTATGTGCCATGTTTTGAAGTGGTGTTTTAATGTGCCGTATTTTGAACTAGTGTTTTGTCCGAAATGAGTACAATTTTTCCACTTTTAGGAGTGTGCACATTCCCAAGTTGTTTCCCTCCCCATTTACACCCATCCACCATGAAATGCAAAATAAATCTTTCCATGAATATTAGGTTGTACCATGAAAAATCACACATCTAACATTATATAATAAACAATTTCACAATCTAGATCAATTAAATAAAATAAAAAAATTCTTATTGAGTATAGCTTACAAAATATAGTTATTTAGCTTAACATTACTTATTACAATACAATTAAAGTACACTTCAAATGTTAATGTATCCAATAATATGACTACAAGTAATGCATACAATGATACACAAACTAGGATCTACAAATTACAATTATACTTTCATCAGTTTCTAGAATCACAAATGCTACAAGAATGTAGAGCTTAGAGATGTTTACACCCCGAAGATATACGATAAAATAAGAGTTCATTGTTGTCAATGAGTTTAAAAGTTAACGAGATTGTCAGTGTTATAACATGTAATGATGCTTGTAGGATCATTGTATGCGTAATTGTAAGCTCTAGGAAAATCATTTTTAGAGAGGGGAGAGAAAGTAATGTGTTTGCACGTCTAGTGATAACGATGAGACCCTGTGTAACGATACAATGACATATTTGAATTGTTGATGCAAGTCGTGTATATGATTTTCACCGAGCCTCTACGGTGAGATATGGTGATGGGATTTAGGGGGATTATAGCCATCAATGAGAATGAAATCCTAGGCACTAAGGGTGAGCACAGAAAGCATGGAAGGTGGTATGCCTTTGGCACTGTTATAGGAAAGTGAGATTCTACAATCACTTGTGGCCTTAGATTCACCCATAATAGTTATAGGGAGCAACACTAGAAAATTAGCAACCATGGTGACCCTATATTCGACTTGACTATATCGAGGGAACACTAGTATATTATCATGAATTTGTGACACTGTGTCGAAAAAAAATTCATTTTTTCATGACCACTGATGTAAGTTTTGTGTCACTTTTTGTCGTGGATGCAATTTGTACCAACCACAATCTTTTGAACAAAATGGCATGTCCTAGTAACCTTTAAATTTACTAGTTTTCCACCTCCTGACTCTACGTGCATTAAAAGTTGTCAAATTAAATTTATTTATGCTATTTACATCAAGGAATCAAAATGATGCACTATGCGTGAAGTTTTAACTTCCTCAAGACTTGTGATTGCTTTTATTTGTGCCTTGATGCTAACCTTGATATAAGAGTTTCAGGTTTTGCATTTGTAAATGACATAAAAACCCATTTTTTTCATTTTAAGCAGAAGTCAAATCTTGTTTAAGAGATCACATGTGCAAGAGAATGTTAGGGAAATATAAATAGAGCACTTGTTTCCACAAATTTGACTACATATTTGAAAATTATAGAATTTGAAAGGATGCTATCTCAAAAACAAGTGTTTGAATGTTTTTAAATTTTTTTTTCCCAATAAAATTTTATTGGATCAATTAAATCTTCATTAAAAAATTATTAATTAAGTGATATTAGAATAAATATATAGAATATTATTTTGAATATACATAATGTTATGTTCATACAATGTTTGTGGATAAATAATTCAACTTTAATCATAAATTTGAATATTAAATATCAATGTTTCTAGGTAGGTCACTATCTACCTTATAGATTTTGGGTGATTCAACAAGTGTTTCGATGTGGAACCCATATGCATTATTGTGGGGCTTATATAGACCCATTGATTCTGAAGAATATGATGTGGGTAGTTCTTGCATAAGAAGTAAGAACTCTGATTTGGTTGAAAGATGCATTTAGCAAGCACAAAATAAACACTACAAAGATTATATTTTGAAAATTAAGGGAGATCATGAGCTCTCAGATGACCTTAAACACTTGTATAAGGATAGTCATGATTATAAGGCATATGGATCTTGGCCTTTGAATGAGCCACTTCCCAAATTTATGTGGAATTCTCTTTATGGGGTCATAGGTATATGATACATCCATCTAATATATATAATGGAAATATAAGGATTTTCCTATTAAACAATGCAAAAGTTAGTTGAAAAAGAAGAGTTGAGGATGGAGTATGCATTTTGCCATTTTCTAGTCAAGTGTATTCATTTGTATATTGGAAACATTTCACAACGTATAATTTTAGCATGTCCATATAAACAATATGTGAAAATGTAGCATCTCTTAAATGTGATATAGAAACTGGGAAAAATGTCAAAAATGACAACACCCATATGTGTGATTGTCTCTATGGATTTCAGATTTATAAATATCTCTCATGGGAGATGCACTAATGTTCCCAACTGTCAGTTCATGGAGTGCATCAATGATTTTGAACCAAAGTTTATGGCCAAGATACTGAAAGATATATTGTGATAGAAGCTATAAAAGATCTAGTAGTAGAGGATGAGTTATTGATTGATTATAGTTATAAAAGACATGCTCCTACTCATTTATGTGCTAAGTAAAAAAAGTTATCTAAGTATGTTATATTTATGAATCAAACAAATGATATTGATTGTGTTTCCAAAGTGATGAATTAGGATTTGAAATATGAAGTTTTAATGTATTGTATTTTTTGTTTACTGCACAATTGTAATAATTGTGCCGAATAGATAAATTAATTTCAATGATATGATGTGGACATATAACATGTACATTAACTTTAAGCAGGAAATAAGATCCATTATTCACATTAGATACAATATTGAATTAAAATTAATATTTTAGTGGATGTTTAACATGTCAATTAACTCTAAGTAGGAAAGAACCCATTTTCCACAACATCCCTAATTGACATACGATGGGTACGATTCACTACACACAACTCCTTTCGCTTCAATTGTGTGTGGAATTCAAAAAATACTTGGTTGGTTCAATATGGCATGCAATGGAAGGCCCAATTAACATATGGTGGACACAATTCACTACATGGGGCTCCCTTGGCCCTAATTGTGTGTGAGATTCTATGTAATACTTAACTGGTTCAATATGGTGTGTAATAGGAGCCCTAATTGACATAAGCTAGATGTGAATCACCACATGGTTCTCCTTTGGCCCTAATTACATGTGATATTTGATGCAATCTCAGTTGGTTCAATATGGTGTGTAATGGGAACACTAATTGACATATATTGGGCATGATGTGGTGCACAGGCTCCTTTGGCCCCAATTGCACATGCGATTTGATGTAATACTTGATTAAATCAATATGGCATGCA
Source organism: Torreya grandis (assembly GCA_037957365.1). NCBI lineage: Eukaryota > Viridiplantae > Streptophyta > Pinopsida > Cupressales > Taxaceae > Torreya > Torreya grandis. Next base: position 7,547,881 of record JARHVA010000071.1, on the reverse strand, counting down.
ATGGGAGACCCAATTGACATGCGGTTGATGTAAATCATTACACAGGGCTTCTTTGGACCAAATTATGCATGAGACTTAACACATTGATACTCAATCAGTTCAATATGGCATGCAATGGGAGCCCCAATTGACATAAGGTGAATACAGTTCATTGCATGGGTTTCCTTTGGTCTTAATTACATGTGAGATTTGATGAAATACTTAGTTGCTTTAATAGGGCATGTAATGGAGCCATAATTGACATAAGGTGGATTCAATTCATTGCACGAATATCCTTTGGATCTAATTACACGTGAGATTCAATCCATTGCATGAATATATTTTGACCCTAATTACACATGTGCAATGGGAACCCCAATTGACATATTCAATTTTGATCGATTTAATATGGTGTGTAATGGGAACACCAATTGACATACAGTCCATGTGATTTGATGCATTGGATCCTTTGGCCCTAATTGCACATGAGATTTGATGCACTACTCAAATAGCTTAATATGACATGCAATGAGAGCCCCAATTGACATACGACAAATGTAATTCATTACAGGGGATCCTTTGGCCCTAATTATGCATGAGAATCAACACATTGATACTCAATTAGTTGAATATGGCATGCAAGGGGTGCCCTAATTGACATAAGGTGAATGCAATTTATGCACAGGTTTCCTTTGGTCCCAAATGCATGTGAGTTTTGATGCAATACTTAGTAGGTTTAATAGGGCATGTAATGGAGCCATAATTGACATAAGGTGGATTCAATTCATTGCACAAATATCCTTTGGCCCTAATTACACATGAGATTCAATTCATTGCATGAATATCCTTTGGCCCTAATTACACATGTGCAATGGGAACCCCAATTGACATATAGTGGATGAAAATTATTACATGAGGTTCTTTGGCCAAAATTATGCATAGTAAATGATACAATACTAAGGTCGTTCAATATGCCATGTAATGGGAGCCCCAATTGACACATAATGGACATGATTCATTGCACAAGGTTACTTTTATGCCAATTGTGCTTGAGATTCAATTCAATACTTTATTGATTCAATATGATGTGGAATGAGAGCCCAAATTGACATACGATGGGTACAAATTAATACACAAGGATCCTTTGGCCCTAATTGCATGTGAGATTTGATGTAATATTTGGTTGGTTCAATACAACATGCAATCAGGCTCCAATTGACATAAGGTGGATGTGATTCATTTCATGAGGCTCCTTTGGCCCTTTGCATGTGAGATTCCATGCAATATTTAGTTGGTTTAATATGGCATGCAATGGGAGACCCAATCAACATATGGTGGACCCAATTTGTTATATGAGGCTCATTTGGCCCCAATAACATGTGATATTAGATGTAATACTTGGTTGTTCAATATGGCATGCAATGAGAGCTTCAATTGACATACATTAGGAATAATTCGTTATATGAACACCCTTAGGCCTAATTTGTATGTGATATTTGACACAATATTGATACTTGGTTGGTTCAATATGGTGTGTAATGGGAGCCCCAATTGACATAAGGTGGATGTGATTCATTTCACATGACTCCTTTGGTCCCAATTGTGTCTAAAATTTGATGCAATACTTGGTTCAATAGAGTGTGTAATGGGAGTCCCAATTGACATAAGGTGGGCATGATTCATTTCATGGAGCTCCTTTAGCCCTAATTATGCATGAGATTTAATGCAATACTTGGTTGGTTTGATATGGATGCAATAGGAGCCCCAATTGACATACAATGGACATGTTTCACTACACAGGTCTCCTTTGGTCCAAATTACACATGAGGTTAAACACAAAACTCATTTCATTCAATATGGCATGCAATGAGAGACCTAGTTGACATATGGTGGATACAATTTGCTGCATGGGGCTTCATTGGCCCCAATTGTGTGTTAGATTTAACACAATACTTGGTTGGTTTAATATGGCATGAAATGGGAGCCCCAATTGACATATGGTGGAGGTGTTTCACTGCACAAATCTCCTCTCACCTTAATTACATGTTAGATTCAATAAAATATATGGTTGGTTCAATATGGCATGCAATGGGAAACCAAATTGACCTATAGTGAACATGATTAACTGCATGAGGCTCCTTTAGACTTGTTTTATCAAATTTGGGGAACTTGGAGAATGCTAGATCCTAATTAGATAAATTATTGGGAAAAATTAGAATGCAAAAAATATGCCATAAATGACACAAACTAATTTGAAAATTGTTAAATCTATAAATTTATTAAATATAAAAAGTGCAAGAGAGAAAATATAAACTTAATTGGAAAACTGAGACATGAGATGATTCTATATCTGAGACTAAAAGGCTGACTATGTTGATTTTATGTAGACTAGGAACATGATTTGGTAGGGTTCCTAGATAGGAGGATTATGATTGGGCAACTTTGGAGCCTAATGTTGTCCTTAGGGAGTGGTCCTTTTCGACATGTAATAGAGATTTGAGAATATTTAGTTTTGTTCAAAAGATGCAATCATGGAGTAAAAAGGCGCCAATGGTTGAATTTGTGATTGATCTCAACACCCCTTGTGTTGAGTGTTCCTACATACTAATACTCCAAAGAGGATTAAACTCCATGTAGTTCTCCCATGCTAAGATGTTATGTGTGAAACAGGTGCAAAATGCTAAATATTGGTGTAATCCTAGCATAATTAAATGCTTCAATTGTGACTTGTGACTTTGGAGATGTATTTAGACTTTAGCTCAGGGCTACTAGGGTTGTATGTGATCAAAATTGGGAGAAATAGGTAATTAGTTTGTGTGTAGGGTATAAGGTTTGAAAATAATACTTGCCTTAACAACACACAAACAAGAGCAAGTAACCCACAAACCTATAACTATTGACTGATAATGGATCACAATTCCACACCCAACCCACTAAATTACTCATGATGAGAGGTGACTATATTTGCCTTCCAACCCTCTCTCAATATTTATACTTGGTGAGTGATCTTTGAGAATGTTGTTTTCCCTACTCTGAATTCCTATTACGGCCAAGGGGTCTTATTTTAGGTTTCACTAGCTCTCTAAGGGAGTCACTTAAACACCTTATGGTAAGTGGGGCTTGAGTCCATGTAGGGTGTTGTCTGATGCTTTAGTATTGGAGTGTTGCCTCCTCACTTGGTAGAATCTTGTATAGGGAGTTTCACTTATCTTAACGATAATTATCCCTACTATTTATACTTTATCAGAACATAGAGTGTGGTCTTGTGTGTGGTATTGAAATACATGTCATAATGCCCCTAAGACTACAATAAGTGTGTGGGGATGAATTCCACATCACATTTCCCTTATAAAATAAAAATGTGGAGGTTTATTGACAATTTTGGATCCCCAAGAATTGCCTTATGGGTACAAGGGGAGAACATATGTCTTCATAGCCTCAGATGACAAACATGTAGCCAAACAAGTATGATAGATTAATTAAAATGCAGTTAAATAATAAATTTTATCAACCCTGATTAATATATGATAAGAAAATATATCAAAATGGTTTTAAAATTCCAAGTCTTTGACAAGCAACTTGCAAAACAAATTGTTAGTAGTTTTTGATAGGCATCTTTGGGGGTAACCTACAAAAAAAAGTGTTAGACAACAAAACCAATTTTATGCAAGCCAAAACTGACACTTTGACATATTTTTAAAAAAAGGTTGAATCTACAAAAAACATAGTTAGAAAATAAAGCTACATATCAGAGAGTCAATATCACATTTCCATAATCTGAAGTTGCATCTATATAGACACAAATTTGATAAATAGACCATGTTAGCCAAAAACAAACAATTCATCCTAATTATGGAATGTTGATTATGTATTAGGTAAAATTTGAAAATGATAATACAAATTCAAAGCAACAATTCCAACATGCCAAATTACTAAAAATCAATCCAAGTTATAATTAAATACTCATGATTGGGCAAAGTAAGCAAAGAGAGTGACAAAATAACAAATGAAATACACAACTATACCTCACTTGTGCAGTTCAATACACCTCCAAATGTAGTGATGTGCCCTAATTTGACAAAATGATTGCACTTGATAGCTTGAATGTTGGATTGTCTTGTGACTCAAGACTTGTAGCAACAATGATGGTTATTATCAATAGACAATATTTTTCATGATATCATAAGTTTTTCCTCTCATTCAAAATATTATAAGTTGGATTTTTCATGGAAAATGGCTGCTTATATAGAAAATGATGAGGAATTTCCAAGGAATATAAAATTCCTTGGAGAATTATAGAGAGGAATTCTATAGAGAATTTGGATAATTCTAGAGTCTCATATGAATGACTAATGATAATTAGTTGGTGATTAGAAAGTGATTTTTAGGAGAAAGTGGGGGTCGATAGGATTGGAATTAAAAATTACATGATAATGGATAAGTGAGAATTAGTGATAAGTGGGACTATTAATAGGAAGATTAACTGTCATGGGATGATATAAGGTTGATGTATGATAAAATAATTGTCAAAAAGGATAGATGAGTGACTAGGGAACTAAAATGGATTAATGTTACGATGAGTTAGATGAATTTTTTAGCAAAAAATGAGTGATCAAAATTATATGTATACATTTTCCTCCTCTTTGAAAGGGCATTATGACTAGAATAAGTAACAGTCTTTCAAAGAAAAAAGATGATCATGGATGAATGTCAGTAATTTAGGATGGATGATGCCCCCTCAAGGGGACATGTGGGAGAGATGATACATATGGTCACTTGAAAGAGGAAACAAGGGGCGGGATTTGTGAATAGAAAAGGATATTAGGGGTTGAGTTGCAATGAATGTGAGAGATGAAAAGATGAAGAATAAGATTGACACTAATGATGAGCTAAAAATTAATGATGTCTTAGGAAAATACATATGCAAGGAAGCAAAAGCAATAGTGTCATGTATTTGGACATGCCCCAAATGGGAATAAATTGTAACAAAATTATGATAAAATTCCACAAGTTTTAGACATATCCCAGGCAAGGACACATGCCAGAGAGAGTTGCGGTCGATATTGGATGATTGATTACAAAAGGCCATAAGCTTTAGATGTATCTTAGGTAAGGATGCATGCTAAGGAGAACTACTATCAAAATTATATGGTGATTTGGTTTATTGATTGAGGATTAGACATATCATGTCACCCTAATGGTTTGAACCTAGAACTTGTTGTTATCCCATCACTCTACTAATTTAAACTTGGCACCCATCATTATTTTACTAGCACCTATCATTCTGCCAATTTTGGGACCTATCATCCTCTTGTTAGCACTCATAATTTTTTTAGTTTGAATATAAAATTTGTCGTCAACCTGAATCAATAATCAATGTGGTCTAACCTGGTCAAAATTTGGGGAGGCATACCTTATTATCATCTCAATCAGTCGTACTAAGCTCAAATATTATAGACCTATTTGCTTAAAGGCATACCCCATCTTAGTCTTAGACATCTTTATTATCAAATTAATCATCCTAAAGATAAGTTTAATCTATATTTCATCTATCCAAACACATCAATCCACTCCATCCATCATCCTAAACAACTCGTAGGTCCACTTCAATTATAGTCCAAACGTCTAATCCACCTAACATCCCCTAGTATTAGCATCCCTTTTGTATCCCTTAGTCCAATCATACATCAACTAGCATATTTAGTCTAACCCCCAATGAATTAAATTCTAACAGCCATTACCTCATCAAACAACATCACAATTCAAATGTAAAATGTCAATTCAAGCATGCCAAATTACTAAAAATCAATCCAAAATCCAACTAAATACTCATGATTGGGAAAGGTAAGTAAATTAGATGCAAACAAAAATTGATATAACTTCAAATGTATCTCAATTTTAGAATTAACTTACCTCAAAATATAATGATGTGCCCCAATTTGAAAAAATGATTGCACTTGATAACTTGAATGTTAGATTGTCTTATCACTCAGGACTTGGACAATAATGATGGTTTTTCAATAGACATGATGATAACATGAAGGATTTATCAATGAAGCTCTTGGTTTGTCCATGGGGATGTGCATGCTTTTATAGAGGAATGGAGATAATTACTAAGGAATTTAAAATTCCTTGGAGGAGTCAAGAGAAGAAAGAGTGTGGAACATTCTAGAGAATTTGGAAGGCTCTAGATTCTATTTAGGATGACTAATGATGATTAGGTAGAGATTAGAAAGTGGTTTATATAAGCAAGTGGGGGTAAGTAGGATTGGAATTAACAATTCAAAACCAATAGATTAGTGAGGATTAGTAATAAGTGGGATATGATTTAGAATAATTAATTGAGATATGAGAGTTATATGGTTGATGTATGGTAAGAGAATTGTTAGAAATGATAGACTCATGACTAGGGGACTAAAATGGATTATTGTTATGATGAATTATGGAAGAAATTAGTAAGGATAGAGGAGTGAGCAAATTTAGTTGAATACAAGATGTATTAGTTTATGCTTAAACCTATATATGTTTAGGATTAACAAGGTGTTCAGATGAAAAAGTACAAGTGCTTCACCATAGAAGATGCCTTTGGCATAAATATGAATAATAAGTTAGATCTAAAAGCATGCAATAAAATTAACCCTATGAAATATGAATAATTTCAAATCTAATAAAATATAAGGTAAAATCTAACCTTAGGAGGTGAAAGATAATGTGGGTTCACCAAAATCTAATAAAAAAGATATACCACTTGTTTAATTAAGCATCATAGTACATGTATAGTATAATAATAATGGATAATTTATAAATGAAACACTAATAAGATAATTATATATGGATCGAAATGGAACATCTGTGTGTATATATTTTTAGAATATTAGTCATTGAAATTTAAACCTAAAAATGCACAATCGAAGCCAAGATGACTACAACCCAATAAATTTTAAGGCGATCAAATATTTTTGTTTAGAACATAAAATTTGCTCCATATGGATGTCTTGATTGAATTTTCAATACAGATGAAGTGTTCTAAACTAAAATCTCACTTCTAGTTTTTGTTTGCCTAGTTTCACTTTTCATTTCCTTGCCCTTAGAGTTCATGTTACAACTCTCGTATAACTATAATATCTGATTTTTATGCCCTAGAATATAAGGAAAATATAGTGGATTTAGGGGCCTAATCTCAATGGGATGCTATTTATTTAACGTGCCCTTATGTTGGAAACAAAGATGTCAAATTGCATAAATGTAATAACTTCAAAATGTGTGTGATGCAAAGGAGAATGAGGTGGCCAAAGTAATGGTTGCCTAATACATTTTATTTTTCAAGCATAACTTAGAACTAGAAATGGGGTAGAGAAATATGGAGAGTTTATTTATATAATCTAACACTTCTTCTAACTTAAATTAATATTTATGTAATCTTGGTGTTATTAATCAAACATGAATAAACACATTGTACAACCACACTAGGGTTTGAGGATTTTTTATAAATTAGAGTGACTTATGGTTTGACATCTAGTAAATCAAGCATAAAACATGAATATTAATTAAAATTTAAAAGTGTGTAATAAAATTAACATTAGGAAATATGATGAAATTTCAAATATGATAAAATATGAGGTAATATCTAATTGTAGGAAGTGTAAGATAATGTGGATTCACTAAAATATGGTTAAATTAATATATCATTAGTTTAATTAAGGATCAAAATACATGTATGATTCTAAAAAATGGCTAATCAATAAATGGAAAAGTAATGAAATAAATACCAAGGGATAGAAATGGCATATATGTGTATATAATGTTTTAGAAGATCTATTGTTCAAATATAAACCAGGAAATGTACAATCGGATCCATTACGACATCTTCCCATAAATTTGGAGGTGATCAAAGAATATTGATGTGGAACATACACTTCTCTCCATATCAATGTGTAGACTATATTTTCAATCCAAACAAAATGATATAAACTAAAAATTGACTATCGCTTATCTTTTTCTTAAGTTGTTTATCTTGGATTTGTCATACACCACATTGATTAATGAATTCATTACTTTATATATAAAATATTTGGTGAGTGGTCAAAATTGGCTTTAATTTAGCTGTACCACAATGTTAGATTCAAAAAAATCTTTTCGAGGAAAAAAGGGGCACCAAAAGCTACCATGTATGTCCAAGATATTATAATTTTTTGATACATTTGTTTGAAAAATCTTGAGAGATATCAATCTCAAGGCCCCATCTTGGATTTATCACTTAACATATTGAAAAATGATTCCATTATATCCTTTGTAAATTTCTTGCTAACTAGTGACCAATAAAAAATAGGCTTCAAACTCCAATGTATGTCCAAGATATTAATTTTTTAATCAACTTTTGTAAATAGGAAGAAAAAAAAATCCTTATAATCATCAAATGGACTTCAAATTTAAGATTGAAACACTCATATGATGGTCAAATGGATGTCAAATTTAAAGTGTACTATCGATTGTTAAAATCTAATAGACATTAGAGTGAATCACCACCCACAATAACGATTATAAGTTACCCCTATGAATGTAATGATAATTTTTTTAATTAGAATAATAATTATTGATAGACGCTTTAGGAGTAAAATACTAAAAAAATGATAATTTAGTATTTTATGTTTTTTTTTCATGAAATAGATGTATATATTAAACTATGAAAGAAAAATAGTATAGAGTATTCACAAAAAATAGGTAGTATGAGAGCATGCCATGTCACAATCACACTAAGCATAAAATATGCCTAGGAACAAAAGAGTCAATTGTCTACAAGAACAAGTAGAAAATTACATCAAGAGACTAGGCAATATGATCCTTATCATTAGGTGACCCCAAAAAACATTACATACGTCTTTTCCCCATAAGAGCAAGGTCCTAATCATTAGTGGCATTGTTCAATTCTCTTTCTTCTTCTTCCATAGTGTTTTCCTCTAAATAAGTAGGTGAAATGGCGAAGTCTGGATGAGAGAACTTGTCTGCACGAGGTGGCAAAGCTTAGCCATCCTGAGGTGTCAGCGGTGACACACAACAACTCCCTTGTTATTTCATATTTTAAAAATTAATAAAAAATATTTTATTTTAATTAATGAGGATGATAGTATGTCACATCATTTACTAAGGTATATATCTCCAGAAACACTCGATACGATGAGGACCAAGTTCGATACCTAGATTACTTTTGATAGAATGGATCCCTTTAGTCTTAGGATTTTAATATAAAGAAACTTTGATCTACTTATTATGTATACACTTATTCAACATGTAATTTGACACTGATTTAAGTATACACTCACTCAACATATTGTAATATAATATCCTTAATCATAATAACTTTGCAAAAATATATTAATTCAATTTTTAAGTGTACATTCACTCAAAACTAAAAAAAAAATACTAATATAACTAAATTTAAACTAAATTACCTTTACACAAATAAATATATAATTGACATAAAATAAAAGCAACTAGACAATTTTGGGATACATCATTATAAACTACTATTTTAAAAAATAGACCTATAAAGCATCTAAACATACAAAACACCACTGAACTTCATGTTCTCACATTTCTTATGCCAACCAAAAGATTTGCCAAATCCAATTTTGGCATAACCTTAACCTAAATTATGTGACAAACCCCATGTCTCCTTGTGGGTGTGAACAACATTACTTAAAAACAACCCATGACATATTCTATACATGCATATACTAAGGTGCAACAAAATGTACTACATAAGGAAGCATTCTAGCAAAGAAAAAGTTACGCTTGTTTTTTAACCTTATGACATATTCCAAAGAGGGATAGGAAGAGAGAATAACTATATCTCTAGCATATGTTGATAGTACTTGGGAACCATCACCTTCATTATAAAGTTAATTTAAGTATATTGTCTTCTAAAATTAATAATAAAAAAAGAACAAAAAAATAAAAATAAAATTGTGTTTATAAATAAAATATTAACTTAATTGGTCATTAATGTATTGATAAAGTTAATTGTTAAAAAAAAAAGTTTATTAGAGATTAATCTTTTGAGTGTAAAACCTTGACATCATAAAAAATGAGGTTAGGTTAGAATTTTGAATAATTTTAAAAAAATGTGGTGAATTTAGTGGAATGGGTATCCTTCACTTCATGACATTAAGCAAATAATTATGGTGATTTTGACGAAATGGATATTCCTTAATCCTTGACACTAAACTAAATAAGGTAGTAAATTTGGTGGAATTGGTACCCTCATTCCTTAACACTAAACTAAAAATGTTTTTGACCTTGGCAAAATGTATACTCCTCAGTCCTTGATACTAATTTGAAAAAGTGATGACTTTAGTCAAATTAACACCCCTAGTCATTAACACTAAGCTAAAGAAAAAACCTAATTATTAACATTAAAACAAATAAATTCAATAATACATGCACCCAAACTAAAATGCTTATCATTTGATTTAAAAAAACATGGAAAAAGATGCAACTACTTGATAAGAAAATTTTATTCTTATTAACTTCTAAAATTCCCACATTCCCCAGTTTCATAACACCTGCTAGAGCATATAATTAAACCCTTCTTTCCCAAGACCACCAAAATTTATTCTAATGTAGATCCACATAGGCATGACAAGTATGCCCTCTTCTCCTAACATTCCTGTTGGTCTCTAGGTAGTTCACAATGTCCCACTCTTATGAATGCCAATTGCTCATACTTTAGGGGTAAATGTAATTCTCATTTCCTTTTTTAAACACCAAATGATTGAAGTTCAAATCCCAATGCAGAGTTAACACACCCTTTAAGGACATTCTCTTCATAATGTGGGCCTTGAGAGAGTCTTACATCCTAGGGCTACACCTTTTTAATAAAACTTATGACCTAGCCAATTGTTTTCTCAAAACATTGTAACTTAGTTGCAAATGTTCATTTGTAGTTGTTAGGCTACCATTTGAGGTTTTTAATGCCCATGAATGACTCTTTTGGGATGATTCTTCTTGTTTTGATCCATATAAAAAATCATATAGCCTCCCACTCCATTTAATGTTTATTTTATCTTGCTCACATTGTGTTCACATCCTCTTGTGCTCATTTTCTCTCATGTTCTTATTGTTAGATCTTCACACCCTTTGTTTTTGTTAGAATTAGCTACATGATCTAATGAATATAATAGAAAGCATAAATAAGAGGTAAAATAATAATAATAATAATAATAATAATAATAATAATAATAATAATAATAATAATAATAATAATAATAGCTGTATATCCGAGACAATAACAGAAATGAATAAATAAATCAAATATGATGAATTACTTTGATAATTCAATATTAATCTGATATGGAATACACAAATATCCATTGCTTATATAAAGCAAGGTGTGCAAGATAAAGATCAGGGAACTCACATAACACGTCTAGTTCAATTGATATCTGACAACATGAATAGTGAAGTGCAACTCACACTAATGAGATAGGTGTCTAACTTGTCTAAATGATCAACATAATGTTAAGGTGTGGATCTAAAAGCTTCACCAAGTGAGTGGATTGCAGAAGTTGCAGGTTTACACAGTCACTGGCGTCGGTCAAGAGCAGTTCAGGAGATGCCGGCGTCAACAGGAATCGGTCGACGTCGGTCACAGGCAAATAGGCAGGAACCGATGTCGGTTACCTGTGCATCCAGAAAGCTATTTTCGTGGACAGAACAGAGTGTTTGCATGTTAGGATTAAGTGATAGTCTTAAGTCCGCGTCTCTATTATTAGTAAGAATGTTTTAGAGCCCTTGTTTAAGAGGCATAACTATTGGTTGTAAATGCATGCTCATGTTTTCTAATTATTATATATTAGGATAGATCTTCTTAGCTTATTGTAATGTATGAGTAATGTTGAATAGTACAAAATTGTATATGTGAATCATTTCAGGTTGTTGGAGTTGATTGTAATTGAGAGAGAGAGCTCTTGAGGGAAAGAGATTTAGAGAGAGATCTGTACATCTGAGAGAGGTGTGGAAGAAAAGAAGTTTCTTCAATTGTATTTCTTCTGTAAAGAGTTTAATACAAGTTTTTAGGGTGGTTTCTTGTATCTCTTATTGTTTGCTATTATCTAATTCTAGTTACTTATCATTCTGGTTAATTTCGCATTTTATTGCTTTCATAAGTGTAATCAACATTGTTGGTTGATCCCCAACAAATGGTATCAGAGCTCAGGTTCACTAACAGGTGGTTCAGATCTGTGTAGTGTGTATTGATTACATGGTACTCACAGGGGTTACTACAAGGATTTCTGTTTGAGTGGGAGAAGTAATGGCAGAAGAAAGTAAATTGAGAATGGAGAAGTTTAATGGCAAGAATTATCAACATTAGAGAATGCAGATAGAGGATTATCTGTATTAGAAAGATCTATACTTACCGTTAGGTGGGATTGCAAAGAAGCCCACAGACATGGATGATGAAGAATGGGAAGTTTTTGATAGAAAGGCTCTGGGGTCTATAAGACTGAGTCTGGCATCTACTGTGATATCTAATTTATCACAGGGAAAAACAACGGTAGAGTTGATGACTACTTTAGCAAATTTTTATGAAAAACCCTCAGCTTCTGATAAGGTATATCTTATGAAGCAGTTATTTAATTTGCGTATGCAGGAAGGTGGATCTGTATCTAATCATCTGAATGATTTCCATGGAATTGTAAATCAATTAAGTTTAGTCAAAATTGTGTTTGATGATGAGATTAAAGCTCTTTTAATATTATGTTCTTTGCCTGAAAGCTGGCATAGCTTGGTAATGGTAGTTAGTAATACTGCATCTACTTCAAATATTTTAAAAGTAGAGGATGTTGTTAGTGTGATCTTGAATGAAGAAATTTGCAGGAAAATCACAGAGGAAACATCAGGGAATGCTTTAAGTTTTGAGAGCAGGGAAAGGCAAAAAGAGAAGAGCAAGAAAGGGAGATCAAGGTCTAAGTCAAAGGTGAGAGGTAGATCCAAATCCAGAAATGGCAGGAAGCCACAATGCTGGAATTGTGGAAAGATGGGGCACATAAGCAGAGATTGCTGGTCAAAGCCTAAGGAGGACAATCAACACGAAGGAAAAGAAGAAGCAAAGGTTGCAGGTATTGCACAAGATGCTTTAATATTCTCTTTGCATAATAATATAGAATCTTGGGTTTTAGATTCTGGTGCATCTTTTCATGCTATCGCTAATAGAGAATATTTTAGTGACTATGTCCATGGAGATTTTGGAATAATGTATTTAGGGGATGATGAGCCTTATAAAATTATTGGCAAAGGAAAAGTGCAGCTGAAAATGCAAAATGGCAACACATGGGTGTTGAGAGATGTCATGCATGTTCCTAGCTTGAAGAGGAATTTGATTTCTGTAGGAAAGTTAGGGGATGAGGGTTGTACAATAACTCTCACAGCTGAATCTTGGAAGGTGACCAAGGGTGCACTTGTAATGGCCAGAGGTAAGAGAGTAGGTACTCTCTATTTATGTAATTGTGTTACTAACAATTCTACTTCTATATTATCTACTTCAGATGTGGATGCAAAGTTGTGGCACTCTAGGCTTGGCCACATGAGTGAGAAGGGAATGTCTATTCTTAAGTCAAAAGGTAAGCTTTCAGATTTGAAAAGCATAGATCTAGATTTTTGTGAGCACTGTGTTTTTGGAAAACAGAAGAGAGTTAGTTTTCTTAAGACTGGGTCAACAAAGAAGAAGCATAAGTTACAGCTTGTTCACACAGATGTGTGGGGACCGGCTCAGGTTGCTTCTATTGAAGGATCACAGTACTATGTTTCATTCATAGATGATGCTACAAGAAAGGCATGGGTCTATTGTATTAAGAAGAAATCTGATGTATTTGAGACTTTTAAGATTTGGAAAGCTATGGTTGAGAATGAAATAGGCATAAGATTGAAGTGCTTGAGATCTGACAATGGTGGTGAGTTCTACAGCTACAAGTTCAACTGGTATTGTTATATGCATGGAATCCACAGGCAAAGGATGGTTCCAAGGACACCTCAACAAAATGGAGTTGCTGAAAGGATGAACAGAACAATAATGGAGCATGCAAGGTGTATGAGATTGCATGTTGGTTTGCCCTTAGAGTTTTGGGCAGAAGCTGTTGATACTGCAGTGTACCTGATTAATAGAGGACCCTCTACAGCTCTGGATGATGGAATTCCAGAAGAGGCATGGACAGGTAAAAAGGTAGATCTCTCATTTCTCAAAGTTTTTGGTTGTGAAGCCTTTGTGCATGTTGATAAGGAAAATAGAAAGAAGCTAGATGTTAAGCCTACAAGGTGCACATTTATTGGCTATGGCTCTGATGATTTTGGATTCAGGTTTTGGAATCTAGGAACTAACAAGATAATTAGGAGCCGTGATGTTGTTTTCAATGAAAAAGTGATGTATAGTGATCAGCTGAATAAGCTGAATCAATTTGGGTAGAGCAATGGAGAATTGGATGAGGTGACGGTCCAAAATGAGCTCACGAGAAGAAATAATCACAAACAAGAAAACACAAAGACCGATGTCGGCCAGGTAGGAACCGATGTTGGTAGGATAGAAACCGATGTCAGTCATATATTGACCGACGTCAGCCAGGAAGGAACGGATGTCGATCAGGCAAAACTGACATCGGCTAGTTACAGGCCTAGAAGTGACTGAGGTCGGTCACTGTCAGAGAATTTGGGTGGACAACGTGTTGTGGATGAGTCTCAGACGCCCATCAGGAGGTCAGAAAGGGTAAGTAAACCTCCATTTCAATATTCTCCTTCATTATTCTATTTATTGCTTACTGATGGTGGAGAACCAGAGAGTTTTCAAGAAGCAATACAGGTAGAATCCAAGAATCAATGGGAGCGTGGCATGGTTGAGGAAATGGAGTCCTTGAGAGAGAACCAAACATGGGATTTGGTTGAGTTGCAAGCAGGTAAGAAGACACTGAAGAATAGATGGACCCACAGATTGAAAGAAGGTGAGAATGGACAGATGAGATATAAGGCCAGGTTGGTAGTGAAAGGATTTGCACAAAAACCAGGTATTGATTTTGGTGAGATTTTTTCTCCTGTTGTTAAAATGACTTCTATATGGACTGTACTGTCTTTAGTTGCTATTGAGGATTTGCATCTTGAGCAGCTTGATGTTAAGACAACATTTTTTCATGGAGATTTGGATGAAGAAATATATATGGATCAGCCGGAAGGATTTGAGATCAAAGGTAAGGAGAAGTTAGTGTGCAAATTGAAGAAAAGCTTGTATGGCCTCAAGCAAGCTCCTAGACAGTGGTATTTGAGATTTGACAGGTTTATGACTAAGCATGGCTACAGTAGGTGTCAATCTGACCATTGTGTGTATTTTAAGAGATTGGATAATGGTAGATATATTATTCTATTGTTGTATGTAGATGATATGCTGGTTGCAGAATCACACATGCAGGATATCTCTGAGCTTAAGGTGAAATTAGCTCACACATT
Source organism: Torreya grandis (assembly GCA_037957365.1). Taxonomy (NCBI): domain Eukaryota; kingdom Viridiplantae; phylum Streptophyta; class Pinopsida; order Cupressales; family Taxaceae; genus Torreya; species Torreya grandis. Next base: position 7,532,416 of record JARHVA010000071.1, on the reverse strand, counting down.
TGCCATGAAGGATTTGGGAGAAGCAAAGAAAATATTTGGCATGAGCATTAAGAGAGACAGAAAAAATCACAGGTTGATTTTGTCTCAAGAGGATTATGTGAACAAGGTGTTGAAACGGTTTAATATGCAAGATGCAAAACTGGTAAGCCCACCTTTGGCTGGACATTTTAAATTGAGTAAAGAACAATGTCCTAATTCACATGATGAGGTAGAGTACATGAGTAGAGTTCCATATTCTTCCGCAGTAGGGAGTTTAATGTATGCAATGGTGTGTACTAGACTGGATATTGCCCAAGCAGTGGGAGTTGTAAGTAAGTATATGGCCAATCTAGGGAAGGAGCACTGAAAAGCAGTTCAGTGGATCCTTAGATATCTGAGAGGAACCAAAAGTAGGCATTTATGCTATGGAGGTTCAAATACTTCTCTACATGGTTATGTAGATTCAGATATGGTAGGTGATTTGGGAGGAGAAGCACCACAGGTTATGTTTTCACTGTTGGTGGAATGGTGGTTAGCTGGATATCAAAGTTACAGAAGGTTGTTGCCTTGTCAACTACAGAAGCAGAGTACATTGCAGTCACAGAGGCTAGCAAAGAGATGCTATGGATGACACGGTTCATGGAAGAGCTTGGAAAGGAGCAAGAGAGTTGCAGATTATACAGTGATAGTCAGAGTGCAATTCATTTGGCTAAGAATTCAGCCTTTCATTCAAGAACAAAGCATATACAGCTTAGGTACCACTTCATAAGACAAGTATTGGAAGATGGTGAGTTGAAGCTGGAGAAGATCCATATAGATAAGAACCCTGCAGATATGTTAACCAAGCCGATAACAAAGGAGAAGTTGAATTTTCATTCAACTTCTTTTGGTATTCATGATTGAGTTGAAGATGGAGGAGGTAGAAGATGTTGCTATACAGGTACTGGTGCAGCTATTTATCTCCAAGTGGGAGATTGTTAAGGTGTGGAGCTAAAAGCTTCACCAAGTGAGTGGATTTTAGAAGTTGCAGGTTTACACAATCACCGGCGTCGGTCAGGAGCGATCGACATCGGTCAGGCGCAGTTCAGTAGATGCCAGCATCGACAAGAATGGGCTGACGTCGGTCACAGGCAAACAAGCAAGAATCAATGTCGGTTACCTGTGCGTCTAGAAAGCTATTTTCGTGGATAGAACAGAGTGTTTGCATGTTAGGATTAAGTGATAGTTTTAAGTCCACGTCTCTATTATTAGTAAGACTATTTTAGAGCCCTTGTTTAAGAAGCATAACTATTGGTTGTGAATGCATGCTCATGTTTCCTAATTATTATATATTAGGATAGATCTTCTTAGCTTATTGTAATGTATGAGTAATGTTGAACAATACAGAATTGTATATGTGAATCATTCCAGGTTGTTGGAGTTGATTGTAATTGAGAGAGAGAGCTCTTGAGGGAAAGAGATCTAGAGAGAGATCTGTACATCTGAGAGAGGTGTGGAAGAAAAGAAGTTTCTTCAATTGTATTCCTTCTGTAAAGAGTTTAATACAAGTTTTCAGGGTGGTTTCTTGTATCTCTTATTGTTTGTTATTATCTGATTCTAGTTACTTATCATTCTGGTTAATTCCACATTTTATTGCTTTCATAAGTGTAATCAACATTGTTGGTTGATCCCCAACACATAAGTTGACTACTAGTTAAGCAATCTTATCCTATTTCACCCTGAATAGTAGAGTGGGACTCCACTGTAACAAGATAGGTGTCCAAGTTGAATACTAACTAAGCAAGCTTATCCTATCTGGTGCAAATTATTAATAAACATAATAAAATAATTACAATAATTAATTAGTGCACCAATCTAAATAATAAATACAAGTAAATGTAATAAATCAAATAAATGCACCAACACCCCCCCATAAGCAAAGGTTAGGTAGGGCTATGCAGATAAGAGTCTCAACAATGTGTAGGCATATTAAGTACTCTATATAAATAGATGAGGAAAGGAAAAAACTTGAAGTAAAAAAAACTCTTCCTCAAAATGAAGGTCTAGGAGACCCCCCCTAAAGAACTGATGTCCCACACCCCTAAAAGAGATAGCAAGTGAAGATACTCTCAATGAAAGGTTTAGTGAAAATATCTGCAATCTGCTCCTCTATAGGACAATATTAAATATTGATGATCTCTACCTGATTCAACTCCCTGATAAAGTGCATATGGATCTCTATGTGTTTGGTTCTCTGATGATGAACCAGATTCTTTGAGATCTAGATAGTGTTTTGGTTATCGTAGTAGATGACTAATGGCTTTTGAAATGGAACACCAAGCTCAGTGAGAATATTCTAAAACTAAATAACCTCAGTAGTGAAATTAATAGCACCACAATACTTAGCCTCTATAGATGAAAGATCAATAACATGCTGCTTTTTGCTCTACCAATAAATGGGCCCAAATCTAAAGTGAAATCTATAACCAACAATGGACTTATGATCATTATAATCACCAACCCAATCAAAATCTATGTATCCCACCAAGTTTGAACCTATATTTACTATATAATGAATCTCATATCTGATAGTGCCCTGAATGTAGCTCAAAATACACTTGGTGACTCTCTAATGAAGCTCATGTAGTGTCTTCATAAAGTGTGAAACCATGCCAAATGCATATGAAATGTCAGGTCATGTATGAGTTAGATAGATGAGGCTACCTACAAGCTGGTGATACAATGTGGCATCAACCAAAGGAGTGGAACAATGAACATCAAGTCTAACTCTAGATAAGAGAGGAGTCAGTGCAGGCCTACAACCAACCATGTGAAACTGAGCTAACAAGTCCATGGCATACCTGGGTTGTGAAAATGTAATGTGAGAAGAAAACTATACCATCTAAATCTTGAGAAAATAATGCAATAAGCCCATGTTTGTCATAGAAAACCTATCATGAAGTGCAGTCTTAACATTGTTGATGATGGATGCTATGCTCCCTATAATAATGAGATCATCAACGTAGAGCACTAAGTAAAATATTGAATCCTCCTACTATAGAAAATAGACATTTAGATCTGAGTGACATCTTGAGAACCTAACTGAAAGAATAAATATGTCCATCTTAGAATACCAAGCCCTGAGGGCTTGTTTCAGACCATAGAGAGACTTCTGTAAGTGGCACACCAATGAAGAATCCTGAATGAACCCCTATGGCTGCTCCATATATATATCTCCTCATGAATATCTCCATAAATAAATGTGCTCTTCACATCTATTTGATGTATAACCTAACCATGAACTGCATCAATAACCAATATCAATCTAATGTAATTCATCTTAGCAATAGGCATACATAATCAATGCCTTCCACTTGGGAAAAACATTTGGCCACTAAGCGTGCTTTATACATATCATTATTTCCATCTACTACAAACTTAGTTTGATATATCCACCTACATCATACTAATTTTTTTCCCTTAGGAAGAGGACCAAGATCCCAAGTGTTGTTCCTAATCAATGAGTCTTTATCTTCTTCCATTGTTGAATCCCACTCAACTATCCCTGTGGCTTCCTAAAAATACTATGGATCGAAAGCTATGGCAATGTAGGAATGTGGAATATCATGCAGTGACTGTGTTCTCCTTATATTTAATGGATCCCTAACAAGAGGGTTTGCATCTTCCAAAGTCTATCTAGCCCACAAAGGCATTAATGGGTGAGGATTTGGAGGAGGAAGAGGAACATGACCTACGAAACCCTGTTGAAGAAGTATTATCTTATCATCCATGTGAGTAGATGAAGTAGGAGTATCATCGTCATTGCTATTTGATTCTTCTAAGGAAGAATAATGAAAAATCTTAGAAGATAAGTTTGAAGGACTTTCTTCAAAGTAAACACTTCTCACTATAATAAGCTCATGTGAATCTGGATCAATGAGTTGATATCCCTTAACACCATCAGGATATCATACAAATATGCAAGTTTGGCTTCATTGTTCTAAAACATGATGTTTGTCTGAAGGTATGTGAGCCTATGTTAAACTGTCAAAGACTCTAAAATGATGCACATATAGCTTCCTATTGCACCAAGATTTAAGAGGTGTTATCCCCTTTAAAGCTTTGTGATGAACTCTATTCTATATATATGCAACACAATTAATCACTTTTGCCAGTACTTAGGTACTAATGATTTTGCATGAATCATACAACTTGCCATCTCTTTTAATAATCTATTCTTCCTCTCTGCTACACCATTCTACTAAGGTGTGTATGCAACTGAATGCTGAAGATCAATTCTTTCAAGAGCACAGAATTATTCAAACTTGTTGTTCACATATTCCCTCCCATTATCTATGTGGAGGATATTGACATAATTCCCATATTATTTCTATGCTAGATCTTTGAACTCTAGAAATTTATCAAATACTTCACTTTTGAGTTTCAAAAAATAAACCCAAATATATCTAGAATTGTCATCAATAAATGTGAGAACATCATGGATTTTACTAAAAGACAAAGTAGGTAATGGACCCACTAAATCACTATGGACAAGTTTGAGGACTTGTGTAGCCCTCCAAGCCTTCCCTTTATCAAACTTATCCTCTGGTTGTTTGTCTAAGGCACAATCATGACATACACCCCTTGAAAATTGAATATGTTGAAGTCTTATAACCATCTCCTACTGACTAAGCTGCTGTAAATAATGATAGTTCAGATGACCAAACTGCTCATGCCATAGCTTGCTCACTGGATTAGTGTGTGAGAACAAAGCTGTAGAGGAAGACTGAGGCACAAAGTGGGAAAATGAATAAAGCTGAGTATTATTGTCAACTTTTCTCACTACAACTAAGGCATTATCCTCCAATTTTTTGATTGAAATAGAATCAGGTGTGAACTCAACTTTCCTACCAGTATCAAAGTGGGTGATTTGGTAGACAAAGAAAAGGTTAGTTGATAATTTTGGCACACATAGGACATCCTCAAAGACACCACTATCCATATCAACTATACCTTTTCCTATGACATCTACCTTAGAATCATCATCTATGAGAATATGAGGCAAGGAACTTGGTTCTAATCCAACAAATTATTCTTGATCAAAATCCATATGGTGCGAAGCACCTGAGTCAAATACCCATGACTTAGGAGAATTTTCCAGTGAAACTAGTGTTGTAGCTTTCCCTTTCCCTGAATTTGAAAGAGTGGAAGAATCCTTTGATTGTTTGATCATATTCTTTTTGAGAAGACCATTAAGGTCATCAATCTCTTTCTTCCAACACTCTTGTTCACTATGAAACCCCTTTTTTCAATAAGGGCAAGGAGTGCCAGTCTTTTTTTGTGAATCCCCTTTCTTATTAGTGTATTTATAATCTCCTTGGGAGAAAGATTGTTGCCCTTTATTCTTATCTTTTTATGACTTATTCTGATTATTCTACTTCTTTTTATTTGAACCTGTATTTGATGCTGATGTTAAAACTTGCTTATGTTGAGGTTGACTTACAACTAGAGCTTGAGATTTGGATGACTTGATTAGACATATAGATATTAACTTTTCTTCTTTAGCCATTAGAATCTTAGAGAATACCTCAAAGGTGGGAATTTGATAAGATGTGCCTAATGTGAGCCTATGAATCTGAAAGCTAGAGACAAAGGATGAATATTCAGGACCTTATTTATGTAAGGCACTGAAAATTAATTAAATATCTTTTTTTTTATCAATTTTACATTCAGAAAGTTGTGCTCTAAAATCTGACTTTAGTGATGTAGTCTTGTATTGTAGCATAATTTTTAGGATCCAAACTAATGAGTTTTTTTTGTCAATTTGGTAACCATGAACCTCATCTATTTTTCCAAATAATGATGCTAATTTATCCCAAGCCTCTTTTGGAGTTGTAGATTTTTCAAGATGGAAATTCAAATCTAAAGACATATAAGATCGAATGCATCCAATTACCTTAGTAGTTTCAAAGAGAAAATGTTATAACTCTTTTGCATCAGTAGGTGGAGTAAGAAGAGTTGTTATGTAAGGTGTATATCCTAGCATCATTAATGCATTCTAAGCATTTTATTTCCATGTGTTATAGTTGTCTACTATTAATAGTGAAAACTTATGATTTCCCATGTTGCAATTGGAAATAAACCATCACAAAGTAGAAATCATAATACAAAACACACCACAAAACCCCCTTGAATTACTTAGTTTTATCCCACCCAACAAGTATTTTTTGTCACTTTATAATTGAGTGCAATTACAAGACTGGATTATAATTTTTCCAGTTTACAAAAATATCAATTAGGCCCTCTAGTATAAAAGTTTAAAAAATATTCACTTTATTATAATAATTTATACACCAATGCATTGTGCTCGAAAAAATATTAACTTAAAAAAAATGGGACCTCAATACGAGGTCGTATGTGAAAGTTATGAGCCTCTGAAGTTGTAAAAATGAAGACTGACAAGAGCTGTTGTAGAAAAACCTAAATTATCATAGTGTTCAAATGGTAGGTTCCTGAAGTTGCCCTATCAATTCTACCTACTGATATGTGAGGATTGCTAATTTTTTCCTGCACAGTCTGCACGACCATCCCTTAGAGTAAATTTTTTTTGTTTTCATAAGTGACTGTGTCCAAATTGGATAAATTTTATATGGATTTGTAGGTTTTGATGCCTTCCAAATGCAACCGTGAGGTTTATTTTACTCAAAAAATCTTTGATTTTTAGGTGCCCACTAGATTTTGGCATGGTGCTTCTAGATCAAACCCTTGCCAATTTTCCCTTTTGTGCCCAATTTGGACAAAATTGTAGATGATTTTGACTATCTCAGGCACTCTAAACTCAATGATGAGCTAAAAAATTCTCTATAAAGCTCTAATTTGTGCCTGTATACAAAATAAAAAAAACTGATCCTATATTTGGATATTTTTCTCTTGAATATTTATCAATCTATAGATTCAATATAGCTCTGATACCACGTTGGAATTAGCTACATGATCTAATAAATCTAATAGAAAGCATACATAAGAGATAAAACATTAATAGTAATAAACAATAACTATATATCGGATACAATAATAGAAATGAATAAATAACTCAAATATGATGAATTACTCTGATAATTCAATATTAATTTGATATGGAATACACAAATAGCCATTGCTTATATAGAGAAAGGTGTGCAAGATAAAGATTAGGGAACTTACACAACACGTGTAATTCAACTGATATTTGACTACATGAATAGTGGATTTTAACTCCACACTAACAAGAGGGGTGTCCAACTTGTGTAAATAATCAACACAAGTTGATTACTAGTTAAACAATCTTATCTTATTTTACCCTAAATAGTGGAATGAAACTCCATTGTAACAAGATAGGTGTCCAAGTTGACTACTAGTTAAGAAAACTTATCCTATTTGGTGCAAATTATTAATAAACATAATAAACTAATTATAATAAGTACTTAGTGCACCAATCTAAATAATAAATACACCAATCTAAATAATAAATACAAGTAAATGCAATAAATCAAATAAATGCACCAACAATTTTCCCTTATGACACCATTACAGTTCTCTCAAATTTATTTATAAAGTCTCCCTCACTTATTTTCATTCTCTTGTCTCTCAAGGTCATTCTTCATGTTGGATAAGGTCATTCAAGGAGCTATTACATATCTATCTCAGATCATGGACCATTCATTCTTCCCCTTCTCATTTAAGAGTTGTTGAAATCGATTTGGTAGATCTTTGCACGTCTCTTTTAGAGCTAGATATGAGGGCTCTTTGCTATGGGAAGAAAAAAAATCATTTTATATATTGTTAACATGTAAATGTATGTGTGTTACTCTTATATTTATGGTGGAGAATGAGGTGGGGTGTCTCTTCATCTGATAGGGTTATGCATTGTGTGGGGAGGAGACATTCTATGTTATGGCAAGTTTAAACAATAACAAAATAATGAAGAAGGGAAAAGCCATACAAAACATACAAGTGGTGAATTTTTTAAGGTGAACTGAGTGATGATGGTGAAGGACAATGACAGGGTAGTTCAATTTATATAATATTATATAGATAATTATATTATATATCTATTACTATTGTAATATATATATATATATATATATATATATATATATATATAACTTTTATTTATAATTGTATATATTATTAACCATATATATAATGCAATATATGATAAAAATATTATTGTCGTAATATTTATATGTAATTAAATATATTATGTTTTTATTATAATAATTAAATATAGATATTCATATTCTTTTATATATATATATATTATAAACAATATGTTATATAATAAGTTATAATATTATTATATTATTTAATTATCATATATAATATTTATATTATATGACAATATTATATAGTATTATCGTTAATATAACTATATAATATATATTATAAATAGTTAACATAAGTATATAATATAGTATTATAATTATTTAGTTATATAACAATTAAAAAATATAATATCACCAATAATATATCATATTATTGTGATATATATACATATAAAATATGAAATATAATATTACAATTATTGTAATATATTTTTTAATCATTTAAATATATATTTTTATATATAATAAATTGATTTAAAAAATATTATAAAAATATGAAATATCATTGGTAATATTATATTTTCTAATAATATTTACATATTATATAATATAAAAATATGTATAATAATATATATAATTTAAAAATATATATAGTAATATTTTAAAATATGATTATATTGTATTATTACTTATTATATATTTTAATATTAAAAATATAATTTTATGTATTCATCTTAATGGATGTAATTTTACCTTTTATGCATGAAGGGTTAAGTAACAATATTTTTATATTGTTGGTGAACGTGACGATAGAAAATGAGGCTATATGTTTGTTTGTACAATGTGACAATGTGTTGTGTAGGGAGGAGACGTTTCATTTCATGGTGAGCTCAAGCAATGGTGATGTAGTGAAGAAGGATAAAGTCATATATAACATGCAAGTGGTGAAATATTTTAAGCACACTGAGGGGCAATAACAAGGTAATTTAGGTGATATTGTACACCAAACCTCGATTCAAAGTAGCTAGTGGATTTACATGTCTTGCATCTATTGTAAAGAGGTTTTTAATGTGCAGGGTATCAACATCTTTTATTGGTCATTTTATATTGTCAAGGGTGGACAAGGATGTCATGAGAGTTGATTTGGTTGTGATAGGGCTCCACATCTGATGTACGACTCAAATCATCTTTGTAATACCACTGACGAGGGGATGAGACATTAATTTTTTAGAATCTATTTTTTTATAAATACTAATAATAGATATTAGATATATTATAATATATCATATAAATAATTACATTATATATTTATAAATATAAATATTATTAATAATATATAATATTATTATTATTATTCATACTATTACTAATAGATATTATAATAGTATTTTTTTGTGCATGCCTCAACATACAATATTCACATGGAATTATTGTATTATATAGAATGTCAACATCTCACTCCATATTTTAGAAATAAACATATAGCATATTACAATGATGAGTAAGCATACATCTAAATCAGTGAGCTCTTTTGGCTAAGCATCCATGAGTAAGGGGCATCTACATCGTCAAAGTCATCCAAGGCATGATCCTAACCTTAACTGTTTGACTCTTCATGTCAGGTACCTAGAGGGATTTGTATATATCATATAGACAATATTTATATCTATAAATAATTATAAATATAAATATTACTAATATGAATTTTTGTTATGTATTAATGAATTATATATATATATATATATGTAATGAAACATATTATAATATTATATATTTTTTATTGTATTTTTTTGGCTAGGTGACGACTTTTTGATTCGAGTCTAAAATTAGTCTGGGATATAATTAGGGCTCAAATTCCATTTTATTGACCATAAAATCCCACCTATACTAGGTGTAACTAGATAATACTAACTATACCACCATCAGTCACTAACGACCTTGAGTATCACACCAACAGTTATTAACATCCCCAAGAATTGCATGAACAATAGCCACAACCGATCTCATATGCCATTCTTGAGATTTAAACTTGGATAGGACTTGGAACAACCAACTGCTTAACCAACTCAACTAGATCTCATTGGCATTTTTTATTATATTATCTATAATATGATTAATATTTATATTTATAATGTAAGTATATATAGTGATTCACCACTTTATAATGATTCATATTGATGGAGGAAGTAGTGAAATCTAGGACTATGAATGAATGCATGGACTATTGATTACTCTTAAAAGTGATAAGATCACCGTGAGTATATTTTTATTAGTTAGTGAGACTAAAAATTTGGTGGAACACTATAAGATTATTGGTGTGTTGGAAGAGGTCATCTTGTATGTGCAATAGTATTTTGATGCACTATTTGTCATCTTCCAACTCACTAGGTCATATAATGTATTAAGTGTTTAGTATTTTACCTATTTAAGGAGGCTTGAAACTTGCTCATTTGCCTTGTCAAATTCTAGATTTCACACATTCCCTAGTCTAGAACACCCAAGTTGATGCTATGGTCACTAATATCCTTGATCATCTTGGGTCTTGTTTTTTTCCCTTACAAGTGTTGGAGCATGAGAGTAGAGTTGTATCTTTATTTACCACGACCACACAAATTTATTCTAATGTCAATCCTCATAAGTTTTTATAAGTACACCCTCTTATCCTATCATTCCTTTTAGTCTATAGGTAGTTCACAACATCACATTCTTATGAATGCTAATTGCTCGTACCTAAGGGGTAAATGTAATGCTCATTTCCTTTTTAAAAACTAAATTATAAAATTTCAAATCCCAATGTAGATTCAACACACACTTTAATGAAATTTTCTTCTTAGTATGGCCCTTAAGAGAGTACCATATCCGAGGGCTACACCTTGTAAATAAAACCTACAACCTATTTGCTTGTTTTCTCATAACGCTATGGCTTAGTTGTAACTATTCATTTGTAGTTGTTAGGCTACTGTTTGAGGTTTTAATGTCCATAAATAACTCTTTTGGCCATTAATATTTCCATTTTGATCGATACAAGAAATTCATTTAGCCTCTCAGTCCATTTGATATTCATTTTATCTTGCTTACATTGTGGTCATATGTTATTATGTTCAATTGCTCACATGTTGTTATTATCAGATCTTCACACCTTTTGTTTGACCTTGTAACACCATTGGATATCTCTCAAATGTATTTGTACTATTTTTCTATTTTGATATCATTCTCCTCTCTCTTTTAAGGTCATTTTTTACGTTGGATAATGTCATTCAAGGAACCATTACACATCTATCTCAGATCTAGACCATTCATTCTTCCCCTTCTCAACTAAGAGTTATTGAAATTGATTTGATAGATCTTTAAACATCTCTTTTAGAGCTAGATATGAGGGCTCTTTGATATGCAAAGAGAAAGTTTCATTTTATATGCTATCAAATTATAAATTTATGTGTGCTATTGTTTTTCATTAAAAATTGAAACCTTCTTTGCTAGTTAGTTTTATCTATTACATTTAAATCCCTCTTTAATCTAGCTTCCAGTTCCTAAAATATATTGGTTTCTTAATATTAAATTCTATTTAACACAATCAAGCAAATTGGTAGTAGTTTTTTTATGCCACAATGAACCATTAATGTGTTTTGACTGCTTGCTTTGCCTCTTTTACAAGGTCTCTTGTACATTTTGGATTCTTCCTTTTATAAGATTAAGAAATGTAAAAAAATGAAATAAAAATTGCTTCAGAGATTTCAAAAAGGGTTTCAAACTTAAAAAATAAAATGAAATATAAAATTTACTCAATTTAAACTAAATTAACCACAAACAAATAAATGTACAAAACTAACACAAATTAACATAAAATAAGGGTGCAGGGAAAGCATACTATCTTGATTGCCTAGAAAGCTTGCTTTCCCTTCGTTGGTTGGAAATTTTTGAGATACTTCTTTCCATCATTGCTCACTGCTTCTTCATAGATTCTTTTTTTGACATACTATTGAGAATTTATAATTATTTTATTTTCATAGCTCTTCAGATAGGGCTGAGTAGAGCGATAAGGTAGGTCCCTCAAGGAGAACCAGGTATAGTGGAAAAGAGATGACGATAAACATTGTCTATGAAATGAACAATAATATGAGAAATAAATATTCTCTTGAGGACATCCAAAACTCATTTTTTGGCTTATTGAATGATCTCAAGTTAAATCAATTGCTTAATGTTGGTGTCTTACTGGATAAAATCAGTCACATGATATCAGAAGAGGCCTTAATTTTTTGGCAAAGTGATTTAATTAAGGGATTAAAATATGTGAAATTACTAAAGTGGATGGTAATGAATCTATTCAGGGCTCAACTTGTAGCTATATTGGGAAAGGGAGCTTTTGTTGATAATGTACTACAAGTTATGAAAGACACTAACTAATCCACTCTAAGGATTGATACCCTAAATGTGGCATAACTAATTAGGGTTCAAGCAATTTTATACAATGCTAAGAACACTTATGTAGTGCATGAGGATAAGGATCATTTGGGTTTTAGTATGGGGGAGAGACTATGCAAGATTGGGATGATGTTAAAAGCATTGGTTAAAGAGGAGGTTACTAAAGCTCAAAAGATTAATGACATGTTTAAGGCTTGAGATCAACATTTCAAATTTTAAGGATTCCAAGCTAGCGTAGTCACTTGTAACTCTTGTCATGGAGGAGGAGGAACATACTTGTGGTGTAATGATCATGGTCTCAGATTATGTTGAGGAGGTTTCATAATGTCTAGGCTTAGCTTATGTTTGTGCCTTTAGGTTAGCTTTTGTAATAATTTTAGTATTGATATAAACTTTTTTTACCTTCAACAAAAAGGTTTAACTCTTAATTTACTTGATATGATCAAGAATTTGATTACTATTATAATAGCTTAATAGTAGTCATTTTTTCACGAATAAAAAAACTTGTAGTTAACACAATCGAACAAACTGTTAATAGTAGCTTTAAGCCGTAGTAAACCATTTTATATTGACTATGTATTTTACTTATTTTATAATCTCTCTCTTGTACATATTTAGATATTTCTATTTATAAGATTAAAAACTATAAAATAAAATAAAGAAAACAATATCTCCTTACTTGTTCAACTATTACAAAACAAGTTAAAAGTTTATTCCAACCTCCAAATTGATAAAATGTTCCACATCTCCTATACCTTGCTCGCCTCCAATGACGTATAAAATAACATTTTTTTTAAAACACCATGTTTTTAAGAAAATGCTAATCTAATTATGAGTGTATAACATTATACTATTTATAACCAACTTATAATTTCCAGTATAACATTTAATATATAAATCAAGGTTTGCCACCTCACATGGTCTTAAAATCATAAATTATATCCTGTAGTGACTCTAAAGAGTCAAAAGTGAAAAGTAGAAAGATATTAGCTCAAAAAATCATACTTACCCTCCCAAGGAAAAAGGAAAATATTGCAAATCAATGTTGCCCAATCACTACCTACTTACTAAATCTTGTAGGTATGACATCTTAATCTATTTCCATAACTGGGAGAGATATATGCCAACAAAAAGATGTGTCCATCCATCCAATCTTAAAACTTGTCTCTCACCAAGAGTAGAAAACATTTCCCCACAAATTCTAAGGGAGTATAGTCAAATAACATTCAGAAACAATTCCATTTTAAGAGAACACTAAACCAACATCATGCATATAAGACTCCTTTCAACGGAATCATAACAATGTCAAAAGGGAACACGATAAAAAAATTAATTCACCTCTATGCTAAATTGATGAGATGACACTTATTTTAAACCACATATCTCAAGATTGAATTTCCATAAACAAAATCTTAACACAAAGGAATTATCAAGCAATACAACTGTACTCTACTAAGAATATTTTCCACTGCCCTAGGTGGTACCATAAGAAAAGTGGTCTAAGAGATTTTCCACTCCTAGGATTTATAAATATAGACATAAATATATAGCACATCAATTTATGAGAATCATTCCAAGATCAATAACAATCACAACACAAAACACAATGACAATGTGACTTGATAATCAAGAAAAGATATAGTCACTCTTGAGGTGTTTGATCTAAGTGATCAAACTATGGTAGAAAATTTTTGTTCATAAATCATGAACTATGATATATACACATTTACCCAAGCCTTGAATACAACCATCACCATTGGGACACTTGATAAACTAACCTCTTAAACAACTCAAAGTGATATGAGTGCTCTTATGGCTCACTCACAAAGAATGTCACTAGGCTACATAGGTGGGTTTACTAAGTCTAAAAACTCCAAACATGGTGTAACAATATAAGTTATGGTGCAATACTTAATGACACTAGGTTTACATTGATGAACAAAAGACACAAAAATGTTAATGGACTCATTAAGTCTTAGAGTTCGGGCCACAACTTTGATACCACATGTAATAACCCTGCTGGGTTAGACATAGAATTACATGAATTTTTTTAATTAAATATATATATCATAAATATATTACACTTGAGAATCTAAACAAAGACCAAATATATATTAAAGTGATAATAATAAGTACACACATTACATCATAGATCTCTAATGTCATGAAGATGCTACATAAAATGAATATAGAAAAAATACAACTCAGCCACTGTTGATGTAACTCTGCAATCTCCACTGGAAACATACAATAATAAGTAAATATAATTCTTCATGAAAATACTCAATAATAATATTCAATCCAATACTATGTACACAATTTAGATACCTGGATCTTTGGTGCATGAGTTCCTCAAACTTTCCAGTATCCGTGACAATCCCAAGTGTCATCTCAATAGTAGTACTACTGTGGGGAGGGAGAACATCATTCAAGCACTTTACCACACCAATCATGGACCAAAGATCCCCTACACTAATCTCATTAGGGAATGTCCCTCCCTTCATGGATGAGTAAATAGTGATGGCATAAGAATCTAGATAGACTAGCAAGTACCTGTGTGCTGTATGATTTTAAACTAAATATGTAGTGTATCATATAAATCTTTTTTATTACAAGATATTGCACTAACATGTGAAACATACTCATGAAACTATAATGTCTCACTAAACATACTTTAGCCCAAATATTTATAAATAATAAATGATAATGATGCAGATCCACTAATTTCATACACACCACTTCATCAGACTGCGTTCATCTAACATTGCAATGGTAGTAAGCCAATGAAGTCCATCTCACTCCTTACTATGCATTAGCAATGAAAATTGGTCAAAAAAAAATTCAACCACAAGATTCATCAACTTACATCCTATTAGCAAATGCATCACACGACACACTATACATAGGATTAATAACAACATACATGAAATCCGTCTAACACATGCATTAATCTTCTATTATATTCTATCTCATACTAAAAATAATTATTAAAAATATACCACCTAGGTAAATATATTATTTAAATTTATAATTCAACAATATAATTTGTTTCCAGTTATCTACACCCTATGGAATCCTGTACTACCATAGTCCAGTGTTTTATTACTTAACTTCCAGATCAATCATATGAAGTAGTCTCAAATACATGAAAACACAAGCGTTACACAAGTAACTATATATATAACATATCAAGTCATTGGAACACAATAACATATAACACAACATTTGTTAATTTCTTAGAGTTTGGACGCACACATACACCAATCTACCAACTGTAAGAATACCTGCTATCCACAGTGTATATATATATATATATGTAAGAATACCTGCTATCCACAGTGTATATATATATATATATATAGACAAATGTGAGTTAGGTATAATAACTATAGTAAGTACCACTCGGGTGCACTATACTTTTATACTATAGTACCTTATGATATCCCATACTATGATAGGTTCCCAACTATATGATAACACATAATCCAAACTTATGATTAACAAGATTGAATCAAATCATAGTAACAAGCATACAATAAATAGTTATACCACCTAGGTATTCTGCATACAAGTAACATGTATCACAATGCACCACTATACATTAAGTATAAAAAAATATTTATAATAACACACTTTTAGTATGTAATACACACAAGTTTCCCATACTGAATACATAAGGCTAACAATCATTCACATTACTAAAAGTGAGTTACATAAACTTGTTATCCTATTGACTCATTTACATTTAGGAGACTAATCTAAGAGTTATAGCTTCTTAATTCTTACGTAGATTAATGACTTATTCCACTCATCTAAAGAGCTACCAGTAGAATCTCCATGTACGAGCACTTGCACATCCTAATGTGCTCCACATGAAGATATTATAATGTTATGCTATTTCTTTAAATTTTGACTAATATTCCTCTTGTATTGGTATGACATTAGAGATTTATAAACAAGCATTTGCTAAGTCATTTATGCAATCCTTGTTTATTCAGTTAATACTCCACCTGAGGGACAATAACCAAAAAACCACCTTCAGGGTTGCTATTAGACTCATTTATACCCATATTAAAAACACTGAGTTAATATCCATAAATACATAACTAGTTATACTATCAAATTCTATGCGATAATTTTTTGTATAATAAATAATCCTCATACTTCGTAAGGTTTAACTCATGACAACATACTAGTCCAGCTTATGCTATAGACATGCATCCCAAAGTTTATACATATGTTATATCTATTTACGCCCCTTAAATCAGTTTATTATAACCATGTACATTCATGTACTTCCATGTGTATGTACATCCATCCTTAGGCATGGTCATCATATAACTATGATTAACAAGATATATATAAAAAACATATAATCACACCTACTATTATATTCATAGCTCATTAATTTGTTTGATACAAAATAGAATATAGTTCTTTTACTCATCAATTTAACTAATATGGACATTTCCAAAAATAGAGGTATTCTCAATATCAAAATCCATTGTCAACATAGCTTGAGAACTCATTATGTGATCTTAGTATAGTGCTTGTTAAACCCCTAGCTATACCTCCTTACATTGTGAAATCTCTTGAATAAACAAACCAATATCTTTATTCTTCAGAGTTATTAATCATTTATATATATATATATATATATATATATATATATATATATGGTAAATAACTTGATATTATGCCCATCGAATCTATTACGAATTCTCAATCGTATTAACACAGTGGATATAACATGGCTACTAAATTTTGTTATAATATATATAACACATGTAATATTAATCATTTCCAACCCATTTATTAATACTTAAGATTAATATAGAAACAACCGCTACTTAATGGCTTAAATAGAGTCATCGAACCCTATTTTATGTTAAATATAGCCAAACTAATTCCCTAAATGACACCATAAATATTCAAATTATCTGGTTTAGTCAAATTCCACAACATCACTATAGAAGTTGCTACTTGCAAATTAGATTCATGGATACATAATTCTAAGCACGCTTATCATACATGTGATGCCATAATTTATTCTTAATATATTTACTCCACTTTAGTTATTTGCTCCAATCATAAAATAAGATTATTACTAACCAAATGTGGGTCTCCCTTTACCCTTCCTATCAATTCATAATAATGCAAAATCAAATATGCTTTAGCCAAAGTATAATGAAACTCATGACAAAATTGAAGAAAGTCACTTTCATGATATAATTATTAAAGTTAGTATAGACATAAAAATCATTGAATAAAGTAAACTAAAATAATGCTAATCATTAAAAATTTGATTAAATTATTCTGATCCGATTAATATAAATATATTTATCTATTTATGTCGTACAAATTATTCTATGCATAAAATCCTGATTAAGCTAGAATAATGCTAACAGACATGAAGCGGTGCACACTTCCAATAAGAAACACGATCACCATACATATACATTATATATATGTGTTACCCAGACATGGAGATAAATTCATACTTGTAGTCTACTGAAAACGTAGAGGGGCTTTCTAGTCCATTGAAATCCTTGACTGAAATGGAACATAGTTCCATTTGAGTTGAAATAATTGAGATAAAAAGAATGGTGGCAGTATTGCTCTTGGGATAAGTTAAAGAAAAGAAAAGAAGAAAACTTGATATTGCAATAGTGTTAATGTTATTGGACAAAAAGGCTATTACGTTAATGGGTCGACACTGGGAAGATTATACAGATTATAAAGGATATAATTAGATTTATAAGAACTAATGCCTAAGAAGAGTATACTATTAATAAACCATTCAAATTCTTACGCCATATGCAGATTTTTATTAGGTCATACTAAAATATTATCTCAATGCTTAACAGGGTTCAACATCCTAAAAACTTACATATAGGTCTGCAAGTTCAATGCATTATAACCATTCTAACTAAAGTCGGTGCTTTTAAAAGGTAGAAACACATTTATAAAAGAATCGATACTATATAGCTAAAACTAGGTTCTCCAAGGTTTGACATTATATATTCCTACTATAATTTCAATTAAGGAGTTCTATGCCTTGAAATTTCAAAAAGGGTTAACTTAATCATAAATTGTAAGCTTGACGCATTAAACAGTTTCCAAATTAACTAGTCTAATCATGACAAATATTTTATATTTTATTTTTATGTTTTAAGTAAAACAATGTATCTATTATTATATCTATGACGCTTTACCTTCAGATTTATGGCAGATTTTTTGCCTCATAATAAACCCATGTTTATTGCCATGCTATTCAGATTATTAACCAAGTTTTTCTGTTAAATGGTTTGGTAGCCCAAACACAAACCAAAACTATGGAAATTTGAGGCAAAAGCATTTTGTCCCAACCAGAATCAATATATCATAGATCTGCGGTTTTTAAATCCATAACTATATTTTAGAAAGATAAAACTTTTCGAATCTACTATTTAACACAGTTATACCATCAACATAGCAATGAATTTTAATACACTACATACTGTTAAATTCGCTAGTTGATCCTCTGTCTTCTTCCTTCCACATTTCAATCCTCCTTCTCTCTTCTCCAATACCCAAATTATGTTAAATCTCTTTCATGACATTTATTAAATAGAGCAAAGGATACCAATTTTCTCTACCATCCTTTTGTTTTTGTTTTATTGTTTTTTTGGTTAATTTTAGGTTGTTTTAATTTTTTTCCTATTTTTCTTAGATTTTAATTTATTTTTATATTTTAAATGTTTTTTAAAGAAAAATAGTTCCCTTCTATTTTAATTATGAAATTTTATTTTCATATTTAGCCATTAAATCATATTTTGGTAATTTAGAATAAAAATAATAAAATAATAAATAATAACTTGAATTCAAATTTTACTTTAATTAATTTTTACCTCTAAAATAATAATGACTTATTAGGCTAACCACATAAGGGACTCTTATTCCTATTACATACATACTTAAGCAACCATATAAATAAACAATCATTTTTAAATGCATTCTAACATGACTAATTATCGTGGTGTGCATAGGGTTTCACTAGCACTCTGTTAATTAATGATATCACCATCTACATCATATTCTTCAATGATGCTCTCCCTCTAGTGTGATTGAGGGAAGAATTCTCTTGCGTCCACCTCACACACACACAGGTAGTTAGGCTATATCATACGATATTTAAAATCAACAATATATAACAATAATAATTCATTAATATGCTTAAAAATGAAAGTGCATACATATAGCAGCTCATGATAAGCAATCATGAATTATCATCGAATTAAGAAACCTACTAATATCCCAAAATAACATAACCTCAAGCTTAATCAACAAATATAGTCAATATCATGTGTATCTACCATATCCATCTATAAATAATCAAATAATTAGCTTAGCGAGGAATCAAGATGTAACATCCTTCCCCCCTAAAGCTAGTCATCGTCCTCAATGAATCTTATTCAATGATAAGTTCTTAATTAAAAACATTCTTAGCAAAGAAATAATATGATATAAAATATCAAAATAAACATATAAATAGAAAATTAACTATGGAACTCACCGTAGTTTCTTCAAGTTGCACTATTTCTAGAGTATTGGTCCCACAAGACCCTACTCAATGATGTTTCTTTTTATGCAAACAAGGTTTACGAGTATTAATTTAATCAATCCTATCATGACCACCCCAAGGTCTAGAATCAACAAGGCAAGCCTATATACTATAAGACTGACCACTTCTATCATCATGAAAGGTCCCACATATCTTAATGAAAATTACACAGATTTTTTGTGAGCACACAAGATCATTATGCAAGTCAAAATAAATGATCGAGGAGAGTTTCACAAAAATATTCCATCCCTCAACACATTTATCTATCCTAGAGAGTGTTTTTTTCTCCTTTCAGAGAAAAGTAATTAGGACATCTAACAAGAATAATGTGTATATGTTAATATTATCGTTACTCCATGTAGCTTTAGATAAGTATAACATGTTAATACTATTGTTACTCAATGGATCTCCTGAAAAGTATGATGATGAGTAGAAACACTAAATATAAACTATATAAAAATCATGGAATACTCATATATATGGTATCTCTGTCCACCATATACATGTGTATAGCCATACGACTGAAATTGATAAGTTTTGCCTATCAAATCCTAGATTCGACAAGTCCATCTATCGATCCAACTTAGTACCGATAATCTGATTTAATATGAGGCTAAGTAGGATACCACCCTATCTCTTATAACTCATGTTCTTAATTTACCACTCTTCCCTTAGATTCTCCATGACCTAATGAAATTAAAATGTGCACAATGAATTTCAAAGAATCACAATTTTATGCTATCAGATCAATGAAGCAAAGTTATATGCTAAATGATTCTAGAAAGAAATCATAAAATAAATCCGTAATTGTATCAAGATACTACTAGCGACACATAACTAGGTATCGTATTTCATAGTTTAACTTATTCTATTATGCTTATGATTAAGAGGAAATAACATGATATACATAGGTCAAGAATCACACCATTATTTTAACCTTATAAAAGAATACAAAAAATAATATATCCTTACTTGTTCAACCAGTACACAAGTTAAAAGTTTATTCCAACCTTCAGATTGACAAAATGTTCTGCATCTCCTATACCCTGCTCACTTCTAGTGACAAGAATAAAATAATTTTTGTTTAAAACAACATGAATTTAAACAAAAAGAGAGAAAATGTCAATCTAATCATGAGTGTATAACATTATACTATTTATAACTATCTTATAATTCTTAGTATAACATTTAATATATAAATTAAGGTTTTCAACCTCACATGGTCTTAAATTATAAGTTATATCTGGTAGTGACTCTAAAGAGTCACAAGTGAAAAGTAGAAAGCTATTAACTCAAAAAATCCTACTTACCCTCCCAAGAAAAAAGAAAAATATTGCAAATCAATGTTGCTCAATCACTACCTACTTACTAAATCTTGTAGGTATGGTATCGTAATCTATTTCCATAACTGGGAGAGATATATGCCAAAAAAAAGATGTGTCCATCCATCCAATCTTAAAACTTATCTCTCACCAAGAGTAGAAAACATTTCCCCACAAATTCCAAGGGAGTACAATCAAACAACATTTAGAAACAATTTCATTTTAAGAGAACACTAAACCAACATCATGCATATAAGACTCCTTTCAGCGACATCATAACAATGTCAAAAGGGAACAAGATATAAATATTAATTCACCTATATACTAACTCGAAGAGATGACACTTTTTTTAAAACAAATATCTTAAGAGTGTAATTTCCACAAACAAACTCTTAACACAAAGGAATTATCAAGCAATACAACTGCACTCTACTAAGAAGATTTTCCACTGCCCTAGGTGGTACTATAAGAAAAGTGGTCTATGAGATTTTCCACTTCTAGGATTTATAAATATAGAAATAAATATAAAGCACATAAATTTATGAGAAGCATCTCAAGCTTAAAAACAATCACAACACAAAACACAATGACAAAGTGACTTGATAATAAAAAAAAGATATAGTCACTCTCGAGGTGTTTGATCTAAGTGATAAAACTATGGTAGAAATTTTTTGTTCATAATTCATGAAATATGCTATATACACATCTACCCAAGCATTGAATACAACCATCACCATTGGGACACTGAATAAACTGACCTCTTAAACAACTCAAAGTGATATGAGTGCTCTTATGGCTCACTCACAAAAAATGTCACTAGGCTACACATATGGGTTTACTAAGTGTCAAAAAATCAACCATGGTGTAACATGGTTCCACACGAAGACACCACAAGTCCAAGTTTTAATGCAATACTTCATGACACTAGGTTTACATTGATGAACAAAAGACATGAATATGTTAATGGACTCATTAGGTCTTAGAGTTCGGGCCACAACTCTGATACCACATGTAACAACCCTATGGGTTAGACATAAAATTATGTGATTTTTTTAAATTAAATATATATACCATAAAAATATTACATATAAGAATCTAAAGAAAGATAAAATATATATTCAAGTGATAACAGTAAGTACACACATTACATCACAGATCTCTAATGTCATGAAGATGCTACATAAAATGAATATATAAAGTAATACAACAAATTAGCCACTGCTAATGCAACTTTGAAATCTGCACTAACAACATACAATAATAAGTAGTTATAATTCTTCATTAAAATACTCAATAATAATATTCAATCCAATTTTACATACATAATTTAGATACTTGGCTCCCTGATGCATGAGTTCCTCAGACTCTCTAGTCTCTATGACAATCCCAAGTGTCATCTCAATAGTTGTACTACTATGGAGAGGGAGAGAATCATCTGAGTGCTTTACCACACCAATCATGGACCAAAGATCCCTCATACTAATCCCATCATAGAATGACCCTCCCTTCATGGATGAGTAGAAGTGATGGCATGAGAATCTAGAAAGACTAACAAGTACCCATGTATTATATGATTCTAAATTAAACATGTAGTGTATCATAGAAATCCATTTTATTTTAAGATATCACACTAACATGTGAACCATACTCATGAAATGATAATGTATCACTAAACATACTTTGGACCAAAGATTTAGAAATAATAAATGATAATGATCTAGATCAATCAGTTTCATACACACCACTTGATCGGACTGCCTTCATCTAACATTGCAATGCTAGTAAACCAATGAAGTATATCTCACTCCTTACTCCACATCAACAATGCATATTAGTCAAATAAAATTCAACCACAAGATTCATCAACTTACATCCTAGTAGCAAATGCATCATATGACACACTATACATAGGAGTAATAATAACATACATTAAGTCCTCTAACATATTCATGAATAATCCATTATATTCTATCCCATACTAAAAATAATGATTGCAAATATGCCACCTAGATAAACATACAATTTAACTTTATAATTCAACAATATAATTGGTTTCTAGTTATCTACACCCTGTGGAATCCCATACTACCACAGTCCAATTTTTTATGACTTTCAATCATATGAAGTAGTCACAAATACACAGAAACACAAACGTTACACAAGTAACTATATATATAACATATAAATTCATTTAAACACAATAACATATAACACAACATTTGTTAATTTCTTAGAGTTTGGATGCATGCATACACCAATCTACCAACTGTAAGAACTCCCCCTATCCACTAGAAATAATATATATATATATATATATATATATATATATATATATATATATATATATATATATATATATATATAGTGGATAGCGGGAGTTCTTACAATTGGTAGATTGGTGTGTGCGTGCATCCAAACTCTAAGAAATTAACAAATGTTGTGTTATATGTTATTGTGTTAAAATGAATTTCTATGTTATATATATAATTACTTGTGTAACGCTTGTGTTTCCCTGTATTTGTGACTACTTCATATGATTGAAAGTCATAGAAAACTAGACTGTGGTAGTATGGGATTCCACAGGGTGTAGATAACTAGAAACCAATTATATTGTTGAATTATAAAGTTAAATTGTATGTTTATCTAGGTGGTATATTTATAATCATTATTTCCAGTATGGGATAGAATATAATGGAAGATTCATGAATATGTTAGATGGACTTAATGTATGTTATTATTACTCCTATGTCTAGTGTGTCATGTGATGCATTTGCTAATAAGATGTAAGTTGATGAATAGACAAATGTGAGTTAGGTATAATAGCTATAGTAAATACCACCCGATTACATTATAATTTTATACTATAGTATCTTGTGATATCCCATACTATCATAGGTTCCCAACTACATGATAACACATAATTCAAACTTATGATCAACAAGATTCAATCAAATCATAGTAACAAACATACAATAAACATTTATATGACCTAGGTATTCTGCATACTGGTAACATGCATCACAATGCATCACTATACATTAAGTATAAAAAAATATTTATAATAACACACTTACAGTGTGTAATGCACATAGGTTTTCCATACTGAATACATAAGGCTAACAGTCATTCACATTACTAAAAGTGAGTCAGATAAACTTGTTATCTTATTGACTCATTTACATTTAAGAGACTAATCTAAGAGTTATAGCTTCCCACTTCTTAGGTAGATTAATGACTTATTCCACTTATCTAAAGAGCTACCGATAGAATCTCCATGTACGAGCACTTACACATCCTAATGTGCTCCACATGAAGATATTATAATGTTATGCTATTTCTTTCAATTTTGACTAATATTCCTCTTGAGAATATTAACTAAGAAATCTAGACTAGCATTGGTATGACGTTAGAGATTTATAAACAAGCACTTGCTAAGTCATTTATGTAATCCTTGTTTATTTAGTTAATACTCCACTTGAGGGACTATAACAAAAAAAAAAACACTTCTAGGGTTGCCATTAGACTCATTTATACCCATATTAAAAACACTGAGTTAATGTCCAGAAATACATAACTGGTTATACTATCAAATTCTATGTGATAGTTTTTCATATAATAAATAATCCTAATATTCTATAAGGTTTAACTCATGACAACATACGAGTCGAGCCTATACTATAGATATGCATCCCAAAGTTTATACATATGCTATATCTATTTATGCTCGTTAAATCATTTCATTATAACCATGTACATTATGGTACTTCCATGTGTGTGTACATCCATCCTTAGGCATGGTCATCATATAACTATGGTTAACAAGATATATATAACAAACATATAATCACATCTATTATTATATTTATAGCTCACTAATTTGTCTGATATAGGATAGAATATAGTTCTTTTACTCATCAGTTTAACTAATATGGACATTTCCAAAAATAGAGGTATTCTCAATATCAAAATACACTGTCAATATAGCTTGAGAACTCATTATGTGATCTTAGTATAACGCTTGTTAAATCCTAAGCTGTACCTCCTTATATTGTGAAATCTCTTGAATAAGCAAACCAATATCTTTATTCTTCAGAGTCATTAATAATTAATATAGATATTTGGTAAATAACTCGATATTATGCCCGTCAAATTTATTATAAATTCTCAATCATACTAACATGGTGGATATAACATGGCTGCTAAATTTTATTATAATATATATAATAGATGTAATATTAATCATTTCCAACCCATTTATTAATACTTAAGATTAATATAGAAATAACCACTACTTAATGGTGTAAATAGAGTCATTGACCCCTATTTTATGTTAAATATAACCAAACTAACTCCCTAAATGACACCATAAATATTCAGATTATCTAGTTTAGTCAAATTCGATGAAATCACTATAAAATTTGTTACTTGCAAATTAGATTTAGGGATACTTAATTCTAAGCACACGTATCATACATGTGATGCCATAATTTATTCTTAATATATTTGCTCCACTGTAGTTATCTGCTCCAATCATAAAATAAGATTATTACTAAGTGTGGGTCTCCCTCTGCCCTTCCCATCAATTCACAATAATGCAAAATCAAATATGCATCAGCCAAAGTATAATGAAACTCATGATGAAATCGAAGAAAGCCACTTTCATGATATAATTATTAAAGTTAGTATAGACATAAAAATCATTGAATAAAGCAAACTAAAATAATGCTAATCATTAAAAATCCAATTAAATTATTCTAATTTGATTAATATAAATATATTTATCTATTTATGTCATACAAATTATTCTATGCATAAAATCTTGATTAAGCTAGAATAATATTAACAGACATGAAGCGATGCACACTTCCAGCAAGAAACATAGTTGCCATACATATACATTATATATATGTGCTATGTAGACATGAAGATAAACACATGCAATCTGCTAAAAACACAGAGGGGATTTTTAGTCTATTGAAATCCTTGACTGAAATGAAACATAATTCTGCTTGAGTTGAAACAACTAAAATAAAAAGAATGGTGGCAGTGTTTCTCTTGGGATGAGTTTAAAGAAAAGAAAAGAACTTGATATGGAAATAATGTTAATGCTATTGGACAAAAAGGATACTACATTAATGGGTCAACATTGGGAAGATTATGCATATTTCAAAGGATAGAATTATATTTATAAGAATCGACGCTTAAGAAGAGTATATTGTTAATAAACCATTCAACTTCTTACTGTGATTTAAGAATTTGACTCAAGAGAGGATGGTTAGTATTGTGTTAGTTCCAAAATGAAAACAAAATAAAATAAACACACTAATAGCATAACATCTCTAGGCCTAGACACTAGGGAGAGCTTAGTTAAAAAAAACAAATGACAAGCACAACTAAAAAGCAAGGGATCAAATACAAGATTTACTTCACCTTCTTTGGATGCTCCAAATTCATTTGTAGTAGTGGCTTGTTCGACTTGTGATTCAAGAGGTCTTCTTTAATGGAGTGTGGCTACCTTCATCTCCCCTTGGCACCTTTAGCTTGTGTGGCTTGGCTTGGCTTGGAATAAATTTGGCATTATAACTCTAGTTTCTTGAAGCTTTTTGGAATCAATCTTGCATTATAAATTTTCACTAATTAAGCTTAGAAATGATGTTGTGAGGCCTCCTATTTATAGATTTTTGGATTTGATCAGAATCAACTTTAACCATCCATCTCAAGATTGAGATGTATGGTTGAGGATTATTTCAATTTTGAAATTAAAATTTGTAATTATCCTCATCATGGCATTGGAAGAAGGTGCAATTAAGAGGCATGGAGGGCATCATGGAAGGCATTGATAAGGCATGGAAGGCACGAATCCTGATATTTGTGGCATTTATGGCCTAGGGATTTCTTCCTAAGAAATGAGGTCACTTGATGATGCAGATATTCAATATTCATTTCTAAAAACAAATATTCAACAAGTTTCCAAGGAATTATTAATTAGACCTTGATTTAAGTTAATTAGCTCTTAAACATGATTAAGCACTTTATGCACAAATTACTCAAATTGATCAGAATACCTTGTTATTGATCCTAAATTTGACTAGATTAAAATTAGAAGTCATTGTTAGATGCATTGGATACGTATTCCCATTTAGGATGTTTCCAATAATAAATAACAAAGGCATGTGTCTTGTGCAAAAGATTTGATAGGAAAGAGCAGTTCGAAGTATGTAGGTGCAAATTTGACATTTTAACTCAAAATGAACTGATCAAAGTTAACTAGCCCATAAATTGCATTACCCCATTTAAGGACACCCTAGCCAAAATTAGCACTTGAATATATCAGTTTCACATTATTTTGTGTGTTTTAGTGTTTTTAGGCCAAATTATGCATTTTAGATGGCAACTAGCCAAAACCTTGATTGAAGGTTATCGAGGAACAGTTTTAGGTGTCTACATTTTGCCCCTATTTGGGAAGGCATTGTAAGCTATAAGGATAGTAACATCTTCTCAAAGAATGAAAAGGTCATGTATGCCTACAATTACAATGAAGATATACTAACTATATGATGCCTCCTCGAGGGAACGGTTGGCATAAGTGGGTTGGTAAATGGTCCCTCAAAAAGAAAGAAGTGAAACAAGGGAACCAAAGAAAGGAAGGATGATGGGTGAAAACACAATGATAATGAAAAATTAGTCAAAATAATTGAGAATGCAATTGGGATGGTGTACAATGGTTTACCCATAGTTGGTTATAAGCATTATACCCTGATAGTGGCAATGTGGTATGATAACACAATGATTTTCCAAAAGGTGGTTATAATCATTGAGAAGATGGAGTTGCCCCAGCTAAGATAGACAAACAAGATAACAACATGCCCCTGTATGGGTAATAAAATTAAAGTGGTGACAACACAATGATTTTCCCAAAGGCAATTATAATCATTGAGAAATATACATGGGATGGTTTGCAATGATTTCCCCATAGGTGTTTGTAATTATTGGACCCCGATTATGAAAAACATGATTAATTTGGTTGAGGATGATGACAACTTAACACCTAGGGTAATGATGAATTGGAACAACCTACTAGTAGGGAGATGCTTGTCTGAACTAATAAAGATTAAAATTCTTTCATTGTCAATTACTCTGTTTGAGATATGATTAGAAGTGGAATCAGGATATCAGTGTCAAAGAGATGCTGCCATTGTTGAGTATACTTTTTGAAGCTAAGGTTTGTTGTAGCTTGTGATGGTAGGCTTTATGATATAACACCATAAAGAATTAGCCAAAATATGCATAAGGACTGACTCCCATAATCCAATACTCAATTGAAAACAATGCACCAATGATAAAAACCATGATGACAATGTAAACATATGAATAGGTATAGATTCAAGTGTAAGTATGGACAAGAAATCACCCATTGAACACACATAAAATAAATCAAGGCAATAGTGCTAAAAGCAAACAAACAAACAAAATAAGTAGAAACAAATAAACAAACAATGCAATAAAAAATCCTACAAACATTACTCCTAGAAAATAGGCAACAACTTAACAAATGAACTAAATGGGGGAATAGAAGAAAAGGAAGGGGGTGGTTGAGCTGTCTCCATATGCACTAGGCAAGTGGATGCTACCTACATAGTTCCATGGATGTAATATCCAATAAAAAACTTTAAGCCAAATGTAGTTTTCCCAGGGAATGGGAAGAATATGATAACTAATGAAAATAAACAAAATGGATGTGATAGAAGAATGAGAATGATCTTGAAAAATGGCAAGTGTGTGAGAAAAAAGGCTAAGAAGGATGGGGAAACTAAGTGACAATTAATTTTCTTATAACTTAGTAAGGGTTCTCAGAATCCCTAAGGCAAAGAAGTGGTCAATAATTTTGTTCTTTTCTAATGATTTTTTGAAATGTTTTTGGAAGTGTTTTGGAGTGTCACAACTCAATTGATAATGAAGAGACACTAAATGGTTCAAGTTCACAAAATGGTGAGAGCATTCAAACTTAGGTTGCTCACAAAATAGTGAGAGAGTTCAAAATTAGGTTTCTCACAAAATGATGAGAGCATGGCTTAGGTTGTTCACAAAATGGTAAGAGCATGGTGGAGAAGGGTGACTGAGCTAACCTCAACAAGTATTGAGCACTGCCTACATAGTCCCATAATATGACCTCAAGTCATTATAGTTTTGCCTTTACAGTGGAGGAATTTGACTAGTGTAGCAACCAATTCAAACAAAATAGGCACAGTTGGGAAAAAGACACAGTATGGCATAAGAAGTGGCAAATTGGTACGTCAAGGATTAATATTGCCCCTAGTTTGCCCATAAGCAGTTATAACTAGGACCCAATGGCATAGATCAATGATACTAATTTTCCTAAAGGTAGTTATAATTAGCAACAAGACTGGTGGTAAGAAATAATATCAAATGAAGGATGCAACTACCGAAACTTCTGTCACACTATCCTAAAATATGATCTCTATCTAAAGTTCTTGAACAAACTGATGAACTAATCAGATACCTTGATGTTGAAGCTGTGTACTAAATGAAAAAAACCAAGGTCAAATGAGATAGGTTTTTATAACACACTGGGTTGATAGAACGGAAGCAAAAAGTGGATATGGCAAAGAGGATGAATACGAATGGTATGTGTACAAAGAAGAATAGTGAAAAAAAGACATAACTAAAATGATCCTTATAGATAATACACCTTAGCATTCAAGCATAATACCATTTGAGATGAATAATATTCATTAGATCTATAAGTTCATCACCATTTGATGTGGCAAGCCTGTATACACCTGATCCATAATCTACAGTGATGATGAAAGGCCCTATCTAGTTTGGTTTGAATTTCCCTTTATGTTTCTTCATGGCCATGGTATTCTTTTGGTTTTATCTGAGAACAAGATCACCAAGTTCAAATGTTTGATACTTCACACACTAATTATAGTGGCCTTTTAGTCGATTCTAATATTATTGAAGATTGTTGAGTGCAACCATGTGTTTCTCATCTAGTAGGTCTAGCTCTTATAGGCGAGCTACTTGATAGTCATGATCATCCAGAACATGCTTGAAAGAGATGCGTAGTGAAGGTAATTCGACCTCAATGGGAAGGATGTCTTTAGTACCAAAAAAAAGTGAGTATGGGGTGGCTCCTATGGGGGTATAATGATTGGTACAATATGCCTAAAGGGTAGGGAATATCTAGAGGTGCCAATCACGACTGGCATCATTGACAATCTTTTTGAGAATGTTGACAATAGTTTTGTTGGATGCCTCAGCCTGACCATTATCTCGAGGGTAATATGCTATAGAAAAATGTTGGGTGATATTGTATTCAATACATAACTAGTCCAAATCTTTGTTCTTGAATGATCCTCCATTATCAGATATAATGTCAGAGGGGATACCATAGCGACAGATGAGATAATTCAAGATGAATTTGGAAATTTGCTTTCTAGTCACGTAAGTGAGGGGTATAGCTTCAACCCACTTAGTGAAATATTTGGTGGTAGTAAGGATATGTTTATGGCCTTTAGATGAAGTGGGGTTAATCTTCCCAATGAGGTCAAGTACCCATGTAGAAAATGGCCATGTTGTCAACATCAGTTTCAAAGTTTTTGCTAGGGCATGAATCAAATTAGCATGCCATTGACATTTGTCACATTTCTTTACATATGCAGTGGCATCTGCATCCATTATTAGCCAATAATAACCAGTATGCAAGATATTTTTGGATAGGACTACCCCACTAGAATGGGCTCCACATACTCCTTCATGAACTTCTCTTAACACTAATGTAGACTCTACCAAAGTTAAACAATGAAACAGAGTTCCATCAAAACTATGATGGTAAAGAGTGGATCCAAGTAAAGTATAATGAGTGGAATGTTGAATGAAGGCTCTAGTTTGTTTTTGAGATAAGTTAGGTGGAAGAAATTGGTCATGAAGGTAGTTGTAAAGGTCTGAGTACTAGATATAATTAGGACCAACAATATCACAAATCATGGCAACATGTAAAGGTTCATGAGCTGGTGCTAACAAATTCTTGACAAGGAATTGATACTCTATCTTTATCTATTTGTCAAATCAAGGAGCCAATAGTAGCCATGACATCTACAGTTCTATTACTAGCCCTTGGTATGTGCTCAAATTTAATGTTGGCAATTTGCTTTTTAAGAGTGTCAACCATGGCTTTATATGGAACCAAATTCTCATCTTTAGTCTAAAAATGATTCATAACTTGATTGATTATTAATTGAGAATCACCATAAACTTGAAGATGAGATATATTCCATTGTACTTCTTGTCAAAGTCCTACAAGTGCTTCATACTCAGCCATGTTATTTGTATAAGGAAAGCTGATTTTTAATGATTTAGGGATTAGATCACCCTATGGTGTAATAAACAATAGGCCTACCCCTGATCCATATGGGGTGAATGAACCATCAAAGTCCAGCTTCCAAGGTTTCTCCTCAAGGGGTGTGTCCATGATGGTCATGATGGATTCATCAAGAAATTGAAACATGAGTGGCTTAGTGTCCATGAGAGGTGATTTAACAAGTTGATCTGTAAGAAATTATCCCTTGATTTCTTTTTGATTGACATATTATATATCAAACTCACTGAGAAGCATGATCTATTTAGCCATTCTACCTTACAATGTTGTTTTAGATAGTAAACACTTGAGCGGATATAATTTTGAAATGACCATAGTGCTTCATACTTGGCCATGTTTGTACAAGGAAAGTTGATTATGAATGATTTAGGGATTAGATCCCCCTGTGGTGTAATAAACAATAGGCCTACCCTAGATCCATGTGGGGTGAATGAACCATCAAAGTCTAGCTTCCAAGGTTTCTCCTCAAGGGGTGTATCCATGATGGCCATGATGGATTCATCATGAAATTGAAACGTGAGTGGCTCAGTGTTCATGAGAGGTGCTTCAACAAGTTGATCTATAAGAACTTGTCCCTTGATTGATTTTTAATTGACATAGTCTATGTCAAACTCACTGAGAAGCATGATCCATTTAGCCATTCTAACTTAAAATGTTATTTTAGATAGTAGATACTTGAGCGGATATACTTTTGAAATGACCATAGTTTTATTACTCAACATGTAATGACAAAATTTCTAAGTTACAAAAACCATGGCTAAACAAGTTTTTTCAACAAGTGTATAGTTATGTTCATAGGTAACCAAGGTAAAACTTAAGTAGTATACAGCATGATCCTTTCCATTATCATCATGTTGAGCCAAGAGTGGCCCTAGGGTATGATCAGTAGCTGATAGGTATAACAAGAATGGCTTTCCTAACATAGGAGGTAATAAAATAGGTGGATTAACAAGATAATTTTTGAGTTGTTGAAAAGCTATTTAATAGTGATCATCCTAGTGAAATTTAACTCCTTTCTTCAAAAGGTGCATAAATAGATGACACTTGTTTATTAACTGAGAGATGAAGCATCAGATGGACTGGATCTTACCTTGTAAACTATAGAGTTGCTTGAAATTGGTTGGTGGAGACATCTTGATTATAGTATGGACTTTAGTCGGATTGAATTCAATACCTCTACGAGACACAATGAAGCTAAGTAGTTTTCCTGAAGTTACACCAAACACATTTTTTTGGATTGAGTATGACTTTTTACTCTCATAATCTTTCAAATATCTTATGCAACACTGCTAGATGGTTAGCCCTAGTCTTGGATTTTCCTAATATGTCATCGACATAGTCTTCAATAATATCATGCATCATATCATGGAATATGATAGTCATGGATCTTTGATATGTAGCTCCCACATTCTTAAGGCCAAATGGCATCACCTAATAGCAAAATGTTCCCCATGGAGTGGTGAACATTATTTTATGCTAATTTTTTGGCACTATTTTGATCTAATTGTATCTTGAAAAGCCATCCATGAGTGAAAGCATTTCATATACTATCATGGAGTCGATGATCATATCAATATTAGGAAATAAAAAATCATCTTTAGGAAAATCTTTGTTGATGTCTTGAAAATCAGTATATATTCTGATTCCTTTAGGCTTTTCGCTAATAGGTACTACATTAGAGATCCATTCTGAGTAGTCAATGGATCAGATACATCCTACTTCTAAGAGTTTTTCCAACTCTTTCTTTACCAATACAACAATACAAAGATGCATCTTACGTAGCTTTTATTTTATCATTTTGGCATTAGGATTAACCATAAGGTGGTGTATAACCAAGGTGGTGTCTAATCCTGGCATGTTAGAATAGGCCCATGCAAATATATCCACACAATCTCTCAATAGAGCTATAACAATGTCACATTCCTCCTCAGTGAGGGATGCACCTAATTTTATCCATTTTAGGTCTAATGAAGTCTCGATATTTGCCTCCATTGTATCTTTAACTAGAAGGGTTGAACCATCTTCTAGGATAGTAGGTAGTGACTTGAACTATTGGACTATATTAGGGTCCTCTGTTAGGACTTGCTCTTCAAATTCTCCTAGACATGATGAATATGAGTCTCATAATGAGAGATTTGGCCATGTAACAAAAATGGTCAAAAATTCTTGGAAAATTTGATCAAATACATGTTTTTGCTCAAAACTGAACTCAAATCTGTAGGCAAGTTTGTCATTGGTGATCCCCTGGTCTAAATTTGAAGAAAAATGAACACCCCCATCTAATGGTGCTTGAAATAGGTTTTCACCACTAGACTAGCCTTTATCTTTACTTTTTATCTGGTCAAAAAGTGCGTCAAAGAGGTTTTCACTTTGGGACCTCAATGTTTTATTTATTTGTTTTTGGCTAAGGGTGTTCACTCGCTCTCCAAAATAGGCTATAGGATCCAATGCAATTGAGAATCCTAATTTTTGATCTCCCAACAGAACATTGTCTCTAAGGCCTAAGAAATCACATAATGCCTCATCATTTTGGAACTCAACAATCAATAGACTAGATTCTTGTTAGTCCCAATCTATCAATTGGGGATAATATAATGGAAATGGATTGAGATGAATGGCTTGGGTAAGGGTAAAAATGTCATTATTATCAAATAGGTTGGTTTCAACTAGGTTATCAAAGGTAAGTCTATGGTTAGACTCTGCTTCACCATTGACATCATCATCACTAGTCGCTGGTGATGGAGTTTGAATAAGATATGTGGGGTCACCCCCAGGTGGTTTAAATCCAAGTCCATAAGGTCTTTCATACTTAGTCATGCAAATTGGCTTGATAGTTCCTTACTGATTCAGTCTAAGGTCTCATCTTTCATAATTGTGACACTCCATGATCCTATTGGGAATAGGATACTTTGTATTTTTATAACAATTAGCTTAGTTGTCACTGTATAACCATGATTCATTCCATTCAAGAGGGTCAGGTCCTAGGTAGATGCTGGTACAAATGTGATAGGTCCCTTATCTTTGTTTTTTTGTTGCTAATGTATATGTGGAATGACGTTAGGTCACCCAAAGGTTTTCAAATTTTGAGGAATATTGGCGATATGAAACATATCATGGGCCACATATTCTCTTGGTACATTATCTGAAATGGTGAAATGATTGGAAGCTTTAGAAGTGGCACGTGGGAAAGGGAATCCAAGGTATTAGGATCTATGAAATTATCTGATGAAAGATCAATAAGTATAACCTTTCCTTTATCCCACTTATAACTTAGATTCATGCCATATTGATAATTATAGCTTTGAAACTTAGCCTCAAGATGCTTGCAGTATTTATATGGGTGTAAATCTCTTGGAATATTCACCTCCATACTTGAGTGGGAAAAATTGATACATTATTGTAGTGTTGATGGGACTACATGAATCTTATGTGACCAAGGCCTACCTAGAAGTATGTTGTATGATAACTCAAGATCCAACACATGGTAAAGTGTATCATGGGTCAAAGGCCCAATGATAACTGGTAAACTAATGGTGCCCTATGATTCTCTTCATGATTATTATAAGCTTTGATAGTTATTGTTTCTGGTTGGAGATCTGTCATCGTGTACCCAAGAAGCTTGATGAGCTTGAGGAACACTATGTTGAGGCTAGATCCATTGTTTATAAGGACATGTTTCACTTTATGCCATATGATACAAAATTATATGTACAATGGGTTAGTATGGAGTGGGCCAAGGGAAGACATATTACTTTGATTAAATGTGACTTGTTGGGATGGAGCTAGGTGTCCAACCAAAGCTTGAAATTTATCAGGGGATATGTCACTAACAATAGAAGATTGGGTCAAAAACTTATTTAGGATGTTTTTGTGGATTATTGACAACTGTAGCAAATCTAAAATATAAATTTATGTTGGTGTCTTCGAAAATTGTTCCACAATATCAAACTTCTTGTCTTGGTCAGTAGTGAATGGTTTATTCCAAGGTTGAACGGTTGGTTGGATGATAGGCAAAGTGGTGGATGGTTGTGGGCCTGGGATAGTAATCTTCAACCTCTAAGTTATGATTGCATAATCGAGATTAAATACTGGACCATTATTGCTAACTGATGTTGGGAATGGTGTGGGAATAGACATGACAAGTCTCAATTATTAGTGCACTTGCATGTGGTCACGTGGCAAGAATGATTGGTCACTATAAGATCTAAAAGTGGAAGTCCTAGTTTGTTGGTTTACTTGTATGCTCTCCCAGGTCAAAGAAGGATTATCTATGTGAATTAGCTAAATATTGTTATTTAGCAATGGTCTAGGCTAATTAGTGCTTGGTCTAGGATTAATGGAGATGATATTAATGCTCCCCCTACAATATGACCTACAACCCTGTTGTAGTCATGTGAAACTGCATGGAAATTTTGTTGGTTGTTACCATTTTGACCTTAGTTTTGTCCATTATTTTGTCATTGTAGATTATGTTGTTGATTTTTTTGGTTCTACTAGTTTAACCTTTGATTTTGATACTATTGATTTTACTACTACATTGGCCATTATTGTTATTGCTGATTGTTCTACTACTATTGATTGTTATGTCAGGGAAAGGGGTTTTGATAGATACCAAGAGTTTGATTAGAAGTGGAAGCACCATTATCCAATTTTATCTCCCCATTCTCCAACATATTCTTGATTAAATGCTTGATTTGGACACATCTTCATAGATTATGCCCATTGACCTGATGATAGTCACAAAATTCATTTTCATGATACCAATCAGGGTAAAGAATGCCTTACAGATAATATTTTGGTATGGGCCAACTAATCAGATTAGTAGTAGCAAGCTTCTAAAATATAGACTCAATAGGTTCTCCTAGGTCACTAATTACATGACATGTAGGGATAGTTCTTCTATGAGGAGGGGTTTGTAATGGTAAAGACTATTGTATTTGTTATGCAAGTCTTAGTTGTTGCACTTGAAACATTAGTTGGAGAGGTTTCTGGGTAGAAGTAAGCTAAAATGGTGGTGCAGATGATGTCTACATAGTTTGGACATGACAAGATTTGGTTACTCCATTTCCCATAACATTCATATTTTAGTTGAATTTCTTCAGTCTTTCATGATTATTGGCCTGTGCTGGTTGTGATGCTTATGCTTGGATGGGATGTTGGTCATTTACATGATTGGTATCTTGATTTTGATTAGTTGAATTAAGCTTGACGACCCCTTTATTGATGAGTGCTCACTCGGTCAACAAACCTTTATCAATGATCTCTTTAAACATATATGCACATTGTAGTTCTAGATGATAGGCTATCTCACTATGTAAATTTTTAGTAAACATAATAGCTAATTGTTTTTATGGTAAACTATGGGTGAAATAGTTTTCAAGGGCTCACCATTACTGTAAATAACTTTCAAATCTCTCCCCAACTTTTTGATTTGCTTGTGTCAAGTCCACTAATGAAATCTCATGCTTGAGATTATAGGAAAAGTGCTGCACAAATTTATTAGAAACATCATCAAAGTCTATTACTAAATTCTTAGACAAATTTAAAAACCACTCTAAGGCTTGTCCAACCAGGCTCCTTGGAAACAACAACAAAAGGTATATGTCACTATATTCCACTGGTTGAAATGTGATAAAGAATTCAGTCAAATGAGCTTTAGGGTCACCTTTCCCTTTATACTTATCAAATTTGGGTGGTTCGTATCTTGGGGTAAACAATATCTATAAATAATCCATATTGAATGGATAAGAACACATGTCATCCAATTTGAACTTCTTAGTCTGCTTCCCCACTTGAATGGCAGTAATTACATCCTTCATATGTTACAATTATTAGGATAGGAAACTGGATGGAATATTGGTTTAACAGAAAATATTGGTTTGGATAGATGGTTGGGAGGTCACAAGTGGAACACTTTGACCAGGGTATGATGGAGACACCTATTGGGGTATATTGGCTTGGTTGGGGAATGGACCATGAGTATGCATATGGGGATTGGGATGCACTTGAAATTGTACATTTGATTGCATGATATTCTAGTTTAGGTTGGTGATAAAGGTTTGACCTAGGGGATTTTATGGTTGGGATGAAGGGATATAATTATATTGTGCCTATTTTGGTTGAAAATGGACATGCTACTAACTAATCAAACCTTGTTTGTTGAATGGGAACTTATAGACCAAGACCCTTTCTCTGAATTTGTGACACATTTTGAACCAATGGTTGTTTAGTAGGTACTTGAGAAGCATGAGGACCTCCTTGTTGCATGAATCCCTATGAGGTAGTGAAATTAGGTTACATATTTAACATCTATCACTAACCAATATTTACATGTTGCTAACTAGTCATTACTTGGTTTTGGATTGGCATATTATTCTGTGGCTGAAGAGGTATGTTTATTATTACTTGGTAAGGTGGAATATTAGTTTCCCTTGACTGAGGTGGCAATTTATTTATCATTTTTTACATTGATACACTAAACTATGTCTACTATTGTTGAATACCACTCGCTACTTGTTGAGGGGGGGTAAGATTCATCACATTCTGTCATTGAGGCATAACATTAACCATTGTTTGATTATCTAATCCTATAGGTTATACACTTGAGGAAGTGACTGATTGAGGCTAGGGTGTAGAAACTCCTATCCCTTGGTATGATGATCTACTCATGGGATTAACTATATGCACATGTTGTTGGCTAGTTGTTCATGCATTAGTACCACTTTGATAAAGATTGGATGTTGTTTGCACATTGTCTACTATGTTTGTCTCACTATTTAGTGTAGAAGTCGAAGACACTTATTCAATAACTGGCATCTATATCAAGTTATATATCAAAGTGGTTTGTTCAAATGGATTGAAACTTGGATTCTCTTGTCCAGTTAATTCCATAAACACCTCTATTGAAGGAACTAGGTCAATGAGAGGCTTACTTACCATGTTCATCTGATTGAAATCATGCTAAATTCAAGTAGGTTTGGTATGTTGTTTGCATTTAGTTAAAGTGATCTTCTATGATGTTTTATCCTTAATTGGATATATTAAGGTCTTGGTACGTTGTCTGGACTAGAGCCATAGGATTTATAGAAGAAGCTTGCTGATCATAAATGATATTGTGGGGCACTCTTACTAGACTTTGTAAATTTTCATGGGGGAAGTCTGTGGGAAACTTAGCCCCTACCTCTATGGCCCTAACCAAAATCTCATCTTTATTCTCTAATAAATATCTCTCAAATAAAAATGGATCATACGTGGAAGCTAAGTTATTAGAATATGGCTATTGAAGTACTGGCTCATCCACCATGGGTATTGTAGCTAGGTATTACATGGTTTGTTCTTGGTCCTATTCTATGTAAGATGGTGTGTTAACCAAATAGTTATCCAATGGATCTTGGCTTTGTGCCCCTGATTGAGTATTATAAGAGGGATAAGAATCCATCTCATAAGCAATGTTATCCACATAGGGGTCTTGCACCATTTCTTCCTGCAAAACTACATTACTAATCCCTATATTGTACATGAGTCTACTGCGAGTGTAGGAATACATGTTGGGATCCATAGTCAATGCTTGGTGATAAAAAGTCAAAGAGCTATATAAAATCTAAAAAGGACAGAATCTAAAACAAATGATGGCTTCAACTTGGTCTAGATTTGTCAAAAGGATCAAAAGGTTTATGCAAAGATTTGTGAGGAAACAAGCTAGCATAAAATATCTAACATTTCATTGTTCACACAAAGATGAGCTAGTAAATGGACTGAAAAATCAAAATGCCAAACTCTAAGGTCAAAGTGTTTCAAATCAGTCTAATCTAAGAAATTAAAGTTGCTAGGTCTTTTGGTCAAACATGGCATCAAAATCTAGGCTCAAACAAGGCATGTGCTAGGACTCTTGGCCAAACAATATCAAAATCTAGACTTTGAAAATAGATGAAAGTTTTAAACTAACAGATTTGAAACACTTCTAACAAATACTAAGCATTCGATTCTTGGACATGAACTTGGTCAACTAGGTATAAGGTATGAAACAAAAGACACTTTATAAATAATTTATTTTCTCATAAATAATGGTATAAAACTTGGTTCTTTTTGACAAACAAGCTAGACAAAGATGAACAATATAACTGTGCTTTAGACAAAAGATCAAAAGTACACTTAGAATGGTCTAAATATTTAAGAACAAATTTAAAATTCTATGTAAGAGGGTCCATGAAACAATGTTTGAAATGATTTGGGCAATGTAACGATGCTATACTACTCAAAGGGTGTGACAAAAAGGTTTACTTAAAAAACTTTCTAAGGCAAAGGTGCTTTCCTACAATTTTGACAGCATAACACTTCTTTTCTTGACTCAAAATGTTGTGGTGCATAGACTTAAAGTGAAAGTGTTTATCACAAAATGGCTTAAGTCTATCAAGTGATGATAATGATTATGAGTCTTAAACGACCAACAACATAAATTGGAAATTAAACCTAAGTTCCCTCAAGTTTAGTAAAAATGGCGAACGCACTTAACACATCAACCCTATGAAATTGTAAAGGTGTAATTTAAAATTTAAATTGTAAGTAAAGGACTTAAACAACTTTGGTAAAGGTCTAGACTCAATTGGGCAGCATAACTATGCCAAAGTGGATGATGTGACTCTCAATCTTTTGATGAAATTTGAACAAGGCAAATGGATGATCTCATGCGAGTAACATAATGCCTCTTTGTTCAAAGGAAAATTTGAACTATGCATTTGGTTTGGATTATTTGTTTACACCAGGTTTTTGACTCCAAACAAGAATTTAATCAAGGACAAGACCAACTAATTGATCAACCTTAGATCCTAAACTGATAAGGTTGCTTGGTATTATTAGAATCTGTCAATATACGTCATTTGAGAGGATTTTAAGTGTTCATCCAAAAGTAAATGCACATTATATAATAGGGGTTTTACACCCTCCTTGACAGTATTGTGACATGGACCTTGAGGTGCACCTTGAACTAACAATACTTCCACGACAAGTGGGGATTTGTCTAAATTCTAACAAGTTTCTGAATGATCTAGGGGAATCAATTACACAATGACTTTCGTGCCAAACAATGCAAAAAAAAAGCATAGATTTTGGGCTATATTACTCAGCTTATTACAAAAAGGTCTAGTTCTTTGTCCAACCACTACATCCTGCTATTCGCTTAGTGTAGTGCGATGTCTAAAGTACAACTACGTCTCGTGTGTAACTCTAAAAGAGTCAAATGAAGTCAATTCTAGGAGATGAAACCTCAGGTCAAATCTTCCCTAAAGAACTTGTGAGAGGTGATGAAGTCCCCCTCACAAGCCAAGATGCATAAAAATAAAGAAATCATGAAAGTAGAAAGACTTTAGGGTCATTTTCAAGGTCACCCAAACTTTGACAAGTTTTTGGGGAGTGTTTTAGATGACTTTCTTTCTAAGCCTTAGACTAGGCTACTTGTAATGGGAATGGTGATTTTGATTCCAAAGGTTCTTTATAGGGGACAAGTGGAAGAGCATACACACAACACCCCTCTTTTTGCCAAACAAGATTTGATTAAACAACCATTGCAAATAATAATTGACAAGTGTGTTTAATTATAAACCCAAATGAAATGTTTGGTGGTGTTCATTTTACCCCTTGGTCTTAGTTGTAAACTTTGAAAAACATTCACCAAAAACACCTAAATTCTTTGTTAAACACCAAAACAAAGTTCCTAATCAAATTTTAAGCATGCAAAAGTGATTTAAACATGATTTGAGTAAATATCCTGCTTGCTCCTGTAGCAAAATTGTTAACATGTCCTTTAGCTTTGAAGGCCTTTTGAGTTTGAAACAACAAACTTTGAAAAAGGTCTCGAGTCTATGTTTTTGGAAAAGCATAGTGACCGATGTCAGTTACGGCCAACTGAGATCTAATCGATGTCAGTTCTGCTAATCAACATCTGTTAAGCCAAGTAACTGATGTTGGTGTTTCTATTGACATCGGTTACCGTGTAAAAATTGTGGTAACCAAAAATGGAAAAATAAAGTTCGAAAATCAATTTGAAAGAGTTTTAAAGGCTCAAATGAATTTTTTAAAGTTGTAAAAAATCTCCTTCATGTGTAGGATGCATCTTATCCCACCGAACGTGCATTATGTGATCTAGGAATTTGACTCAAGAGAGGATGGTTAGTATTGTGTTAGTTCCAAAATAAAAACAAAATAAAATAAACACACTAATAACATAACATCTCTAGGCTTAGACACTGGGGAGAGCTTAGTTAACAAAATCAAATGTCAAGCATAACTAAAAAATAAGGGATCAAATACAAGAGCTCCTTCACCTTCCTTGGATGCTCCAAATGCCTTTGTAGTAGTGGCTTACTCGGCTTATGCTTCAAGAGGTCTTCTTCAATGGAGTGTGGCTACCTTCATTTCCCCTTGGCACCTTTGGCTTGTGGCTTGGCTTGGCCTGGAATCAATTTGGCATTATAACACTAGTTGCTTGAATATTTTTGGAACCAATCTTGCATTATAACTTTGCACTAATTAAGCTTATAAATGATGTTGTGAGGCTTCTTATTTATATATTTTTAGATTTGATCAGAATCAATCTCAACCGTCCATCTCAAGATTGAGATGTGTGGTTGAGGATTAATTCAATTTTGCAATTAAAATTTATAATTATCCTCATCATGGAATTGGAACAAAGGGATATTAAGAGGCATGGAGGGCATCATGGAAGGCATTAATGAGGCATAGAGGGCATCATGGAAGGCATTGATGAGGCATGGAGGGCATAAATCCTGATATTTATGGCATTTATGGCCTAGGGATGTCTTCCTAATAAATGAGGTCACTTGATGATGTAAATATTCAATATTCATTTCTAAAAATAAATATTTAACAAGTTTACATGGAATTATTAATTAGGCCTTGATTTGGGTTAATTAGTTCTTAAGAATTATTAAGTGCTTTATGCACAAATTACTCAAAGTGATCAGAATGCCTTGTTATTGGTCTTAAATTTGACTAGATTTGAATTGGAATTAGATTAGATTGGACTAGATTGATGAGTTATATGCCTTGAAATTGTTAGGTTGTGGAGCTAAAAGCTTCACCATTATGCAAATGGAGGAGGTTGCTGAGTTGCAGGCAACTGACATCAGTCTAATTAACTGACGTCAATCATCTTTAGTGTTCACAGTAACCAACATCGGTTATGGGTCGGCCGACATTGGTCAGACAGGAATCGACATCAGCAGCCTGTGTGTGCATGCATTTGCATGCGTCTCTGGAACTGGTCTAATTTTAGATGGACAGTTAGTTTGCATGTGAAAGACTAATTTTAGTCTTGGAGCTGCGGTTCTAATTATTGTAATTATAAGTCTAATTATTGTTTGTATGGGATCTATATAATAGACTCATGGGCTGTATTGTAATGTGTGCTAGATAGAGAGAGCAAGGTTAGCTTCTTCAGAGGGAAGAGAGCAAGGTTAGCTCCTCATAGTGCCACAATTCTGAGTGTGTATGATCAGGTAGATCTGCGGGAGAGCAAGATCTGGTAGAAGATCCACATGGGTGCTAGTGTGAAGGATCAAAGAAGGGATCCTCAGTGGGGAGAATCATAAGGACTTGGTGAGGCAAGGACAAGGGTTATTCCAGGTGTGCATGATCTAGGTCGGCAGGTGTGCAAGGCTAGGTTGATCTGTGGTATAGCAAGATCAGGTGAGATCTACATGGTAAGTAAGGTCAGTTGATCTGCAGGTGTGTGTGTGTGTGTGTGCAAGATCTAGGTTTGTAGGTGTGCAAAACCAGATTGATCTACAGGTGGCAGCAAGATTAGGGAGATCAACAACACAATATGTAGCAAGATCAGGTGAGATCTACTTGGAGTACGTGGTGTACTTAGACTTGAAGTACGTGGAGTACTTATTGGACTGGCAGTATTGTTATTGACTGGTGGACTGGCAGTATTGTTACTGACTGGTGGAGGTGAACAACAACTCTATGTTTGATTTGTTTGTTGTGACCATAGTTGAGAGAGAGAACTCTTGAAGGAGATTATTTTATGCCCTAGAGGTGTGGGAAGAAGAGTGTGACTTCTTTATTGTAATTCCTTTTGGAAGAGTATTAATACAATTGGGTATTGCCTCTCATATTTTGTGTTGTTTTTGATTTCTAGTTACTTATTACTTTTAGTTAAATTTCATATTTAGTTGCTTATTCAAAGGTAATCAATTGTGCTCCTAATCCTGACAAAGTGGTATTAGAGCTGTTTGTTGTTCTAGATTCCTGACAAAGTGGTATCAGAGCGAGGTTGCAGGGAGTAGGTTTGTGTTTGATTACAGGTCACTCTCAGGGGTTTCTGATTGAGTGGGAGTATAGCAATGGTAGAAGAAAGTAAGCTAAGAATGGAGGAATTAAAAAGCAAGAATGATCAATTACGGAGTTATGGAAAGAAAGAGCAGGTAAAGAAATATTGTTGGTCGGTAGAAGATCAACATGAAGGAAATGAAGAAGCAGGTGTTGCAGGTATTGTTGCACATGATGCTCTTGTATGTTCCTTGGATAAAGTAGAATCTTGGATTATAGATTATGTTGCCTCTTTCCATGCAGCCCCAAATAGAGTATTTTTCCATGTTAAGGTCCATGGAGACTTTGGAAAGATTTATTTGAGGGTTGGTCAGCCTTGTCAAAGTATTGGCAAAGGGTAAGTGTGGCTGAAATTGCAGACGACCAACACATGGGTGTTGAAGGATGTCATGCAGGTCCCAGTCTTGAAGAGGAGTCTAATTTCTTCAAGAAAGTTGGGTGATGAGAGATGCATAGTAACTCTCACAATGGATGCACTTGAATTAGCATGTGGTAAAAAAGTAGGTATTCTTTATCTATCTACTTGTATTACTGATTCTCCTTCTATTGCAAAGATGTGACTCTTTAGGTTTGGTCACATGAGTGAGAAGGGAATGCATGTTTTTAAGAGGAAGTCAGATGTCTTTGACAAACTTAAGAACTAGAAAGCCTTGGTTTTCTTGGAGGAGATGATGGACAGAGATCAGCTGAGGAGACTGAATAACTCTGAGCAGGGTAGTTTGGATAGGGTTTTGATCCAAAGTGAGCTCGTGGGTAAAAAGTCATCACTCACAGGGAA
Source organism: Torreya grandis (assembly GCA_037957365.1). Taxonomy (NCBI): domain Eukaryota; kingdom Viridiplantae; phylum Streptophyta; class Pinopsida; order Cupressales; family Taxaceae; genus Torreya; species Torreya grandis. The sequence goes on along the minus strand of JARHVA010000071.1, from coordinate 7,487,496 downwards.
ACACAGTTACCAATGTCAGTCAGGTGAAACTGACGTCAAATAGGCAGGTACTGACATCGGTCATGTGCAAACCAGAGTCAATGGTGTCAGGCAGGTGGCTATCAGCGTCGATCAGGGAACTGACGTCAACAACCAGGAGGACACCAATGTCAGTCAGGGAACCAACATCGGTGATCAGGTGGATTCGACATCGGTCGGGTGCAGACCAGGGTCGACCAAGGAATGGATTTTAGGCAGACAACAAGTTGTCAAGGAGTCTCAAACACCCATATGGAGGACTAAAAGGGTAAGTAAGCCTCAAATTCATTATTCCCCTTCTTTATACTTGTTGCTCACTGTAGAGTAGGTAGGATCTAGGAAATAGTGGGAGCATGACATGAATGAGGAATTTGATTCCTTACATGAGAACCAAATGGGAGATTTGGTAGAGTTTCCAGCTGGGGTAAAAGCACTAAAAGACGAATGGATTCTTTGGTTAAAGAAGAGAGAGAATGGACACGTGAGATAGAAGGCCAGGTCATATGGTCTTGAGGAAGCTCCAAGATAGTGGTACAGGTTTGATAGGTGTATGAAAAAGTATGGCTTTAGTCAGTGTCAATATAATCATTGTGTTTACTTTACCAGGTTGGATAATGGTCGCGACATTATCCTGTTACTGTATGTAGTGGGTTCACACATGCAAGGTTTTGCTGAGCTAAAGGTAAAGTTAGTTTAGTGGTATGCCAAGAAGGATTTAGGAGGAGCAAAATTCTTTGGCATGAGTTTTTCTAGAGATATGGAAGGTCATAGGTTTATTTTGTCTCCAAATGATTGTGTGAATAAGGTAGTGGCAAGGTTTGATATGCAAGATGCAGAACCGGTTAGCACACCTATGGATGGACAGTTCATAAAACAGTGTCCCAATTCACATGATGAGGTTAAGTACATGTGTACTAGACCTATTTTTGCCCCAGTAGTGGGTGTTGTCAACAAGTTTGTAGCTAATCTGGGAAAGAAGTATTGGAAAGTAGTTCAGTGGGTTCTCAGGTATTTGAGAGGGACCAGCAGCAGGGATTCATGCTATGCAAGGTCAAGGACTTCTCTACATGGGTATGTAGATTCAAATGTGACAGGTTACTTGGATGACAGGTGTAGCACCACAGGTTGTGTGGTGGTTGGTCTTCAAGATTGATCTTGAAGAGGGATATAAGCCAAGAAACAAATTAGACGATGTATAGGTACAAGTACAGGTGCAACTGTTTATCTCCAAGTGGGAGATTGTTAGGTTGTGGAGCTAAAATCTTCACCAGGATGCAAATGGAGGAGGTTGCTGAGTTGCAAGCAACTAACGTCGATCTAATCAATCGACGTCGGTCATCTTTAGTGTTCACAGTAACTGACATCGGTTATGGGTCAGCCAACATCGATCAGATAGGAACTGACGTCGATAGCCTGTGTGTGCATGCATTTGCATGCGTCTCTGGAACTGGTCTAATTTTAGATAGACAGTTAGTTTGCATGTGAAAGACTAATTTTAGTCTTGGAGTTGTGGTTCTAATTATTGTAATTAGAAGTCTAATTATTGTTTGTATGGGATCTATATAATAGACTCATGGGCTGTATTGTAATGTGTGCTAGATAGAAAGAGCAAGGTTAGCTCCTTCAGAGGGAAGAGAGCAAGGTTAGCTCCTCATAGTGCCACAGTACCAAGTGTGTATGATCAGGTAGATCTATGGGAGAGCAAGATTTGGTAGAAGATCCACAGGGGTGCTGGTGTGAAGGATCAAAGAAGGGATCCTCAGTGGGGAAATCATAAAGACTTGGTGAGGCAAGGACAAGGGTTCTTCCGAGTGTGTATGATCTAAGTCAGCAAGTGTGCAAGGCCAAGTTGATCTGCGGTATAGCAAGATTAGGTGAGATCTACATGGTAAGTAATGTCAGTTGATTTGTAGGTGTGTGTGTGTGTGTGCAAGATCTAGGTTTGTAGGTGTGCAAAACCAGATTGATCTATAGGTGGCAACAAGATCAGGGAGATCAGCAACACAATAGGTAGCAAGATCAGGTGAGATCTACTTGGAGTACGTGGTGTACTTGGACTTGAAGTATGTGGAATACTTGTTGGAGTGGCAGTATTGTTACTGACTAGTGGAGGTGAACAACAACTCTGTGTTTGAGTTGTTTGTTATGACCGTAGTTGAGAGAGAGAACTCTTGAAGGAGATTATTGTACGCCCTATAGGTGTGGGATCCCTAGAGGTGTGGGAAAAAGAGTGTGACTTCTTTATTGTAATTCCTTCTGGAAGAGTATTAATACAATTGGGTATTGTCTCTCATATTCTGTGTTGTTTCCGATTTCTAGTTACTTATTACTTCTGGTTAAATTTCGTGTTTAGTTGCTTATACAAAGGTAATCAATTATGCTCCTAATCCTGACAAAGTGGTATCAGAGCTGTTTGTTGTTCTAGATTCCTGACAACAATTTCAAAAAGGGTTGACTTAATCATAAATTGTAAGCTCAATGTATTAAACAGGTTCCAAATTAGCTAGTCTAATCATGACAAATGTTTTACAAATTATTCTTATGTTTTTAGTAAAATGATGTATCTACTATTATATCTATGATGCTTTACCTCCAGATTTATGGTAGATTATTTGCCTCATAATAAACCCATGGTTATTTCCATGATAGTCAAATTATTAACCAAGTTTTTTAGTTAAGTGGTTTGGCAACCCGAGCTCAAACCAAAACTACAAAAATTTGATTCAAAAGCATTTTGTCCCAACTGGAATCGATCTATCATAGATCTAACGTTTTTAAATCCATAACTATATTTTAGAAGGATAAAAATGTTCAAATCTACTATTTAACATGGTTATACCATCAACATAGCAATGAGTTTAATACACTACATACCGTTAAATTCGTTAGTTGATCCTTTGTCTTCTTCCTTCCACACTTCAATCCTCCTTTTATCTTCTCCAATAACCAAGCTATGCCAAATCTCTTTCATGACATTTCTTAAATAGAGCAAAGGATACCAATTTTCTCTTCCATCCTTTTGTTTTATTTTATTTTATTTTTTAGTTAATTTTAGGCTGTTTTAATTATTTTCATGTTTTTCTTAGATTTTAATTATTTTTTCTATTTTAAATGTTTTTTAAAGTAAAAGAGTTCCCTTCTATTTTAATTATGAAATTATATTTTCATATTTAGCCATTAAATCATATTTTCGTAATTTAGAGGAAAAATAATAAAATAATAAATAATAACTCAAATTTAAATTTTCCTTTAATTAATTTTTACCTCTAAAATAATAATGACTTATTAGGATAACCACACAATTATTCCTATTGCATATATATTTAAACAACCATAAAAATAAGTAATTTAAACAATCCTTTTTAAATGCTTTCTAACATGACTAATTATCGTGGTGTGTGCAGGGTTTCAATAACACTCTGTCAACCAATGATATCACCATTTACATCATCCTCTTCGATGATGCTCTCCCTCTAGAGTGCTCAAGGGAAGAATTCACCTGCATCCACATCACACACACAGAGGTAGTTAGGCTATATCATATGATATTTAAAATCAACAAAATGTAATAATAACAATTCATTAATATGATTTAAAAAAAAGTGCATACATATACCAGCTCATGCTAAGCAATCATGAATTGTCATCTAATTAAGAAACATACTAATATCCCAAAATAGCATAATCTCAAGCTTAATCAATAAATATAGTCAATATCATGTGTATCCACCATATCCATATATAAATAATCAAATAATTAGCTTAGCAAGGAATCGGGATGTAACATCAACCTTAGGACATATTCCAAATAGGCAAAAGAAAAGATAAGAACCATATCTCTACTTAAACAAATCACACCACTTAATAGTATATTATTCTCACATATACAAAATCTATGTTTTTCACAAACAAAAGTTTAGTCTCATTACTTTATTAATGAAATTGTTTAGTTTACCAAGAGTTTTTCAAAAATTAAATTTTGTTGAGTAAAATTTTTTGACACCATAAAAGATGAGGGTATGTTAGAGTTTCAAGTACCTTTGGGAAAAAAGATATCCTTTAGTCCTTAACACTAAATTAAATAAGGTGGTGAATTTAATGTTGGAAATGTGTTGTATATTTTCCATGATTTACACTCTATTAGGATGAAAACACAAAATGGGGCCTATTCACCTTTATCAAGATAGGATAATATCCCTGGACTAATCTAGTGTTAGCCAATTTGAGGGTCTATGGGTGAGTAGCACCTAATAAGGTTATGTGTAACACCCTAAATTTTCAATATTAGTATTTATTTGGGTGGTTTTAGCCCATGGTTTTGGTTCTTATGGTATTGTAATATTTATTTGACATTTATCTATTGATGTGCCTATATACACACACACATATAGTAGGGGAAAAGCATAAATGAGAAGCAATTTATTAGATTGCAAGATAGTTAATTAATACAATAGTAAAGGAGGTTACTGTGTTAGGTTTTATCTCGAAAGGGTTTCCCTGGTGAAATCTTATGTACTATGTAATCTTGTGTGAAATCTATTTATCTTATTTTGTTAGATTAAACATTATGTTTGTATTTCTTCTCTTCTTTTAGTTTTTCAAATCTATTTTCTCTTCATTTGAAAGAATGGGCAGCTCTCAGTGCTTGACACTAAGTTAAAGAAGGTGGCAACAATAGAAAAATAGATATTTCTTAATCCCTAACACCAAAACTGAAAAGCTAATTACTTTTATGGAATTGACACCCCTGAATTCTTGACACTAAGATAAATAAGGTGATAATTTTGGTATAAAAAATACTATTAATAATTAAGATTAAATTGAAGGTGGATTATTTGTGTATCCAAATTAGGATTGTTGATGATTTTATCCCTAAACCTAGGTGCCAATGCAATAATCTATATGCCCAATGATAAGCTCCCTTATGTCGACATATCATGGGGAAAACACTCCCTAAGCTCAGCCAAGACACATAACATGGTATCTAGGTTGAGTCGGGGTTAGTTGGCAATGATGTTTTCAATGGGAGGATAGATGGGTTTAATCCAAACTTTCCATGGGAACTTGGTTATGATATCTACAGACATTTGTAGTTACCCTATACGATGTAACTAATTTAATAGACATTTATTTCCCCAAAAACATTCTATCAAAAGAAATGAAGCAAGAATTCCACTCTACATTGCTAGCATAGACTCATAATTGTATTAATAACCAATTATAATAACTTTACATCGAGATGGGGTAGTACATACGAGCTTCCATAATCTTAACTCTTGTAGCATGAGGCTATTATTACTTCTCTTTATCTTGTGGCTAAACATTAGTACTCTCTACATCAACGTTGACCTCAATAATCAACAACCTAACAGGGACAAGGAACACCCTTTATAATATTCTCAACAACCCCTTATTTTTCTATGGGATGGTAATTTATGGAGCTTAGATGGAGTGGGAAGATTACTGGCATCATTCTTGTTTAAAATTTAAATAATCCCTCTTCATTCTCTTGCTCATCCTACCATTAATCAAGGCACCGAGCTCACTACCATATCCTCTATTGCCTATATTTACTTCCTCTATCACTTCCTATCTATGACTTATTCCAGATCCCTTACCATGGTTATGGGGTAGTTGGGATGTGATTTTCCTAGATCTCATAGTCTATTTAGATGTACTATGAGCTAATAGGGTTTTAATGACATTTAACTCTCATTCCTCATCCCCCTTCTTTCGAGGTGATGTGGCTACCATCGAACATGAAGCCTCACTTATCTAGGGTTGAAATTTACCCCACACTAACCTAATAAGCCATCCTCAATCAACAAACCACCTTTCTCTTGGAATTCAATGTCTAAGAGGGGTAGTGTAAAGATTTGGAATGTTTTCTCATATCATTCTTTGAAACTCATCCCACCAATGCATGAAAAGTTGAATGGTCTATTGTGTTGTGGTTATTTCAATAATTATCCTTTAGAGGTCAGTGATCATAGTGGGGAGGGGCTCAACATTTGGCTTTACCTCACCATACTTTTCTAACCCTTAAGCACTTCTTCTATAAGGCTTTCTTCTTCCAAGGTTCATCCCTGAAGCTTCAAGAATTATATCTCTAATTACCTTTTTGTATTACTTATATCTTGGGCCAAGGCTTCTACCTCTTTTAACAAGATCACTTATTTCTTGGGCCAAGGCCATGACTTTTATTTTTTTGAGTTGGTATTCATCCCTTTCCTACTCTTCTCACTCCTTACCTAAAACTTAATCTACCCCATTTTGCCTTTCCTTTACCTATTTAAGGACTTGCTCGACTTGTATGCACTTATTCTATTATTATTAGAGGGAACTATCTAACTCTCTTATAGCTCCTTATTATTGTTGAAAAGTCCTTAGATTTACTAAATTATACTGAGTTACTTCAATGGCTAACATTAAGAGGGTGTTCCCCACCTAGGCCTTAGTGAATGTCCTAGGTTTTATGCAAAACATCCCTAGTTTCAAATATCTAGATATAGTGAATGAGACCTCAACTTTATTGGGCACTTCATGAATGGGTTCCTCCCTAAAATATTATAAGTCAAAGGATAACTATCATTAGGTTGTTAAATAACCTTGGTCTATCACCAGGGCATCCCAAAAATATAGGTGCTCATTCTACACCCCAATTTGTAACTACTCCCTAATTATTTTGTTGCATTACCCCCAACTATCTCTATGCTTTGTTATGGGGGGATATCTTCTATGAGGATAACATCATCCTCCCCCAACCTTCCTTTTTCTTCTTATCCTCCCAAGTTAGTGTTTTTTTTTTCACTCCCTTTATCTTGTAGTTACCCATCCTCAAATTTGTCTAGGAGATTAGTCTCCACTCTAAGATCTTTACCATATTCTCTATGGGTTCTTCCAACATCTCATTATACTTTTGGCCAAATTGTTGAGTTGTGGAGCTAAAAGCTTCACCAAATGAGTAAATTGTAGGTTGCTAGAGTTACACAGTCGCTGGCATCGGTCAGGGGTCGACTGGGAGCTACCGGCGTCAGTTATGAATCAGTCGACGTCGGTTATGTGTAGACAGGCAGAGACCGATGTCAGTTACCTGTGCATCCAGAAAATCTATTTTCGTGGATGAAAAGATTGTTTGCATGATTAGATTAACTATTGGTACTGATTCTGCATTTCTATTTTTGGTAGGACTGATTTGAACCCTTGATTAAGAGGTATATCTAACGGTGGAGAATGCATGCTCATGTTTCCTAATATTATATAATAGGATTAGATATTCATAGCTTATTGAACAGTATAAGACATTTATTGTATATGTGTATCAATCCAGGTTGTTGGAATTGATTGTAATTAATAGAAAAAACTCTTGAGGGAAAGAGATCTGTACATCTGAGAGGTGTGAGAAGAAAGTGTGATTTTCTTCATTGTAATTCCTTCTGGAAGAGTTTAATACATGTTTTCAGGATGGTTTCTTGTATCTCTTATTATTTGCTATTTCAGATTCTAGTTACTTATTATTCTGGTTTAATTCCATGTTTAGTTGATTACATAAAAGTAATCAAGTTTGTTGGTTGATCCCCAACAAGTGGTATCAGAGCTCAGGTCGACTAATAGGTGTTTCAGATCTGGTTAGTGTTTGTTGATTACAGGGCACTCACAGGGGTTTCTGTTTGAGTGGGAGAAGCAATGGCAGAAGAAAGTAAACTGAGAATGAAGAATTTTAATGACAAGAATTACCAATTATGGAGAATGCAGATAGAAGATTATCTATATCAGAAAGATCTATACTTACCGTTAGGTGGGGTTTCAAAGAAGCCCACAGACATGGAAGATGAAGAATGGGAAGTCTTGATAGAAAGGCTCTTGGATCTATAAGATTGAGTTTGGCATCTACTGTGATATCTAATTTATCACAGACAAATTCAATGGTAGAGTTAATGACTACTTTAGCAAATTTATATGAAAAACCCTCAGCTTCAAATAAGGTATATCTTATGAAGCAGTTATTTAATTTACAAATGCAGGAAGGTGGATCTGTATCTAATCATCTAAATGATTTCCATGGAATTGTAAATCAATTAAATTTAGTCAAAATAGTTTTTGATGATGAAATTAAAGCTCTATTAATCTTATGCTCTTTACCTGAAAGCTAGCATAGCTTGGTAATGGTAGTTAGTAATACTGCATTTGCTTCAAATATTTTAAAAGTAGATGATGTTGTTAGTGTAATCTTGAATGAAAAAATTCACAGGAAAAGCATAGATAAAACATCAGGGAATGCTTTAAGTTTTGAAAGCATGGGAAGACAAAAAGAGAAAGGCAAGCATTGGAGATCAAGGTCTAAGTCAAAGATGAGAGGTAGATCCAAATCCAGAAATGGCAGGAAGATAACTTGCTGGAATTATGGAAAGATAGGGCATGCAAGGAAAGATTGTTGGTCAAAACCTAAAGAAGACAATTAGCATGAAGGTAAAGAAGAAGCAAAAGTTGCAGGTATTGTTGCACAAGATGCTCTTATATTCTCTTTGCATAATAATATAAAATCTTGGGTTTTAGATTTTGGTGCCTCTTTCCATGCAACCCCAAATAGAGAATATTTTAGTGACTATGTCCATGGAGATTTTGGAATAGTTTATTTAGGGGATGATGAGCCTTGTAAAATTATTGGCAAAAGAAAAGTGCAGCTGAAAATGTAGAATGGCAACACATGGGTGTTGAGAGATGTCATGCATGTTCCCATCCTAAAGAGGAATTTGATTTTTGCAGGAAAGTTAGGGGATGAGGGTTGTACAGTAACTCTCACAGCTGAATCTTGGAAGGTTTCCAAGGGTGCACTTGTATTGGCCAGAGGTAAGAGAGTAGGTACTCTCTTTTTATGTAATTGTATTACTGATAATTCTCCTTCTGTATTATCTACTTCAGATGTAGATGCAAAGTTGTGGCACCAGAGGCTTGGCCACATGAGTGAGAAGGGAATGACTATTCTTAAGTCAAAAGGTAAGCTTTCAGATTTGAAAAGCATAGATCTATATTTTTGTGAGCACTGTATTTTTGGGAAATAGAAGAGAGTGAGTTTTCTCAAGACTGGATCAACAAAGAAGAAGCACAAGTTGAAGCTTGTTCACACAGACGTGTGGGGACCAGCTCAGGTTGCTTCTATTGGAGGATCACAATATTATGTTTCTTTCATTGATGATGCTATAAGAAAGGTATGGGTTTATTGTATAAAGAAGAAATCTGATGTTTTTGACACTTTTAAGATTTGGAAAACTTTGGTTGAGAATGAAATAGGTATGAGATTGAAGTGTCCTAGATCTAACAATGGTGGTGAGTTATGCAGCTATAAGTTCAACTAGTATTGTTATATGAATGGAATACGCAGGCAAAGGATGGTTCCAAGGACACCTCAGCAAAATGGTGTTGTTGAAAGGATGAACAAAAAAATATTGGAGCGTGCACGAAGTATGAGATTGCATGCTAGTTTGCCCTTACAGTTTTGGGCAGAAGTTGTAGATACTGCAGTTTACCTAATTAACAGAGGACCCTCTACAGCTCTAGATGGTGGAATTCTAGAAGAGGTGTGGACAGGTAAAAAGGTAGATCTTTCATTTCTCAGAGTTTTTAGTTTTGAAGCTTTTGTGCACATTGATAAGGAAAATAGAAAGAAGCTGGATGCTAAGTCTATGAGGTGCACATTTATTGGTTATGGCTCTGGAGATTTTGGATTCCGATTTTGGAATCTAGGAACTAACAAAATAATTAGGAGCTGTGATGTTGTTTTCAATGAAAAAATGATTTATAGTGATCAGCTCAAGAAGCTAAAGAATTTTGAGCAGGGCCATGGAGATTTGGACAAGGTGACGATCCAAAATGAGCTCGCGGGAAAGAATAATCACAGAGAGGAAAACACAGAGACCGACATCGGTCAAGAAGGAACCGATGTTGGCAATACAGGAACCAATGTCGATTAGACAGTGACCGGCATCGGTCAAGAAGGAACCGGTGTCGGTCATGTGGAACCGATGTCGGTCAGTTACAGGCCTGGAGGTGACCAAGGTCGGTCACTATCAGAGAATTTAGGCAGACAACGTGTTGTGAATGAGTCTCAAACGCCCATCAGGAGGTCAGAAAGGGTAATTAAACCTCTAATTTGATATTCCCCTTCATTATTCTATTTATTACTTACTGATGGTGGAGAACCAGAGAGTTTTGATGAAGCAATACAGGTGGAATCCAGGAATCAGTGGGAGCTTGGCATGAATGAGGAAATTGATTCCTTGAAAGAGAACCAAACATGGGATTTGGTTGAGTTGCCAGCGGGAAAGAGAACACTAAAAAATAGATGGATCTACAGATTGAAGGAAGGAGAGAATGGACAGATGAGATATAAGGCCAGGTTGGTAGTGAAAGATTTGCACAGAAACCAGGTATTGATTTTGGTGAAATTTTTTCTCCTGTAGTAAAAATGACTTCTATTCGGACTGTATTGTCTTTAGTTGCTATTGAGGATTTGCATCTTGAGGAGCTTGATGTTAAGACAACGTTTCTTCATAGAAATTTGGATGAAGAAATATATATGGATCAGCCGAAAGGATTTGAGGTCAAAGGTAAGGAGAAACTTGTGTGCAGATTGAAAAAAAGCTTGTATGGTCTCAAGCAAGCTCCTAGACAATGGTGTTTGAAATTTGATAGGTTTATGACTGAGCATGGCTTTAGTAGATGTCAATCTGACCATTGTGTTTATTTTAAGAGATTAGATAATGGTAGATATATTATACTATTGCTGTATGTAGATGATATGATTGTTGTAGGTTCACACATGCAGGATATCTCTGAGCTTAAGGTGAAATTAGCTCACACATTTTCCATGAAGGATTTGGGAGCAGCAAAGAAAATCCTTGACATGAGTATTAAGAGAGACAGGAAAAATCACAAGTTTATTTTGTCTCAAGAGGATTATGTGAACAAGGTGTTGAAATGGTTTAATATGCAGGATGCAAAACCGGTAAGCACACATATGGCTGGACACTTCAAATTGAGTAAAGAACAGTGTCCTAATTCACATGATGAGGTAGAGTACATGAGTAGAGTTCCATATGCTTCCACAGTTGGGAGCTTAATGTATGCAATGGTATGTACTAGACCAGATATTTCCCAAGCAGTGGGAGTTGTCAGTAAGTATATGGCCAATCCAGGGAAGGAGCACTAGAAAGCAGTCCAGTGGATTCTTAAATATCTGAGAGGGACTAGCAATAGGCATTTGTGCTATGGAGGGTCAAACACTTCTCTACATGGTTATGTTGATTTGGATATGGCAGGTGATTTGGATGGCAGGAGAAGCACCACAAGATATGTGTTCACTGTTGGTGGAATGATGGTTAGCTAGATTTCAAAGTTGTAGAAGGTTGTTGCCTTGTCTACTATAGAGGTAGAATACATTGTAGTCATAGAGGCTAGAAAAGAGATGATATGGATGACACGGTTCATGGAAGAGCTAGGAAAGGAGCAAGAGAGTTGCAGATTATACAGTGATAGTCAAAGTGCAATTCATTTAGCTAAGAATTCAGCCTTTCATTCAAGAACCAAACATATACAGCTTAGGTACCACTTCATAAGACAGGTATTGGAGGATGGTGACTTGAAGCTGGAGAAGATCCATACAGATAAGAACCCTGCTGATATGTTAACAAAGCTGATAACAAAGGAGAAGTTGAATCTTCATTCAACTTTTGTTGGTCTTCAAGATTGAGTTTGAAGATGGAGAAGCTAGAATATGTTGCTGTACAGGTACTGGTGCATCTGTTTATCTCCAAGTGGGAGATTGTTGAGTTGTGGAGCTAAAAGCTTCACCAAATGAGTAAATTGCAAGTTGTTAGAGTTACACAGTCATCAGCATCGATCAGGAGCGACCGATGTCAGTTAAGGGTCGATTGGGAGCTACCAGTGTTGGTTATGGATCAGCCGACGTCGGTCATGTGTAGACAAGCAGGGACCGACGTCAGTTACCTGTGCGTCCAGAAAGTCTATTTTCGTGGATGAACAGATTGTTTGCATGATTAGATTAACTGTTGGTATTGAGTTCGCGTTTCTATTTTTAGGAGGACTAATATGAACCCTTGATTAAGAGGCATATCTAACGGTGGAGAATGCATGCTCATGTTTCCTAATATTATATAATAGGATTAGATCTTCATAGCTTATTAAACAATACAAGACATTTATTGTAAATGTGTATCAATCCAGGTTGTTGGAATTGATTGTAAATGATAGAGAAAACTCTTGAGGGAAAGAGATCTGTACATCTGAGAGGTGTGAGAAGAAGGTGTGATTTTCTTCATTGTATTTCCTTCTGGAAGAGTTTAATAAGAGTTTTCAGGGTGGTTTTTTGTATCTCTTAATCTTTGATGTTTCTAATTCTAGTTACTTATTATTCTGGTTTAATTCTGTGTTTAGTTGCTTACATAAAAGTAATCAAGTTTGTTGGTTGATTCCCAACACAAATGGGGCCCTTTTAAGGGCATTATCATCTATATCTTATGACCAATAAAGTATTATCCCTCTATACCTCATATTTATTTCAGTTGGCTAGACATAATATCTATCTTGTCCACACTTATTAGACCCTTTCCTTTCTCTTCCTTATTTGGTGGATATGACACCTTTTTTATAGTTTCAACATCATTAACCATTTAATTTAATGATGGGTTGACTGAGGTACTTCCTTACACCTAGTTATCTTTTTTTTTAGAGGCACTTCCTCTTAAGAAGGGTCCTCTAGCTTAGGTGTAGAGATTGGTGATTACCACTTCTTCTTATTCAATTTATACCTTTATGCCTCTTCTTGCTCTGAGGCCCCACCTATAACTTCTACTTCATAGATTTTGGGAGTATGCATGGTAGGTCATTCTTCCCTCCCTTATGGATCCTTTCTAAAGTAATTCATTTATTCTCTTCCTCATCTTTTCTTGAGCCTTTCATTCATCTTGAATTTTCTTGACCACCTGGCATAATGGAAGGTGGTCTCACTATTCTTATTTCATTATCTATCTCCTGGAATATTTGGGCACTCGATCCTTTTGGTTGAGATTTATAATCCAAGGATTTTCTCAACATTTCATCTCATATACCATCATGTCATGTTAGTGGCATCAGGTAGTAATGTACCTGGTAGGTCTTACATAGATATAGATGACCTAAAATTTTTCACATTCTCACCTTTCCACTTCATCAACTTATCTCATGACTACTCTTCCCTATTTCACATAGGTAGCATGCATGCATGCTATAGATATCAACACCAATCCTCTAAGCATCTAATTTATCTTTATCTACATCATTGATGATATTGATTGTGTCTATGAAGTATTATGCAGTGAACTCATAGTGTAATTTCAGCCATAAGAACATATTTCCATCCTTCAGCCTGATCTGGGCCATGATAAATTATTACATCACCATAAATTGGTCCTCACCCTCCATTATCTTAGGTAGCATCCTTGAGATGTGTCATTATTCTCCTAGAACTTCTCTCAATCATGTGTTTCATTATGTGAACCTTATTTTGTATTTTGAAGTGATCATCTCTGGGAAGATAAAATTGTGAGATTTGATCATATGAGATCTGTGGTGTTTGGGGAAAGTCCTTCCCTCTCCTCCATTTCTTCCTTTAGGGACTTTGATCTCATCAAATACCAAGATCATGAGGATCACACTGAATGTGAACTTACCTTCACCCGATGGGCCCTCTCTATCTCCTAGATGCTAAGATTTGCCACATCTTTGGCCATGTTTATATGGGTTCCCTTTGCCATTTCATATGCTATATACAAGAAGTTCTGATTGATATCTTCCCATCATCACATTAGGGTTAACTTAGAACTTACCATCATGTTTCCACCCTAGTGGTCCTATCACTTATGTTGGGGATAGGAAAAACATATCTCACTTTCTTTTATATAAATAATTGGGTCATTATGTTAGTTTTTGCTTGGTTTTTCAATGCTCTCCCTATGTCGACATCAGTTTAAGCCAATCCTATGGCCTTATAAATTTTCATAGTCATGATTTTCATCCTTCTTCCTACAAAATATACTCTCTCTTCATGAATTTGAGAGATAATAAACCTTAATAGGTCTTTTATCTTATTAAAAATGGAAGTTCCTAGAGTTGAAATGTGTTGACTTCTAGACATCATATCACTCATTCATCATAATGGGATTCCCATTATCACTTATTCTCTTGATGTCTATCAGATAATCTCTACATAAATGAACTTCATGGTGTGCATTATAGTGGTTAGAATCCTCTATTTTTCATGTGTTTACCCTAGACTCTCATTCTTCTCCACGTTTCATGCTCTCTAGATACTACATCTTTGAGTAGTCAATGTTTATGGGTTATGAAGTGGTTACAACTTCATCCTATTTTATAGTCTTTTCTCCTATTGAATAGTTATATTCTCATTTTTTAGCTTTTGTTGTTCCTCTTTCTACTACTAGGGGCTCTTCATCCCCTACTCCTTTTAAGGTGGTTCTTGTATCCTCGACTATCGGGGTCCAAAATTAGATATTTGGGGTATGATTATTTTTATTTGATTCTTTCACCTTTAGTCTCATACCCAATTACAATCCTTTCTAAATTTATTCCTAGCTTTTACCCTTGGCATCTTGGTTTAGCCTTGGATTTATAGTTTTTTTCCCCTTCTTTACTTCATATCTTTCTCCTAGATTTTTTTCATGAAGAGATACCTTTACTTGTTTCCTTGTTTGTTGATTTTATCACTTTTCTTGAGACTTACCTCTTAATTGTGTTATAGACTTGATGTAGCAGTCCTATCTCTTCCCACACATGGTATTCCTTCATCCTTGTGCTTGTGCCATCTATTAGGTTGGTTGAAATCTTGGATTGAAATTTTGATTTGACACTTGTATTGTTTGAGGTGGTTTACTAAATTTTCCTACTTTAGTTTTTCCTTTCCTTACCCCATACTAAATGGTGCATCCATTCCTCTAACATAAAAATAGAATATATGAGATATGTGTGGAATTCAGAGGGTGAGGGAGAAGAATAATACTCTCAATATTCAATATGTTGTTACACAAAGATTTCTTTGACATAGATTTGTACATAAATGGTACATGGTTCTCCTCACTATAAGTACTTACATGCTTGTCATAGTGACCTTTTTAAGAAATTTGCAGCTCAGCTCTCTTGACTAGATATTAAGAGGAGTGTGGAAGATAATAACCCAGATGATGCATCGATCATGATGCCAATATAATCCTATGCTAACTCAAAGAAACCAAACAAACATAAAAATAAAAGAAATGACATACACCTTATTATTAGATTACATGGTTGGTATTAGACATCATATGGATTGAGTTAGTTATGATTGAAATTCCTAGGAAACACTTCCCCATTAAGGGTTCGAAGCTTGCATGCACTAGTTTCCATAATGTTATCTATTACACATGACCCAAGCCAACGGATTTGTAGCTTACCAGGGTGATTGAGGTATTTAGAATCATATAGAAGGACTTGAGTGCCTTTAATTAGTATTTTTCCTTTGATATGTCAGTCATGCCATAATTTTTGTCATGCTTTCTCAATGGCTTGGATCCACTTGGTAAGGATGCACATTTCATCCATATTCTGTAATTTTTTAAGTTACATAGTGATGGAATTGGGTTCATTTAAGTGGCTAATATGGGATATGTGAAGAGATGGAATTGATAATTTAACAAGAATTAAAACTTCCATGCTGAATACTAGCTGAAAAGGAGTAGCTTTATTGATTCACTTATAGTTTGTGTGGTATGCCCATATGACAGTTGATTCTCAATAATCCTAATCTGTGCATCCTATATCACAAATCTTTGTGAGGTAGTGGCCCAAAATATTGTTGAATGATTTCATAGTTCTATTAGCCTATGGGTGGTAGGGCACAGTCTTGTGGTGGGTGATCATGAATTCTGGTAAAAAGAATCTACACTATCTCATTGATAAAATGTTTGCCTTGATCACTAGACTAGATAAATGACATTTATACTTGATAATAATATTTTCCCATATGAACTAGGTAGGTATGGTTACAGTGTAATTATTAGTAGTCTTGGCCTTGGCCCATCAGGTGAAGTAGTTAGTTATAGTGATGATGTAGTGCACACCAATCTATCACATGACATGTGCAATAGGCCTAACAAAGTCAATGGCCCATTTAAGCAAAGGAGGCATACACTAGGATTAGGAAAAGTGGAATATCATATCAAGTGGCATCTCATGTCAATCCTTTGACAAAATAGTTAGCCATGATAATCTTGAGAAGAGGATTTTTTGGGTGGTTGCTTCCCCATTGAAGTATCCTCCAGTAACCCCTTCATGGGATTATCATAAGATGGTTATGCATTTATTTGTATACATAACTACAACACTTTATTATGTCCTTGCTTGTATAGTTCTCTATTTATGAGTTGATAGGTGCAACATGAAGGGCTAGTTATTTTTTCTCTTTGTTGATCTAGTTCTCTAGTGCAATCCCTAAAGTGAGAAATGATACAATATAAACAAGCTCTTATATCACATGTTGTACATTATATAGTTGTGCATCAAGCATGCCATCACTAATAGGTTACACATCTTCACTAGTGGTATGTCGAGAAAGGTGGTAAGATCATATTTTTTTTTCTTAGCTTCACCAATACTGTAAATTAGAATTCTTGGAACAATATAATCCACTAAAAAATTCATCCATGAAGAATAGGTTTATTAACCAAGTATTTTAAGGCCTTATGGTCTATGAAGAATACAAAAGGGGTGGATAACAAGGATTGTTGAAAAATATGAAGAGCATAGATCATAGCTAGCACTTCCCATTCAATTATCATATTATTATATTCTACAGAAGTAAGCTTTTGGATAGTGAAGTAGATCATGTGATCAATCTTATTCTCCATAGTTTGATCTAGAATAACACTAATGGCCATTAGAGAGGCATCCAGATGGGCATGGAATGGGGTGCTCTAGTTTGAGAACTATAATATAGGTGTGCTAGCCAACTTTTGATTCAGTGTCTCAAAAGCTTTCTCCTGTACTTTCCCCCAATTAAATTACTTATATCTTTATAAGATCTCTTCTAGGGGCATGAATATCTTTGCATAACATTAGATGAATTTTTGGTAATACACAATGTGTCCTAGGAACTAGGAAACCTCACCTGACTGGTAGACACCTCAAGTTGAATTATGACTTCTATCTTTTTAGGATCCACTAAAAGTTTATATTTAAAAATGAAATGATCAAGTAGGGTGTCAAATGGTGTGGTAAATACAAATTTCTTCAATTTGATAGAAATATGCAATTATCAACACTATTCAAAAATGAGTCTTAGATTATCGTAGTGGTCCTTCATAAGTCCATATACCATCCAGCCATTTAGGTATACCTAGAGGAATTGGTGGAAAAAATATTTGAACACCATGATCACAATACATGAGAACATGATAAGGAAATTATTGAGCCCAAAGGACATGAAATTGTATGTGAATGAGCCCCACATAATCATGAAATTGGTCTTGGGCTTATCTTCCTCTTTAATTTGGACATGGTGATATCCTAAGAAGTCATTTGTGAAAGTTTATATTTCATAACTTGCCACTTCCTCAATAATCTCTCTAGTAAATGGAGTGGGAAAGGGAAAAGGTTTTTTTTAGTGGTAAATCTTTTTTAATCTATGAATATTCCATTTTTCTAAGTCAACATTTGGTATTTTAGGTGGAGTGGCCAACATGTCATTATCGCCTAAAATTGTAGGGTCAAAGTTTTTTTAAAGATAGGTTCACCTATATATGAATATAAATTTACTTATATAAATGTAATTTACTAGTACCTTAAAAGCTAATCCAAGGGATTTCATCACATATTGTCGGGTGAATTTAAGAAATTTTTTGGTGGTTTGTCTTTCAACTCTCATGAGGGCTTCAAGAATCAACAATTTACAGTAAGGTAGGCAACATTTTTTTTACAATATACTTTTTAGTACTTTTCAATTGTAATTATATTTAATGCTCTCTAGGTGCCCTATATAGGGATGGGGCAAACATCGACAAACTATCGATGTTTGTCCACAGTCTACCAGTGTCCATCCATAGTCTGTGGGCATCCATATATAGTTTGTAGGCATTCGTCCACAATCTATTGGTGTCTATCCATAATTGCAAGCATCCACCCATAGCCTATGGGTAGACACCCATAGACTATGGGTGTCTACCCATTATCTGCCAGCATCTGTCCATAGTCTATTGGCATCTGTCTAGTTTACGGGCATCCACTTGTAGCCTCTTGGCATCCATCCATGACCTACTAGTGTTTTCTTGTAACCCACTAGCATTCACTCATAATCATTCTATGGGCAACGACCATCATTTTTTATTTTTGTCATGATTCCTAATTCATCGGTCAAGCATATTTGTTTATTGTTGATCATCTTCATTTTGTTGTTAATCCTCTTTCATCTATGGCTTTACAAACTAGATAATATGACATCTGCTAAAAATGTTAAAGCTTCTGGGAAATTTAAAAAATAGAATAGCCTATTATCTTATTTTGGATAGACACCAAATATAGGTACTATATCCTCAATTAACTAATGGTTTTTAATCATTGGCTTATGTTAAATTTAAATACTAATTAAAATGTCTTGAACCATTTCATGTGTATAATCCACTGATAACTCTTTAGAAGAATTGTCTCCATAGGTAGACATACCTGGGTATAAATTTAAATAGCCAAACAAACATACTAACTCATAGAATACCATTTTATAATTAATTAATTTTTTTTCAAGTTTCAATAATAATGACAAGCTCTCTAACAATATTGTATGTAGAACCCATTGATATCATTGAATTGGAAAGAATTATGAATGAAATGCCAAACATAGGTACTATATTATAAATATTATTAGATTTCATGATTTTTATTTATTTATACTTTAGTATTGACATTTATTAATTAATGTCCTACAATATTTTTGCATTTAGAATTAAATGATAAAACTATTGAAGAAATGTATAATGCTTTTGAATATATACTTCCCATGAAAGAAGCCACTCAGAAAGTAATAAGCAAATGGAAATATGACATCATTACTATTGGTCTCGATAATGAGTTTACAACATCAAATGAGATATTTTTTCACTCAACACATTCTTCAGTTGAAAAAGGCACAAAAGGGGTTACTCAAAAAGAAATACACATTGTCCCAATGAATTCAAGGAAATGTAGATATCACATCATAAGTAGTGGTGTTGATGATGAGTTCCCAACACCAAATGAGAGATATACTGATTCTCCTCACACAACATAATATATAGATGACCCTGCTATGCAGCAAAAATAATCTCTAGTTTAAATAGGCAAAATAAAAACTATGCAGAAGAAGAAAAATACATGGACAATCGAAAGGTCATTTCAGTATGAGTGGGCATCTAAATTCCTATTTATTAAACTTGTGCAGTAAAAAAATAATACTGACACACCAACAAAATGCAAATGCACCATATGTAGTTGGAAACTTGGTAAGGACCACAAAATGCAACTCAAGTTGGACACAATTGAAAAACATTGTGGCAAAACATGAGTCGGTAAAAGACAAAGATGGAATTATAAAAAAAATAGTGAGATGGAAAAATGAAAAAGAGTGCATACATCAATGTTATGCAATAGAGTATCATAATCATCAGAACATCAAAGACATCTCATTGAGAAAAGATGAAAAATTTAAGCTTAATTAAGAAAGGTTGCTCAATCTAATTTGCTAGCCAAAAATATACAATTTTCAACTTTATTTTACATTCTCAAAATAGGAAGACCAATCTCTGATTATTCAAATTAAAATATTTTATTTTAGTAGATTGGATTGCAGAACATTCCACATTCACATTGCTCTGATACCAGTGCTTGAGAGGTGGCAAAATGCCTCACAATGATTAAAAAGGAGGATTTGAAAGAGAAAGTAAAATCATCAAGGTTTATATCACTATCCACTGATGAGGTAACAATGGTTGACAAAACACCATGGGTATGCATGTATGTATATACATTTCAGAATCATTCAAGGCAACCTCACCTTTTATCTGTACATAAAATGATTAAAAATTGTAATGTAGAAAACTTTTACAAACTAGTTATTTCTAATTTGATGGATATTGCTGGGATGAGTTACCATGATATATGTACTAAGTTGGTTTGTGTTGGTGCGGATGGTGCATCAGTAATGTAAGGGAATAAAATAGGTTTGTGTATTTGCCTGCAAACATAAGTGGCCCCATATATGACTCCAATCTATTGCATAACACATATAATGAATCTTACTTACAAAAATATAAGCACATTCAAAAGTGTCACAAAAGTGAATGAGTTAATCCATGATTTGAACATGTACATGTCATGCATTCCAAAAAGGTTTTTAGAGTTTCAGAAATTTGCAATTGGAGTGACTAATGGAAAAAAACTATTAAAAGATGTAGATCCTAGATGGATTTCAATGTATAAACATGTATGCAAAATATTTAAAGAATATCAATCATTGACTAGTTTTATGTTTAAGTATAGGATGGAGGTTGACAAGGCAAGAGATTTATTGAACCACTTGATAGATTTCAAAACTTTTCTAACATTATGTGGTATTCTACCCATGTTGAGGGAAATACATTGTTTGATGAAACATGCACAAGAGAGATCAATATATATTGTGGACTTTATAAAGTTGAGGAAACATGTTTGTTTATCAATTGATATATTATACTACTTGGATGAAAGTTTTAAGGGACCAATATTTGAGAGTTAGGACACTTTAACAAATCTAAAGGACCCTCAAAACTATTTGAAATTCAATATTCATGATCATCTTTGTATTTTTGTTAATGGAAAGTAGATACCATTACACACTCTCCAAATATGATAAAATTTAGTTGGATAAAAATTTGAATAAGTGCCTATAACAAGGGTTTTATATGATAATGTCATATGTGACACACGAATGAAATTGAGAGACATTTCAAAAAGCTTGTTTGCTGAAATTCAAGATCATTTTCAAAGAGATGACTTGCTTGAAGTCATGGGTGTGATGAATCCTACATTTTGGAGCAGTAATGGTGAATAAGAAACAAGTAAATTATTTATCAAATACATGTGTACTCTCATCCAACAATTTAGTAAGTCTATGGCAATCAATGAAAAGGAAGTTAAGGGTATTTTGCAAAAAACATTACTAAAAAACTAGTCAAAGCTTTTTGGATTTACAATGATTGAACAATGTCGGTTGTTGACTGAACCAACAGAAATAGGTTCTATTACCAGGCTATGGAAGAAACTATATCAGAGTAGTTTTCTACAATAATAAATTAATGAACATTTTCATTTATATGAATTGTGCCAAGCAATGATTTTGGGGTCCGCGGAAGATGAAAGGGTATTTAGTGCATTATATTTTATCAAATCAAGGCTTCAAAATAGATTGGATAAAAATATTGAGACATGTTTAAGATTGTATGTTTCAGGTTATGAAGTGAATATGTTTCCATATGTTAGAGCAATTTCAATTTGGAGCAATCTAACTAAAAGATGAGGTGTCACAAATACAACTACAAGTGAAACTGTAAATGCCACGGAGATATGCCATACAAATTTTAGTGATGAAGTATAGGTTACCAAAGGCTTATTTGATATACCTGATTGAAATATCTACAACATTATGCAATAGTATTCGTTATCATTTGTTTCCATTAAGTTAAGTTGTTTATTACATGCTTAGTTGATATGCTCCTTTCTTCAATATTTTACAATAATATTTTTTAGTATTTTTTAATATTGCAAGTTGCAAAAAATAGTACATGTTCAACATTCTTTTTTTTTAAATTGTTTGAATTGTTTGAATAAATTATACATTGTTTACTTAAATGAAATTGTAAACAATATTTTAGTATCTTTGATACCAAATTTACTATGAATTAAAGCATTAAACATTGCACCAAATTATTACAAAATATGAGTAAGGAATCCATAATTATAAAATATATTTTAATATTATAAAACATAAGTTTCCAATAGTTACAAAACATAAGCATAATATAACTCAAGGCTTTGAGCTCAAACCTTACTTTTCAGTAATAAAAAGATAACATGGAAATTACAAAATAATGTTAAACTTATAGTAGTCTCATAGTCACTATGGATCATTTTGTACTTCCACTACTTGTTCATTAGTACTAGTAGTGGTTATGCTATCTGTGTGGATTGGGATCCCAGAATGTTGGAGATATTTCACTATAGAATGAATATTGGAAAGATTACTTTGTTCTTTGGCAGTAGCATCTCACGCTAAAAGCAATGATGGGTCTGATTCAACTTTCTTTTTAAACAAAACATCAGGATCCAAGCCATTTTCTCAAATTATTTTTCCCAATGTATTATTTTGTTTATTCAATAATATAAGTCTTTCATTGAAAGAAATTGCCACATAAATACTTTTGTGTGCTTTCTTTAGATGCATGTCAATGACAACAACTTGGTTCTTCATATTTATATATTTTGACTGCAAATGATTAAAAAAAATTATTTAGTTAAATGTTTTAAAATAAATTTTAATTTAAAAAAACCATAGTAAACTCACCGTAAATTTTTATTTTTTTGCATTTTCAAGGTCCACCAGGATTTTGTTCTATGCCCATTTGTTATAGTATGCTTGGGATTTTGTATTTAAGTTCTCAAGCCTTTTCAACATGATATCAAGAACATCATCATTAAAGCTATTATTCACAACACTTCATAAAACTGCTTGGTTGAATAAAATATCAATTTTTTCTAGCTCATGCTCCACCATTGTGTATAATTGATATCGTTGAATGTGGTTGCAAAAATGGGCATTTATTTCTTGAAATAATATTTTTGTCTGATGCTCCCATGTTTTTAATTCATCAAGGTTTGGAAGAATAAAGTTAAGAATATAAACTTTAGTATTTTCTACCAATAAATCAAAAATGGGAAAAATGTATGCTAGTCATTTGTTTGAGGAATCTCTTGCACAGGATTGCCTTTGGTGCCGCTAGGTGGTGAATCGAGTGGATTAGGTCACTATAAAGGCTCCATGGGTTGAGATCCATGTATGATATCATGAGGGTTGCAATAATCCATGGGTGTGCCACTATCAATGCCCAAATACTTATCATCTAAATCAATATTATGAAAAACTAAAGTCCCAGTCACACTAGGAAGACCACCAACTGAAAAGTTCAGAAAGTCAAACATTGGAACCTAAACTGTGGAACCACTTTGAGATGTGATAAAAAAATGTTTCCCAATATCAGTAGTTAAAGGGCCATGATGGGGTGCTGGCAGTGGTGAGAATTTTTTTCTTGGATAAGAAGGAGCTACAAATAGGAATTAAAATCAATTAAATGACAAATTAAAAAAATATAATATGATATTAGCATTTAAGAAAAAATATAACTATTTACTGCACATTGCTATTTTTGACACTGTAGTTGTGGCTGTTGTTATTATTGCTATTGGGGAACTCTTGAATTTTTGCCAAACCCAACTGGGGTTTGCAATAAAGATTACACAGGATCTGCTATATATATACATTTATAATAGAGTTAAAATATTACAATGATAAAAGAGTATTGAATAAAAGCAAATATAGTTTATGAAGGTATACCTGTAACATGAGTGGAGTGTTGTGTGAGTGTTGGATGTGTAATCAAATTTTTCATTCACTTTCTTCTTATCAATTACTACTTAGTCATCTATGGAATCAATTATGCATCACCTTCCACATCTATCTCTATTGAGTCCTTAGGAGGTTGACGTCCTTTGCTTATAACATTTCTTCTGGTAATCATTTCATATAATTTTTTCTGCAAGAAAAAGATGTTTTATTTAAAATAAATTAGATTTATATTTATGTATTTATTTGAAATAGATAGATAACTCAAAGATTCAAACAACTACTCAAACTAACCTCCTGTGCTTCAAAGGAGAGTGCATTGACAAATAAATTGGGATTGAGGGTAGAAGGAATAGAGAATGCTTGCAAATCTGAAATCGCTTCGTAGAATAATGCAATAATATAATTACAACAAGAAAACTAAGTATGTTCATTGCACAAAGCATAATTTAAATCATATTTGATTTTTCTAGAAATAAAACTACACCAATTCAATCGCTGAGCACCCAGAGTATGAAGAATATAAACAAGAGCCCAGAATAGAAGATGGGATAGTCTACCCTGCAAAACAATTCTTGCTTGGAAAAGTTCAATCATTCCCAAGAGGAAAGGGTTTTTAACACATTCAATTTTTAGTCCTCTTTTACCATGGGATTGAGGATTTGTAACAAAAATTACTAGGTTAGAACAAAAGAAGTAAAACTATTCAAAAATTAGTATTTATAAATTTAACAATACACACCATCCACCTATAGTGAGTAATAGGACTCTAAATACTTTTTATCATCATCATTCAGTAAGGCCTTTGTGGTGATCAGGTCCCCATCATTAGAAGGTAGACCTTTTAGTCTCTCAATATCCTCTAGATAGATTCCAAATGAAATATTCTAGGAGTCTAAGTTGATGTGGAACGTGGAGGAAGAAGTATCGAAGCTTTATAATAGAACATTTAGTAAAAGAATATCTTTGTCATATTGGGGCATGTAGATAATGCCGTTGAAATTACAAGGCTCCACCTAAGCGTTGTATGTGTCTGGGTGCTATAGAATCCTTTGGATGATAGTGCATGACAAATTTTAAAAAGTGAGTTTGGGGCTTTGGTTACCCCTGTGCCAACACCGGAAGAGGTCTAGGAAATGGAATCCATGGAATAAAAAAAGGGTTTTGGAAGTCAAGAGTGGGACTTTGGGAAAATAGGATTTTTTAAAACTCAGTAGAAGAGGCTAAAATGGAAAAATGTACAAAATGAGTAACATTTATTATATTTATAGGCCTTAAAGTCATAAAGGGTGGCCACATGTATATTACAAGCATTTTCCACAGACACCAGTATCATAACCAAGAGGATCACATCATCTTTGGTCAAAGGTCTATGTAGATGATCGACACATACACACATGCCACATGTTTATCTGACACATGCAAACACCATAGGCATTCATCTAACATATAGGCATTCATCTATCATATAGGCATTATCATTTGACATCTACCTAACCTTGTTAGGCATACGATGAGGTCTACACAGGTGTTCATCCAATCTAAATAGGCATTCATCTAATTTATACACTACATAACTGTGCATCTGGTTAAAATAGGCATTCATCTAATCCACACAAGTGTTCATCCAAATTCAAATAGGTATTCATACAATATAAATAGACATTCATCTAATCTGCACATGCATGCATCCAATCCACATAATTGTGCATATGATCAAAATAGGCATCCATATAATTTACATAGGCATTTATTTAGGTATGAATAGGCATTTGACCAATCCAATTAGGCATTTATCCAACTCACACAGGCATGCATCTATTCAAAACAAGTATTCATCCAATCTACATAGGCATTCATCTATATCCAAACATGTATTCATCTAATCTAAATAGACATTCATCCAATCTGCACACATGTACGCCCAATCTACATAACCATGCATCTGGTTAAAATAGGCATTCGTCTAATTACATAGGCATTCTTCTAGGTCTGAATAGTGTTCAACCAATCCAAATAAGCATTTGTCCAACTTACATAGGCATGCATCTGGTCAAAATAGGCATACGTCCAATCTACATAAGCATTCATCTGGGTCTACATAGGCATATTTCTTATTTATAGAGGCTTTCATCCAGTCTGCACAACCACTCACCTATAATTATGTTGATGTGCATCTATTTCTTGGCATTTATCGATGATTGTAGACTTTGCATGATTTGCCATCTGACATGCATAATTCACCTTTACAATAATTCAACTTCCAACCTGATTCACCATCATTGTGAATCAGATTCACCTTGGGGCCTCCATAGATTTTTATATAGGGCCCACTAAAATGAACCTTGGAAAGGGGTTTATGACACTAGTTACATTTAGAAAGTGATAATTAACACAAATACAAATGTGTATGTCTTTCTTATTGTTGATGACCATGGGGCTCACCCATTTAAATTATTTTATGAGATATATGAAACCTACAACCAACATATTATCAATCTTAGTTTTTACCTTAGATCAAAGGTTTGGGTTCATTTAGTAGGGCTAATTATTAAAAAATCATGTGCCCTCCACTAATGTGATCTTCAAATTACATGCTGAGGAGTGTACCGCTTTCATATCCATGAAGCTCCAAGGGAATAATTTATAGAAATCTTAAATTAGTTCCATAATGTAGGCAAGATCTGCATCAAACTAGTAGTCCATAATGGTGGTGATTTTGGGTTCCTATTTTGTGCCAATGTTTACTTTAATAGTCTTTAGGGGCTCTCTATAGCATTGGTGTTGTTTAGAGGTTGTGTCCATTACTTGCCACTCACCTTGAGTGATCTTAATATGCATATGACTTGGCTCACCCTCATCAATTTTTTCTTCAACCTTGCATATTATTTTCTCTTTTTCTTTTATATACTACCAATTCATATCTTCCCATGTCTGCACATCTCCTTCACTTGAATCATTGTTTGTACTTTGATTCTAAAAAAATCAAAATGCCCACCCATTTTTATATATAAAAGTGTAGTACTCATTCTTCCATTGTTGTCTCATCCTTAAATATGGCATGATGGAGTTATTGAAGGGGATTGATCAACCTTAGATCTTTGGATTTGAAGTTGAAGATGTGTACAAGCTATCATTTCAACATTTCCCATGTGGTCATCTCTATTCACGTTTCTATTATAATATACCATGCATGTACCCAAGTGTTTAATGTATATTATAAGGAATTTAACTAGATTTGAATAGGTAAACATGAAGGGATTATAACCCATGCATCCTTACATACCTAAATATGTCTTTTGGGGTCTAAGCTTCCACTATACACAAACAACTTCTAATAGTACTTTGTTATCCTAAATCTGATGTGTATAACTTCATTTATGCCTACCCAAGTGGGAAGGTAAGGATTGTGGGTATCCTACCAATGTACGATAGTGTTATTTAGAGTATATAACATGGTATTCATGCATTCTTGCTCATTTGGAATGCCTTCCTCAAGATCTCAAATATATGGCTCTAGATCACCTGTATCGATGAAATAAGCTAGTTTTGTAAGCTAGCCTTGGCTGATCTGTGACACCTTATTGGATACCTTCCTTAAGCATGGGACCCAGTCTTTTTTTAATAATTATTTTGGGTATTTTTCTCTTTTGGCAATTTTACCTTTTTCTTATAGGATCCCATTATGATAATGTCATAACTTCATCCAATATCTTCAGAAGACTCTTGCACCCATATATCACATACTATAGTGCTGGTATAAAATCTTAACTGGGCATCATCCCAGTGAATTATGTCTTTTGCATTTGGTTCAAGATTTTCCATCCCCCTAGTAGTGATATTATAGTTACTATTTATCTTGTCCTCTATATTTACACTTTCTACATATGGGGCTTCAAGCTCTATGGTTATTGTAATAACCACATGTTCCTTCCCATTTTAAAAACTCATAAAGTGATGCTTAAGTTCATGTCTAAATTTTTGGCATAACAACAGGACCTACCAAGTAGGATAATGTAGTTATTGGACTCTTTTAGCTCAATTATTTTGAAGTCAACTCAAAACTTTACTCCCATGATTTTTATGCTGACATCAAGTAATATTCCCTGTGGCTGGGCCTTAGTCTTATTTTTCATGAATAAAATATGGGTTGAATGCTATAAGGGAAAACTTCCCATATTTATTTAGGCATCCCCTATCAAGTAACTGACCTCAACACCACTATCTAACATGATATCATAAACTTACCATCCATTAACATTGGCATCTAACGATAATTCTTTGTCATCACATGGAGATCCCATCCTCTATCCATGTTTGGTCCTAAAACATTCATGGGTTGTTTGACCTTGTAGTCATAAAGTAGTTCCTTGAGCATAGGCTCCATTCTATCTAGTCATAAAAGGGATAATACTTTAGAAAAATAATCCTTAGTCTTGAGGTTGCTTATCTTGTGTTGGGACTTATACCTCACCTTATCTTCTAGATCATGAGCATATTGAATCTCATCTTGTATATTATGGATTACATCCATTTCTTATTGTATTATAGCCTTTTGTCACATGCCATCTAGGAAGGGTGCTCCACAGGGTTCTATATGCTACCTTGAGGTTTCTCCTCTGTGTGGTTCATGTCTTGGGTGAATATTTTTAGTAGGATTGATTGTATTCTAGGTATTCAAGATAATTCATATTGTGACTTGGATATGCAGAGCCTAAGTCTCCTTTCCCTAGTTCCTTGGAGCCCATTGCTTAAAATTTGGTCCATACTTAATCATTCTAGCATCTCTTTTAGGCTAGTCTTTTTTGGTGAGTTTCTCATATAGTTTTGGGAAATCCTCGACCCTATGACTCCTCCAAAAATAATAAAAGGTAAGATGCACATGATATTTTCATTGAAAGTGGTCCGGGGACCCACACTTATAACATTCCCAAGGTGGGAACCTTCCACCAAACCATCTTCCAATGCCTCGGCCTCATTATCCTCACGATGGTTCATACTCATTAAAAACTTGTCTATATGTCCCAATTATTTCTTGTCTTGCATTACACTCCCTCAATTTACCTAATATTTTATAGTTTATTATATCATGTGAAGAGGTGCCACAAACCTTATAATATATTATATCTCTTGACTAAGTTGTTTAGGGAAATTAGGGGAAAGTATGTACATCATGACCTTATCCACATATTTTTCATGATGTTATGAGTACATGCATGCTATTTCTTGGATAATTATGGTTTGAGTGACCTCCTACCCCATAATTCACACATCATAGCCCACTTTGATTATCCAACGCATCAATGGTCATCACTTTTTGTTGCATCACATTTATAGATGCAATTCACACTTTTAGGGTTAGGATAAATCTAAAATCAACACTTCTTACTATCTCAAATTTTATCACAGACTTCAAGGATTCTCATGGATCTATGATGTTCCTTAATGCCAAGGCATGTTGGTAAGGAGCAAATAGTCCACCAATGAACCATAAATCATGTTGCAGTGGGTGGAGTGCATAAGATAGCTTTGACATGGAGTTCTTGAATCTATCATCTTAGGAATGAACATTCTCAGATGGGTCATGTATGATCTCCTTTAGCTAAATAATGTATTATTATTCAAACTCTAGAATATCAAACTCCTTTAAAAAAAATTCCTTCAAAAGGTCATAGTCCACAAAAATTTAGGTTAGATCATATTTACTATACCAATTATTGGTGCATTATTACAAGGTTGTAGTGAAGTGGCTTACCTTTCATTATGATAGTGTGATTCCATTTATTTCTAGATAAGCTCACACTTGTGAACATGCTTAGCAACATTCTCTATTCCTTGATATTCTGGTAGATTGAGTGACATATCATAAATGAATTATGCCATTGGGACTAGAGCACTTCCTTACACACATGGAATGGTTCCACTACATCCTACAATAGATGCTAATTTGGTTATTACTTATGTACTATAGGGAGTAGTGGTTGTTTCACCAGTACTGGTTGCTTCACTTAGCATCATTCCACCTAGTGGGAATGTTGATCCCACTCCTCCAATCACCAATCCTCTAGTCTACATATTCTAAAGAGAGAGAAAATACACAACACACTTATAATTTTCTAAACCTTCTTAATTTTTACCTAATCATAACTCTTGACTCACATTTTTGGATAACACAATTGAGCTGGTAGGTCAGATGGGTAGGCCAAGCACTTTCTAATTATCTCTTTCTCTCAATAACTTTTCTCAAGGATGACCCTAACTCTTATCCACTTATCCTATCATGGAAATTATTCATGTGAGGTCACAATTCCTATATGAGAGAGTCCTCCTCATGCCTCCCCATCTTCTCATGGGTACTTGTGACACACCCTAAGTTGAACCCTCCCCTTTTCTCCCCAAGGTATTAAACATTATCTTTTTCTAGACACTTACACCTTCTTGAGTCTGAGTCGATTTAGCATTCTTCCATTGGGGTCTCCTTCCACTTCCTCTTTCCCTAGGTTATACCACCTTCTCTATCCACACTCTTCTCATCATTCACACGTGGTGTTAATTACTTATCCATTGATAGATATTCAATTCTACTATCTACCATCAACTTCTTGACTTCCAAGGGTAGATTTCTAAGGTAAGAACCCCTAGGTTCATAGAGGAACTAGAAATCAACTTCTTCAAGGTAGGAATATGTGGATAGAGCAAAGTCTAACATGTAATTATCAATGTACAACACCACCACACATCCATAGCTTGAGTCCAAACTGCATCCAAGTTTCATAACTTATCTAATTGCCATTATTTCCATGGATGCTTTCATTCCATGTTTCTCCTATTATTCAAGGCATATGCCACCAACCATGTGTAAATGTACCCTGGTAATTAATAAAAAAATATCACATACATAATATCATCCAAGTTTTCTTTGACCCACTTCTTTGATATTTGACCTCTACAACTAGGGTGGCCTTCAACAAACTTCTGCTCCATCTGTTCTAGCTATCACTTAATATTTTACAAATAGATTTAATTCATTACTCCTCATCATCATTGTTCAATAGAATATGACCAGGTCCCAACAATAGAACCAAAAATGTTGATTTTTATCCTTAAACTTGGGTGTCAACATGCCAATCTATGCACCGAATGATAATCTCCCTTATGTTAGCATATATAGGGAAAACACTCCCCCAGATCACTTGAGGCACATAGAAGGGTAGCCAAGTTGGGTTAGAGTTTTGTTGGTGATGGTCTATTTAATGGGAGGATAGATAAGTTTAACCTAGACTTTCCCTAGGCACTTGGTTGTGTTATCTACAGACATCTACAATTTCCCTAGATGATGTAACTAATTTGAAACAAACATTTATTTATATAAAAACATTACAACCAAAGAAAGGAATCAAGAGTGTCATTCTACATTGCTAACATAGACTCATAATTATATTAATAACCAATTACAATAGCTTTACATCAAGACAAGGGGGATGGAGGTACATAGAAGCTCCTAAAATAATAACTCTTGTAGCATACAACTACAATTCCTTTTCTCTATTTAGTGGTAGAGCATTGGTAATCTCCACATCAACACTAGCCTCGATAATCAACACCTAACAGAGACTAACATCACCCTTTGTAATATTCTCAACAACCCCTTATTTTGCTATTGAATGGCAATTTATAGAGCTTAGATGGAGAGGGAAGATTGTTGACATCATTCTTGTTTAAATTTTGAATAATCCCTCTTTATTCTCCTATTCATCCTACCATTAATCAAGGTGTTTATCTCACTGCCATCTCCTCCACCACCTATTTTTACTTCCTATGTTTCTTATTATCTATCATCTAATTCTAGAGCCCTTACCATGGTTGTGGGGTAGTTGGGATGTGATCTGACTGGATCTCATAGCATGTCTAGACATACCATGAGATGACTAGCTTTTAGTGACATATAAGTCTCATTCCTCCTAGCCCCTTCCTTCAAGGTGATGTGGCCACCACCGAACATGGATACTCACTTATCCACAGTTGAATATTTTCAAGGAAATCATACTACTCTTAGAGCCACTTCTAGTATTTAAACATTTCCAAATTACTCGTGGTGAAGATAAAATTATTAATGTATTAAACATGTCTTCTATCTAAATTTTATAAGTTAGTAGACTTAAAAGGTCATTGATGTGAAGAAGAAGTAGATGCATAATCCTTAGACATGCCAATGAGAGGATTGAGAAGGCCGAATAATTATCTTGAAGAAAAAGGTTGTCTCATCAACTTATCTTTAATATGTAGTCATGATATAAACTTGTTATATCTAAAGGACACTCAATACTCCCAACACTGAAAATAGATTGAAAAAAGATAATCAACAAAATAACAATTATGTATAGTATATCTTGTATTTGAATTACAATTCAAACCTTATTAAAAATAGGATATGTACATCTTATATTTGAATTATAGCTAAATACTTACATACTAAAATTATGGAGTGATCTCATATACTATAAGATAAATTCCAAATAAAAATAATATATCTCACACTACAAACCCTAAAAGAACTTAACTTTCCATTATTATGAAACTGATAAATTTTTTCTCTAACTAAAATAATCTCACCTCTCTACCAAACCCTATTTTATCATAGCCTTAAACTAAGCAATTATACAAAACCATCTTTGAAGTCTCCTAGTGGGCATGAACAACGTTACATTAAAAACAACAAAAAGGCATATAAACATACAACAAAACAATAAACTTTAGTATTCTCACATTTCCTATGCCAACAAAAAGATTTGGCAAATCCAATTTTGGCATATTCTATACATGGATATAGCAATGCACATCAAAATGTAAACATTTTAGCAAAGAATATGTTATACTACCTTTTAACCATAGGGCATATTCCAAAGAGGGATAGGGAAGAGACATAAGAACCATATCTCTAGCATATCCCTCACACTACTTGGAACCATCACTTTTATTATAAAATTAGAAGTATAAGTATATTATCTTAATAAAATAATAAAATAAAGTATATAAATTATTGCGATTATAAATAAAATTTTAATCTCAATTTTAAATGGTGGTCGGTTTATTGGTGATTTTTTTTGGTTAAAAAAAAGAGTTTATCAAAATTTAATTTTTTTAAGTGTAAAAATTAGACATCATAATAGATGAGGTTGAGTTAGATACTCGAATAATTTTAATAAAATGTGGTGAATTTAGTGATACATTTCATGGAATGGGTACCCTTCACTCCTTGACACTAAGCTAAAAATTATGATGACTTTAACAAAATAGATATCCCTTAATCCTTGATATTAAATTAAAGAAGGTAATAAATTTTGTGGAATAGGAACCCCTCAATCCTTGACATTGATTTGAAAAGGTGATGACTTTGATCAATTATCCATGCTACCAATAAGGTCAATTATCCATGCACCCAAACCAAGATGCTTATCATTTGATAAAAAAATCAACATGGAAAATGATGCAATTGCTCGATATGAAAATGTTGCCAATTTGTATCCATACTCAAACTAAGAGTTATCATCTTCTACCTTAAAAGGACCAATACAAGATTTAATGATCTTTATAAGAGAATGCTCTGGGCTCAGGGTACATGCTATATATTTTCAATAAAATCATATTATTTCCTTTAGAACCATTTTCAAGGAAATCATATTACTTCTCTTAGAGCCATTATTAGTATTCAAGGTCACTAAAATACTCACAGTTTAATGAAAATTAGTGATGTATTAAACATGTCCTCTATTTGTATTTTACGAGTTAGTAGACTTAAAAGGTCTTCAATGTGAAGTAGAGGTAAGTGGATATTCATTGACATGTGAATAAGACGATTGAGAAGTCCTAATAAACTATTCTTGATGAAATAGGTCATCTCATTAACTTATCTTTAACATGTGAATACGATGTAAACTTATTATATTTAAAGGACACTCAACACCCCCAACATCAAAGACAGATTGAAAAGATAACTAACACAAAAAAAAAAAACCTATAACTTCTTATTATATATGGTATAATTTATATATGAAATAGAATTAAAATTTTATAAGAGTAAAATATATATACCTCATATTTTAAAAATTGTTAAGTACCTTTTATATATTAAAAATACAAAATAGTTTCATATATTATAGATTATCTTCTAACATATCCAAGATAATGAACCTTAACCCAAAAAAATAAAAAGCAAAAAATAAAAAAATTCATATAAAATTTCTTTAACGAAAAGACATCTAAACCAAAAATCCACTAATCTCACCTCTCCCATTCCAACCCAATGATTTGCCAAATCCAATTTTGACGTAAACTTAAACTAACCAATGAACCAAACTAATCTCTATTGTCATTACTCATGGTTCCGAGTGGGCATTAAAAGGAATATACTAGGCAAGCAAATATTAATATCCATAAGATATTACCAAAAATAAAGTTAACAAAGTTAATCATACCCTTCAACCATAGGACATATTCCAAACACGAAACAAAAAGAGATAAAAACCATATCTCTAGCATGTGCTTGCCACTAAAAAAAATTAAAAATATAGAAAATTATATTATTAGTTTTGGAGGGATACTTATGGATTTATTTAATTTTAATTTAAAATTATACTAGAATTTATTAGTCAATCAAATTACATTGATTAATGTGCCAAAAAAATGTCTTTTGTAAAGTGAAATAGCATATTTTTTAACAAGATACATAAAATAATGCTATTTGGTATGCACTGATTGGATTTTTTTTTTAATGTTATTGCTCTCTTCACTTAGATTAAGGTTAGGCATTGAATATTGTACTTATTCACATGGCATGGGTCCCCGGTTTAATGGTTTTACATTGAATGTTGGATTAATGTCTATTTTGACATTGAGCTAACAAAATCTTAAATGTCTTGTGGAGGACAAGACCATCGGTGTGAATAACAAGATTACCATCACCAATGATAAGGGGTGGCTAAGTAAAGAGGATATTAATAAATTGGTGTAGGGTGCTAAGAAGGACAAATCCGAGGATGAGGAGCTTAAAAATAAAGTTGATGCCAAGACTGCATAGGAGAATTATGCCTATAATATGAGGAATACTGTCTAGGATGACAAGGTCACAGATAAATTAGATCAAGTGGACAAGCGAAAATTGAAAAGGCTATGAATGAGGCCATTGATTTGTTGGATCATAATCAACTTGCTGAGGTGGATGAGCTTGAAAATAATTTGAAAGAGTTGGAGGGATTGTGTAATCTGATTATTGCCAAAATTTACTAGGGCACTAGTAGTGGGCCTATGCCCGGCAATATTCTTAGTGATAGCTTTAGTGGTGGTTATGGTAGAAGCACTGATGATTTTGATAGCAGTGTTGGACCCAAAATTGAAGAAGTTGATTAAAGTCACACATTTTCTTTTATTTGTTATGTGTTTTAGTTGTGGTTTTTTATATTACGAAGATTCAAATGTCTCTCCCATCCCAATGAGGGGGAATTATATACTCATAAGAGAGTTCTAAAACTTAAATGTAAACTATGACAAACCAAATTTTGTATCCTTTTTCAAGGAAGGTTATGATATAAACTACTTATTTATATTTTGTCAATATTCTACCATGCCAAACTACTCTTTTTCAAGTTGTCATTTGGGGGTAAAAAAATAAAATGTTTGTGAGATGTGTGAGAAAGTGTTAGGTTTTATATTTTAAAGAAATGCAAATTTTTTGTTTAATTCAATTCGATTGGGAATCTCAATTTACACCTTTATCATAAAATGACCTATTCTTTGTGATTTCATGTTCCATGTCTACAACATAATCCTTGGAAAATAATGTAGTTTTGATTTCATAGTTAAAATTGTGTGGTAATTGTTTAACCCAAAGATAATGATTCAATGATTTTATTAAAGCATTCCTCATTTTCTATTGCATTAATGTTCCAGTTATGTTTTTTGTACTTTTACCATGCTGCTAAAATGTTTGAAAAACTTTGAGAGGCATAGACAAATAGAATTAGGGTTTTATAGAAATGGTCGAAAAGGAAATTAGAATGATTTTTTAAATTGAAAAAATCATTTTCCGGAATTCCTAATTTTTTTTAAAATTTTTATGCCAAAGGTGTTTCATTGTTGTGCTCATAGCTTGGATTTGTCCAGGTAATCACACAAAAATATCTATACTCAACTTGACATTGCCATCATTGATAGAGGGCATGTATGCATTGTTAAGTCGTTGAAGGTCATATTAAACTTTATGTTGCAGCCTTGCTCCACTGAACCTTATGCATTACTATTTAACAATTATAATACATTCCTATATATGTGTTAGGGATTTAGCTTTTACATTGTGTAAGTCTGAGTATTTATCGAGAGGTAATTAGTAATTTGGTTAGTAATTAGTAATTGGTTGATCAAAATATTATTATATAAATAATATTATGATAATAGTATATATTATGGTTTATATATATTGTTTTGTATTGTTGTAACCATATATCGTATTTAGTGGTTTGCATAATTATAGGATTTTATGTGAGTGAAATTAGTGGAGAAATTATAGGAATCATATTCCTATATATTTGTAATGTGTCCTAAATGATTAATTAGAAGATAGAAAAATATTATTATTTGTGGGATTAAAATTTCTCTTTATGCAATGTTGATTTTTGTGTTTGGCTCTTTGAATTCACAACAGTGGTATCAGAATAGGTTATGATTCCATGGAAAATTGATAGATTGATAGGAGGAACCCTTCATCTATACATTACCCTGATTCATGGCCAAAATGTTCTTGTGATGTATTTGTATATATTAAGGTAGATTAGATTGTTTGTTTTCATTTATAGACCATACGGTGGCTAGGTCATGCATCAATATTTAATCAGAGTTTTTTTGCCACTACCTGGCAAAGTAAATTTACAATTATTATTGTTCAAAAGGTAACGAGTTTTCTATTAATGTTTTTGAAATTATACTATCAGCATTGATTTCTCTTATCAACATCATATGATCAATATTATCGAAGTCTGATCAAGCTTCATACTTTAAGCCATAGATATATAGTCCACTCGACTATAGGAAGCCACTATTATTAGATGCTATTAATTTGAATTTTCCTCACCTATCATTGTACAATTCAAATCTTGATTCTAGAATAGAAAGCATCATCTTAAGGAAGCAAATATAGCTTCTTCAATCTAGCTATCCATCATTGTGATTCTTATCAACATAATTACAAGCAAATTTGCATCTCTATCGACACTTGGATTTCAACAACATTACATGGCTAAACCAACTTCTTATGAATCAGTGAGCATTTAACACTGCTTCAAGTCTATTTAGCAAGGTGGATTAATATTATTTCCATCTTGTTAGGTTACAAATCCATTGATTTATAAATTTTTCTTTTGTTCACTATCAATAAAACCATTCTTCATGTTATTCATTATACTCCAAAGTCAATGCTGTTCTCCATCCATTCCATTATCTATCCATCATAACTGCACCTACAAATTTGAACATGTTCAATAATTTTTTGGTCAAGTTCAGTTCTCCACGTGACCTACATTCAAAGTTGACATGAATTTAAATAGGTGTGAATCCACTTGTCTCCTTCAAATCATGCATACAAAATTAGGTCTTAGTTTATTATAGTGGTCTTTCGCTTATGTATAAATGTTTAGGTATATTGAGATTTAAGTCTTGAGTTAAAATAGATTTAGATTTTGTTTAAGTTTTTTTTAGGTTTAGTTAAGTCGATTGGTAATTGTGTTATTAGAGTAATCTTTAGGATGCTCAAAGTTCAAAGTTTTACTTTATTTGTTATAGTCAATAGTTCTAGGTATTATAATTTTATATTGTTCAAAATTAAAATGAAAAATGAATTTGTATTAGTGTCAATATATAAAATCATTAGTCATGAATCATTTAAAATAAGTCAAAAATCAAAATTAATTTTTCTATCAATAAAATCATGTCAAGAGTCGCATATTTATGTCAAAAATATGTCAGTCCAAAATCAAAAATATCAAAGTTGTCATTCTATCAAAATTTTATTGTCAAAAATTGAAAAAAAATAAAATATTTATTCTACAGATGCATTTTTGTGTGTACGTGATGTCCAAATTGTGGGGGGAATTTCTCCTCAATAATTTCCCCTAAACTTCACAACATCATCGATTGAGTAAACACCAACCTACTAGAGGCTAGAGGATACACAGAGAATGGAGGTATTTTAGCAACCTCTCTTCAGTTGTCAATGATGGGGCTGCACCAATGATGTGGTGACATTTTGTGTGGTGTGTTTTTATATTTTTCATTGTGTGTTTTTTAGAATAACAACATAAGAATATATCTATTTAAGACATGTAATTTGTGTGCAAATTCCAAACATGATTCCTTGATTTGAAGACATTGTGAAAGGATATAAAACACCAATGTAAGTCGGTTTATGGATCTTGAAAGGGGTTTGTGGTAGAGATACAAAAAACCACATGAGGTGATTAGTGATTTGGCAACAGTTAGGAGAGCAGCTACTACAAAGATCCCATGACTGCCTTACTTATTTATAGAGATGACCCCCTAGTGACACATCCATTGTGGTCACATAAAGTAAATTTGGGATGCATTCTTTCACATAATAGTGGTCATGTGCAACAATAGCATTAGTAGTATGCAAACCTAAGAGTATGCAATGGCATACAATTCTATTCATATCAAGGTTTGTGGTAAACCTATAAAACCATGGGAGGAGTGAGGCTCTTTTTATAACAAGGTCATGAGCTAAATAGGGCATGTTATAATGGGTGAGCATACTGCAGATAAGAGTGTGAATATTTTTTCACCATGTAAAAACTATGTTGGGGGGGGGAGTGTTAGGGATTTAGATTTTACATTTTGTAAGTCTGAGTATTTACCAAGAGGTAAATAGTAATTTGGTTAGTAATTAGTAATTAGTTAATTAGAATATTGTTATATAAATAATATTATGATAATAGTATATATTATGGTTTATATATATTATTTATATTATTGTAATAATATATTGTATTTAGTGGTTTGCATAATCATAGGATTTTAGGTGAGAGAACTTAGTGGAGAAATTATAGGAATCATATTCCTATATATTTTTAATGTGTCCTGAATGATTAATTAGAAGAGAGCAGAATATTACTATTTTTGAGATTAATCTCTCTATGCATTGTTGATTTTTGTGTTCAGCTCTTTGAATTCAAAACAATATGTTATTTAGAGGCTATCATGATATGAGGAATGCTGTAAGAGGGTCTAATGTTTTTTTTTGGTTGTTTATGATTTCTATTGTATTATAAAATACAATGTAATTGAAGAATTAATAATAGCGAGTGTGAAAATGTTAAGTATGGATTTTATAAAAGATAAAATTTAATGTATTTTTCTTATAATCCATATACTTTGATTCTTCAAAACCCTATTAAAGTTAATAGTGCCTACTGTGAAAATGTTTGATATGGGTTTTCTATAAAAGATCAAATTTAATGTATTTTTCTTGGAGTCCATATATTTTGATTCTTCAAAACCCTATTAAATTTAATAGTGGCCAATGTGAAAATGTTCAATATGGGTTTTATATCTTAAGTTTAAATGTTTTTGGAGACTCTTGTTAGTTGTTATCAAGTTTTATCGTTGACCAATAAGGTGTCGCTTATCTAGACTTCTATAGAAATGGGGAGAAAATAGTATAGGAGGGTGAGGGTTTTAGCCCCATGGGAAAATAATAGTATAAAAGGGTTTACACAATTATGTAAGTGCTTTTTATCTCCATGTTGATGTTTTTCTCTCTTTCCAAGGTGGTTTTACCATCCCTATGCAAGGCTGATATCATCAAATGGGGATTTTATTGTTGCAAGGTTTCCCAATCTTATGAATGTCATGAATCATACTTTTTCATCAACATACTACTCCATGGACTAATTTTGCTTCATATTTCACCATCAATTCTCGCACCTAATTTTGAGGTTTTGCTTGCATCAATCCTCATGCTTGTTGCACCCATGCCTTCAATTCTCATTGTTCAAATGAATTTTATTTAGATTTTAAACTTAGAATAATGTTATAGCTACAACTTGTAAAATTTTTATCCAAATTAAAAGATTCCCTAAATTTATAGTTGTGTAAATGAAACACATCTCTATTGGAAGAGATAGGCGTTCAAATCTCCTTCAGGACCTTTTGATGTAGATTTTTCAACATCTTATGATAATACATGAATTGTATATACATTTTAATTATTTAAATATCTAAATAAATTTTCTAGTTATTTGTAATATATAGTCATACATATAATTATTGTGATTTAAGTAAACATATAACCCTTATGATTTAGGTAGATTGTTTCTAATTCTTACATATTTTACACTATCATATTTCCCACTATTCTCTCTTCTTGCAAGACTCCCACAGGGACTTGACGCTAGCACCCTTATTTAATACTATGATTGTTATTTGGTAGTAATATTCCTAAGATGTTAACAGTTAAATGATGATTTAATTATGATATTTATTTGATTACTATAAAATAATTTTAATTACATCTATGTAGAGATTTATCTCCCTATCTTACAATCATTTGAGAGGTTGAGATGTTTGAGGGACAAGACTATAGAAGGAACATCCCTAAAAGTCCCTAATTTTTTAAAGAAAAGTGTAAACTTCAATTGTGTCTTCAATTTTTTTAACATTCCAATTTTCCTTTTATTATTTATAATTTATTTGTAGTTTAATATTTAATTACCAGTACAAATATCTTAAATATATTTATTCAAAAAATGCCTATCATATTAATAAATAATCCATTACATTCTCCACAAATTTCTCGATAATTAATGACAAATGGTCTTAATTTAGCTCCACCACTATGTCAGGATCAAAAAAATATTTTTGGGATAAAAATAATAGGTCCAAACTCTACAGTGCTAATGACACTCATGCAATGCATTAGGACATGCAACTTTTGGGTTTCTGTATGGGAGAAAGGCTAGCCCAAATTTGGATGATGTTAAAAGCTTTGGCTACAGAGGAGATTAATAAAGGCAACAATATTAATGGCATATGTTTAAGGCTTATAATCAACATTTCAACCTTAAAGGATTTTAATCTAGTTGAGTCACTTTCAACTCTTGGCATGGAGGAGGAGGAGCATAATATTTCTGGTACATATTTATGCAAATTTAACACCGAACAACACTTCACATCATGATAATCAATACAATGGAGGAGTATAATATAAATATATATAGGAGCTCCTATAATATAGGATTCAATGTTAATCCATAAACCCACAAATCTCTCCCAAGTTTTCTCTCTTATCCTTTTATTCTCTCACACACACCTATCTCTCTACGTGATTTGTTCTCACAAATATCTCACACATAATTATAATATTCTACCTATATTATTATTAAATGAGTTGATAAATCATATTAATAATAATATTACAAATAAATATAATGTGAGCACTAACGTTAGGCTAATCCTAACATTCCCCTCCTTAGTGTGAACTTGGTGTAAAAACATTCACACTCTCACCTGAAGTATGCTCACCCATGTGGCATGCCCAACTATTTGGATCATGACCTTGATCTAAAGAAAGGCTCACTCCTTCCATGATTTTAAATAGGTTTACCAAAAACCTTGACATGAATAGGAACCTCATTGACTATCCACCTCCAATGGTTTTCTGGATTTACCACAAACCTTTTCAAGATCCATGAACTGTCTTACATTGGAGCTTTTTATTCTTTCACTATATTTTTACATCAAAGAATTATATTTGGAATTGCTTACTAATTACATATCTAAACATGAATGTTGCTTCTATTCTTTATTTGTAGAAAGTAAAAACATAACTAAAATATAATCCATAACTGCATTATATGGCCTCATCACTTGTGGTTGACTAGAGGTCATTATTTGACCTCTTTCCTCTGTTGCCTCCTCCAACAAGTGAATTTTATTACTCAACACATGTGTCGATGAAGCTCAATTTTATGAATATTTTAAGGAGAAACCCCCCCACAATCTAGGCATTGCATACAAGTAAAAATGCATATGTGAGGCAAATATTTTTATATTTGGCATTTTTGGACAATGACTTTATATGACACCTAAGCCTAAACAAATTTGACTTTTTTGACATATAAACACTTTGAATTTTTTGACTTGAATCTTTTAACATATTAAATCAAAATATTAAACTTATCTTAATAATAAAACTAAAATCTAAAATCAACATAAAAATGCTAATATTCAAAAAGCTAAAACCAACTATTTAAAAGAACAAATTTTAAATACAACTTTAATTATATATAAAAGTCAATTTGATCAGCAATAGAACCAAACCTCTTGCATTATCCATAGTTACATGAATGGTGACATCATTGGCACTGCAACTGAATAGAATTGGTGTATTAATCCACTTTTGCATTTAGAATTCCTTACAAGGTTAACACATCTAGAATACAGGTATGCCACACTTGGGTATTGACTCTAATATAATGATTTCATATATTTGTGAGATAATGAAGTTGATTTATGATGTTTTATCCAAAACGTGTCCATAAGTATGGGAATCGATGGCATTCACCTGCTACTCACTGTGAGA
This sequence comes from Torreya grandis, assembly GCA_037957365.1. NCBI lineage: Eukaryota > Viridiplantae > Streptophyta > Pinopsida > Cupressales > Taxaceae > Torreya > Torreya grandis. The sequence continues at coordinate 7,445,107 of JARHVA010000071.1, read as the reverse complement.
TCTGATCTGAATCGATAGCCTTTTATCTAGCATGTAAAAATCTTCAAATTTATCACCATAGAAGTGGATAGTAGAACATAAATTTTTAGTTGATGCTATTGATAGAGATGTGGTCCAAAGAATGCATGAATATGCAAAGTTTGAACTATGTAGTAAATGCTTGCAGGTGTATTATTATTATTTTAATAGGATGTGTCTCCAGATCTAGTTTTAGAAAAAAAATTATAATCCCTTCAAACTTTGCTGCCAATTGGTCAGAGATTAATACAAAACTAGAAAAACTAATATAGAAAACTATAAGAGTCACATATCTTACTAAATAAAAACTATTCTAAAATATTTATAAATTTAAGTGTTACTCATATTTCGTAAAAATAGTCTCTCATACACAAGGACAAATCATAATGCAACTGCCCCTCACCATCCTTAGGATTCAATTGCTTTGATACTAGATAATATTTCTGGTATGTATTTGCACAAATTTAACATTGAACAATATTTCGCATCAAATAGATAATCAACTTGTACTTTAATATATTCAAGATAATCAATATCATGGAGGAGTAAAATATAAATAGCTCTATGAGATCCTACAATAAATGAGTCAAGGTTAATCCATAAATCCACAAATATCTCCCAAGTTTTCTCTCTTATCCCTTTATTCTCTCTCACACACCTATCTCTCTATGTGATTTGTTCTCACAAATCTCTCACACACACAATTATATTATTCTACCTATATTATTATTAAATGAGTTGACAACTTATATTAATAATAATATTAAAAAAAATATATAATGTGAGCACTAATGTTAGGCTATTCATAATAGAGCATACTTATGTTGAGGAGGACATTGCATAATGCCTAGGTTTGGCTTCCATTTGTGCCTTCAAGTCAACTTTTCTAATAGTTTTAGCATTGATAAAAACTTTTGTTATCTTCAATTGAAAGACCTAACTCTTAATGTCCTTGATATCGTCAAAATTTTGATTATTATAATAGTTTGGTAGTAACCATCCAAAAATTTTCCAAATCCAAATTTGGCATAATTTGTTAAAATAAACAATAAGACAAAACCCATGTCTCCTTGTGGGCATGAACAACATGACTTTAAAACCAAAAAAGGGCATATTTTTGACACACATATACTAAGAAGAAGTTATGCCTATCTTTTATTAACCATATTACATATTATAAAGAAGGAAAAAGAAGAGACAAGAACCATATCTCTACATAAACAATATATCTTTCATCTCTATTAAAAGTATAGAAAACTATGCCACTTAATAGTATGATATTTTCATATATATATAAGTTATATTATTCTCAAATAAAATTTTAGTCTCATTATTTTATTGATGAAGTTGTTTAGTTTATAAAAGTAAAAATTAAATTTTGTTGAGTATGAATTTGTTGATGATTTAAAATTGCGCTTGATTCTAATCAACAACAATGGGAAGTTTCAAGATATGGGACGTGCGTCTTGAAACAACCTCCAGATTTTAAAGAAGCTGGTTCTTCTCTATATTAGTATATAGTAGGAAAAGGGATAGGAATTTAAATCAATTACACAATGCAAGAAAGAAAATCTAATCTATGGCGATGCGCCTAAATGTAATTCAATCTTAATCCTGAGCACAGTGCGACTATATGTATGATTCATTTACATTTAAGAGCAAATAAGTGCATGATCAATGTAAAAGATGGAAACAATAGAAACAGAGGCTCACAGCATAGACTACTTTTGCAGTGATACAAAAAATGTCAACAAAGGCATAGGGTTCAATCTTCTTATTTGAATTTTCTAGTCACATAAGAGGTACAAAAACACGTACAGTTATTTAAACCTTCCAACTCAAGAAAATGAGACAAAAGCAAATGACATTCCTAATCAAAGCTCTAAAAAGTCTATAGCCTAGACTACTTTTGCAAATGACACATATAATATCAATAAAGGCATAGGTTTCAATCTTCTTATTTGAATTTTCCAATCACATAAGAGGTACAAAAACACGTACAGTTATGTAAACCTTCCAACTCAAGAAAATGAGACAAAAGCAAATGATATTACTTAGCCACAGCTCTAGAAAGTCTAAACTTGTTACAATAATTCTCTCTCTAAAATTCTCTCTCATAATCCCTGGATGATGATTCCTCTCCATTCTGGTAACCTCTGCACCCTTATTTATATCCTCAGATCCACTCTAGATTGTCTATTTTTTCTCAATCTAACAGTCCAAATCAAATCTTCCCTAACTGAACGTGTCTAACAGAAGATATCTTATAGATTCTGGAATGCTTCATCTTTTGGCAGTTCATTGGCTGAAATAGATTGCAAGACACTCCCTTCTCTTGAATGATATGTGACACTTAGCCAATTTCCTCTTATTACTTTAGCAAACACCAAAGGATGACACTTGTCATGTTCTGCAGCAACTATTAAAGAGACACGGTGCTTTCTGCATAACTTATACTCTCTTGTGTCTATGCTCAGGAGTGTTCTACCTTTGACACTTGTCGCAATCCGCTTTCTCAAAACTTTAATAGCTTAACAAAAATAAGACTCACTACATCTCTTACCTGAGCAACTTTGAAAAGGGACATAGGGATAGGTGGCAATCTTTGCTGCTCTTTAGCTATATTATGGAAATGTTTAGGACACATGTTAGGCTCCTACGAATGGTGACACTTGGTAGCTTTCGTAGACTTTTAGAAATAAAACTTGAGACCCACCACAATCTTTATTTAGCAATGAAACACGAAGAAGATCTTTTGGATGGCAACATGTGGAGGCTTCCACTACTTCTGGGAAGATACGTGGTGTTTTTTGCTGCTTCTGGGAATGGAGTAGAAAGGGCTCAGTAGATGACACTTGGCAACCTCCTCTTGAATGGTTTGGTTGTGCCTTACTGCCTTTCGAAAGGGCACTTGACCCTTTGGTTTTTTGGGATGCTCTTTTGAACTACCCTATTGTACCAAGCCATTGAACCAATCGATTGAACCAAAAATGGTTCAATGGTTCAACACTGCGTGCCATTTACACATGAATCGAGGCATTGAATTGAAAATATTGAACCAAGGCTTTGAACCAAAAATTGAACCAAGGCATTAAACTAAACATATTTCAGATGCCGACATGTGGTGATTTCCACTCTCTTCAGCTGGGATGCATGGTAGCTTCTGTCACTTTTATAAAAGCAACACTGAGAGCTTCCACTATTGCCACTTGGCACTTTCTACCTGATCTTGATACTTAGCTTTTTGAAACCTTCTGCTGCAAAGAGATAAAATGTGGGTGCCGATATGTAACTGCAGATGTTGACACTTGGAGCATTTTGATGAGCCACTATGAGACATGTGGCACATTCTGACTAACTCATAGAAAGAATGAAAGGTGCCTTAGATGATGACACTTGGCATTTCCACTTGAGAAAGGATGCCTTGGTCGATGACACTTGTCAACTTTTGTTTGATTTCAACACTTAGGCAAAAATGAATCAAAAGGAAAATAGAGTCCGTGCTCTACATCATAACTTCGTCATCTCAGACCAACGAATGCAAGGACAAAATTTGGCAGCGTGCAGCTAAAAAATAGGATGAAATGTAGAGTAATTTATAACTCTACAGAATTTTTGACACCATAAAAGATGAGGTTATGTTAAAGTCTCTAGTTTTTTTGAGAAAAAAACTTTTAATTTTTAATATTAAATTAAATAAAGTGATGAATTTGATGTTAGAAATATGTCATATATTTTCTATGATTTACTCTCAATTAAATTCTAGAGCCATAGTGGGGCCTACTCACATTTATTGAAATAAGGCAATAGCCTCAGACCAATCCAACACTAGCTAGGCTAGAAGTCTAGAGGTGAGTAGCACCTAGTAAGTTTTGAGGGATCACCCCAAAATTTTTTGGACCATATTGATTTATGTTTGGGTGGTTTTAGTTGATGGTTTTCGTACCCATGGTATTGTAATATCGATTTGATAGTTACTTATATATATTCCACATGTAGTAGGACATAAGTAGAACTGAGAAGTACTTTATTGTATTACATAGTGGTTAATTAATATAATAGTAAAGGATATTATTGTATTGGGTTTTTACTAAAAGGGTTTTCCAAATAAAATATTATATAATGTGTAATCTTGTGTGAATTCCATTTCTCTTATTTGTTATCTTAAATATTTTGTTGATATTGCTTCTCTCATTTTAGTTTATCATATCTATTTTCTCTTCATTTGAGTGAATGGATAACCTCAATGCTTGAAACTAAGCTAAAGAAGGTGGTGACTATGATAAAATGGATATTGCTCAATCCTTAACACCAAACTGAAAAGTTGATGACTTTGATAGAATGGACACCCATCAATTCTTGAACTAAACTAAATAAGGTGATGATTTTAGAAGAAAAAATACCCTTAATCATTAACAATAAATTGAATAAGATCGATTATATGTATACCTAGATCAGGATGTTTATCTTTCAATTAAAAAACCAACATATAAAATAATGTAATTTCTTGATACAAAAATTATTTCTTAGTTGTATCAATACTCAAATTAGTAGAGTTGTCATTATCTTCTACCTTAAAAGGACCAATACAAAATCTAATGATCTTTATAAGAGAATCCCTTAGCTAAGGGTAAAAGTTGAATATTTTCAAGGAAATCATATTGCTTCTCTTAGAGCCACTCTTAGTATTTAACGTTGCCAAATTACACGTGGCATAGAGAAAATTAGTGATGTATTAAACATACCTTCTTTTGAAATTTTATAAGTTAGTAGACCTAAAATGCCCTTGATATAAAGAAGAGGTAGGTGCATAATCCTTGACATACAAATGAGAGGATTGAGAAGCCCTGATAACTATACTTGAAGAAAAAGGTCATCTCATAAACTTATCTTTAATATGTAGACATAATGTAAAATTGTTATATTTAAAGGACACTTAACACTCGCCCCCCAACAAACCCCACCCCCACACCCCCCTCCCCATCCCCCCTCGCTAACACTAAAAATAGATTGAAAAATGACAAGCAATAGAATAACCAACCCAAAAAAATACAAACTTATAATTTATTAATATGTACAATACACCTTTAATTTGAAGTGAATCAAATCTATAAGTGATAGGGTATGCACACCTCGTATTTGAAGAACAACTACATACTTCCTACATAATAAAGAGTACTAAGTTGTCTCATATACTATAATCTACCTTCCAGATCAAAAAATAAAGTATCAAATATCATAAACCTTAAAATAAATTTCCCTTTAATTCACTTTATTGAAAACCGAGTAAACTTTTTAACGTGACCGGCGACGCTGGCTAGACACGACTAATACCGGTACCACGGGGCCAGTGGGGGACTTGAACACTGATGGCCAGAGCCACAACAGAAGTACCCGACCAACCGACTACACCCCCCGACCCGACTTTCCCTTTAATTTAATTTAATTTTAATTATCAATTATTTGGTTCTAGAATAATTATTAAGTTATTCTGTAATTTTTTTTTTCACTTTTTATTATTCTTTATAAAAAAATTAGTTATGAAGCTTTTATCCTGTTTGATATTTGTCTTTTATTGTTTCTCATTTTGGATATTTTTATTCATACATTTGAATGCTTCATATTATTTTATATAATTTATTTAATTATCTCAATTATTGTATTACTCTCTCATCCTGACAATGAATTAATAAATAGACCTAAGCCTGAAATTACTCATCTTTCTATTCTCATTCTTCCTCATCATAATGATGGTTCATGGAGTGTAACCTGAAACATTGATTCAAAAATACTTACACTATTAAAATAAGAAGCTATTAACAATTTACATGAACTATGAAAATATTATTGATCTTATTTTATATATCGTCAACTTACAAATGTATGTGTTATTATTTTTCATTACAAACTAAAACCTAGCTAACTACTTAGTTTAATTTATTATATTTGAATCGTTCTTTAATCTAGCTTCCAATTGTTAAAATATATTAGTTTCTTAATTTTAACTTCTAGTTAATGTAATAGAGTAAACCAATAGTAGTTGCTATAGGTGGTAGTGAAAATTTATGTGTTTGATTGCATATTTTACCTCTTTTACAAGGTCTCTTGTGTATTTGAATTCTTCTATTTATCAGATTAATAATTATAAAAAAAATAGGAATTGTTATAGAGAATTCAAAAAAGGTTTAAAACTTCAAAAATCAACTTAAGTATAAAATTTACTTAATTTAAACTAAATTAACTATGAACAAATAAATGTACAAAAACACAAATTAACATAAAGTAAGGGCCAATATACCACTTTAAGATACTCCAATATGAAACTACTATAAATTTTTATATAGCTAAAATGCATTTAACCCATACAAAACATTGTTGAATTTAATCTATGTTTAGTCCTTAATACTAAACTAAATAAGGTGGTGAATTTGAGATAATAGACAACCCTCAATGCTTGACACTAAGCTAAAGAAGGTGACAACTATAGAAAAATAGATACTACTCAGTCCTTAAAATGAAATTAAAAATATGACGTCTTTGATAGAATGGAAACCCCTCAATCCTTGACACTAAGTTAAAGAATGTGACAATTTTGGTAGAACATATACCATTAATCATTCACATTAAATTGAAGAAAATTGATTATCTATGCATCCAATTTGGGATGCTTATCCTTTAATTAAAAAAATCAACATAGAAAATAGTGCAATTACTTGATGCAAAAATTGTTTCACATGTGTATCAATACCCAAAGTAAAAGAGTTGTCATCATCTTCTACCTTAAAATTACCAATACAAAATGACTAATGGTCTTTATAAGAGAATTTCATCGGCTAAGGATATAAGCTAGATATTTTTAGGGAAATCATATTACTTGGCTTAGAGCCACTCGGATTCAAAGTTGCCAAATTACTCATGGTGTAGAGAAAATTAATGATGCAGTATTTATAAGTTAGTAGACCTAAAAGGTCCTCAATGTGAAGAAGAGATAGATACACAATCCTTGACACATGAACGAAAGGATTGAGAAGCCTGAATAACTATACTCCAAGAAAAAGGTCATATTATCAACTTATCTTTAATATGTAGTCATAATATAAACTTGTTATATCAAAAGGACACTCAACACCCCAAACACTAAAAATAGATTGAAAAAATATAATCAACACAAAAAATACACCCTATATTTTTTTATTATTTACAGTGCACCTCTTATTTGAAGTATAATTTGAACTTTATAAAAGATAGGATATATACACTTCGTATTTGAAGAATAACTACATACTTATTATAAATTAAAACTATGAAATAGTGTTAACTTTCCTTCCTATAATTATGAAAATTATAAAAATAATCCCCTACTAGAAGACATCTAAACCATACAAAACACCATAAAACTTGAGCAATCTCACCAATGTGAACAACGTGATTTTAAAAACAATAAAAAGGCATATCCTAACCTTATAAAGCATAAGGTCTGTATGCCTTGTATTTGAAGAACAACTAGATACTTCTTACATACTAAAAATATGGAGTGATCTCATATGTAGTATAACCTAACTTCCAAATAAAAAATAATATATGTGACATTACAAACCTTAAAATAAATTTCCTTTCCATTATTATGAAACTCATAAAAAAATATCTTACTAAAGTAATCTCACCTCTTCTCCAAACCCTATTTTGGTATAACCTTAAACTAACCAATGAGACAAACCCATCTTTGTAGTCTCCTGGTGGGCATGAACCACATAAGCATTCTAGCAAGTAGCAAAGAAAAATGTTAGTCCTGTCCTTTAACTTTAGGACATATTCCAAAGATGGATAAGAAGAGACAAAGAAACATATCTCTATCATATCCCAACACTAATTAGAATCATCACCTTCATTATAAAGCTAGAAGTATAAGTATATTATGTCCCAAAATTAATAAAAAGAATTATGAAAATTATTGTGGTTTTAAATAAAATTATATCTTTATTGTTAAGTGGTTATTGGTTTATTGATGAATTTGTTTAGTTAATAAAAATTATCGAAGATTAATTTTTTTAATAAAATATTGACACCATAAAGTTGATGTTAAGTTAGAGTTCTGAATAATTTTTATGGAATGTGGTGAATTTGGTAATGAATTTGTCATAATGTGTACCATTCAATCCTTAACACTAAGCTAAAAATTATGGCAAATTTGGAAAAAAGAAGGCACTAAGTTAGAGTCATAAATAATTTTAACAAAATGTGGCAAATTTGATGATGATTTTTTTACAATGGGTACCTTTCAATCCTTAACAATAAGCTAAAAATTATGGAAACTTTGGAGAAATGGATACAACTTAATCCTTCACATTAAACTAAAAAAAGTATTAAATTTGGTGGAATAGGTACCCCTCACTCCATGACACTAAGCTAAAAATGGTGGCGACCTTGGTGAAATGGATACCGCTTTGTGCTTGACACTAAGTTGAAAAGGATCAATGACTTTAGTCAAATGGGCACTCCTATCCTTGACACTAAACTAAAGAAGGTGACCACTTTAGTAAAATGTAAATCCCCTTTAGTATTAATATTAAACCAAAAAAGGTCAATTATCCATGCACCCAAATCGAGATGCTTATCATTTAATAAAAAAATCAACATGGAAAATAATGCAACTGCTCAATACAAAAATTATTACTCATTTGTATCAAGACTCAAATCAAAATAGTTATCATCTTCCACCTTAAAAGGACCAAAACAAAATCTAATTATCTTTATAAGAGAATTCCCTTAGCTAAGGGTGCATGATAAATATTTTTAGGGAATCATATTATTTCCCTTAGAGCCACTATTAGTATTCAAGGCTACCAAAATACTCATGGTATAATAAAAATTAGTGATGTTGATGCAAACTGATCTTACATTGCTCTGAAACCATCAACAAACTGATACAGACCTATCTAGATCATTCATTCCTTGTAGCCCTGTTTTTCCTGTTTATTAGCCATAAATTTTTATAGGTTAGCTCAATCATGAAAGTAAAATCATTTCTGGATACCCATTAATCTCTTCTATAACATACTAAAAAATCTCCTAAGGTTTCTTTGTACGGAATTGTACTTCCTTTTTTGTGCCCTGTTCTAATTATCCCTCCTTGTGTGCAAAACACCTTGTCCAGAGTAAAATATGGACTTTCTAAGCAAAAAAATCATCATTCCAGATACCCATTACCTTCTTACAGGTGAATCAATCATTTTTTAGGGCACTTCTTTGGAGAAATTCACTTTTCCTATATTGGCCTATGCTCTTCCTTTCACATACACCTAGGATCCACTTGGCAATTGTTCTTTTCCATACTTATCCATATTGTAGCACATTAAAAAAACTTCAAATAGATCACTAACACCTTAAAGGTTCAGATTCCAAAGTTTCAAGAGTTTTTAAGCATTAAAACTCATTTTGAGGGCTAGAAGCTAATTCAGGATTTTCCCTTGGACAGTCACAGGCCGAGAGCTAATTAATTTTTATGGGAGTGTTATAGCATGTTTCAAAGGTTAAAATCACTTGTATAGGGTCTGTTTTAACCCCATACACCTTCTCCAAAAATAATAAATTAATTGGGATTAATATTTTAGGAGTTATGTCCTTTTTAGTGACTGGGAACACATTTTTCTGAATTGTTCCAGAACTATAGGTCTGTATTTTGACCATAACTTTTTATAGGTTGCTCCATTCGACCTGAAACAAATTGAATTGGATTATTAACTCTAATATTCATATACACACAGAATTTCACAACTTTTAATTAGGTAAATATCGAGATATACTCATTTTTCCAACTGTGGCCTAACTTTCTGTCCACACAGGCCGAGAGCTTATTGTGGGAGATTTTGGATATCAAAAGGGGTTTTTAAAGCCTAGTTTCTCTTACCTTAAGTTTAAATTTGTCTAATAGATCTGTCTTCATATCATAATGAACCTTATACAAACATTTATACGTGGGTTTTTCCTTAGATAGTGGGCTGTAGTATACAGGCCTGAATACCCTGTTTAGACCTGTTTAGGCTTCTTAAGCTTTCAAAGCTTTCTAAGACCTCTTGGTCACAATGATACTAAATTAAACTTGTTCTCACATACAAAATAACCATTTTTTCTCCTTTGTTCTATATAAAACCATCATACACATTCACATACACATATACATAGAGGCTTATCACCAAAATTTTCATAACATAATCACATGAAGCAAAACATTCATTCTTTCATAGATCAATAAGAAACTTACAATTCAATATCAATGTTCCATGGCTTCCAAAGTCTTATCTGCACATTCTCTTGACTTCAATCAAATTTTCTCCTTCTCTTTTCTTCTACATCTCTTGAGTGAGGTCCTCCCTCACTGTTTCTCTCCTCTTTTTTTCATTCAATCTTCTTTCCCTTGAATGAGAGGACTTTTCCTCTCTATCCTTATTCACTTCTACGCCCCTCTCATCCTCTCTTCTTCTCTTCCTCTTTTAATTAATTTTTATTTGTTTCTCTTTTCAAGAATCTTCCTTCTAACTTCTACACCCAAATTGGGCTTAAGGCAACAAAAGACTGTTTTTAAGTCTTAACAATTTACTAAGGTTGAAAATAGTTTCAACCATTTCCCCTTTATTTCCTCAAAAATCTAACAATCACTTTTCACCTTTTTACTTTTCACTTTTTACCATTACATTTACTCTTAAGGTGAAATTTTGAAATCTCACACAATTTGGAGGGAAAACCAAAATTTGATTTTTCATGCTAGAATTTCATTTGAATTTGCAACTAGTCCTCCATGGTGCTATTGTAGATGCTCCTGCATCATACTCTCCCTCTAGAAAAGATTTGAACCTTAGTTCAAATGTCATGCTTCCTCCATGCTTTAGCCTTCACTCGTATACCTAGATCCAAGGTCTTTGTTGTCAATGCTTGTCTTTGTTTGAAATAGTCTTTGTCTTTCATCTTGCTATTCTTCCTCTTCTGGTATGTTCTTCTCCTCATCTCTTTCTCAGCTGTCATCTCCCACTTCCATGCTTCTTCATCTTCATACATAGCTTCTAGATCTTCTTATTGTTCTTCTTGGTTCATGAGCTTATTCAATGACTCATGTATGTCATTCACTTCAGCAACCTTCATACTTACATACAAAACATTCAAAGCCACCTTAGTAGAAAACATTTGAGGCCATGAAGCCTCTTGGCTGCCTGCACATTCTTGCTCTTGGTCCTTGACCAACACTGCCTTTGTCTCTTCACTCTTCTATTCTTTTCTTGCTTCACTCTTCCTAATGGTGTCTTCACCATGGCTTGTACCTTCCTTCATCTCTCTTGAATTACCAAACAGCTCCTCCAATATCTTCAACTCTTCCTTTAGTGAGTTCTCATCTATCTCACTATTCTCTTCATCAAACTTGGGCTGATTACTTACAAGGATTACTTGTCCTTTACTAGCCTCACTCTTCATCTCATCTTTTCTTAGCTTGTTTTCACATAAACCAACTTCTTTAATATACTCATCAAAAACAATTGAAACACCATTACCTTGTGTCTCCTTACTATCTTCAATTGCTGCCTGAAGCCATCTTGTTTGTTCTTTCCTCAATTCATTTTCCATCCTCTTGGAACTCTCTCCTTACTGTACATTAGTTTTCATATACATTTTCCATTCCTCATTTCTCATGAAAGGATCATTAAATAATTCAAACACATCATCATAAACCATTTGTTTACCTTTTACCTCTTTGGTATACCTCTCAAGCGTCGTGTCTTCATGGAATGCTTCTTCCATACTCATCATCTCTCCTTCATTCTCTTGGCTACTGGAATCACCTTCAATCCTCTTCCATTGACTTCTTGGTGTTGTTGTCTCAATACTCACATATTTTCTCTTTGCCTTCTTAGGCACCCATACTTGTTTCTCCTTCTTACCATTTCTCTTCTCAAGCCATTTAGGCATCTTGCATCCTTGCTCTTGTACCAGCACCTCCTCTTGCTTGGAAGTTTGCTTCATCCACCATTTAGACATCACATACCCATGCTTAAATTATCCTTTTGAGGGCTCTATCATCTTCCTTAACTCTTGCACCTGTACATTAGCAGCTTCATGCTCATAATAACAATCAAATTCAGGCCTTAACATTTCATTTACCTCTTTGATAGCTTGGTCTATGTAGCAACCTTTCTCTTCCTTTATGCTTGGCTACTCTCTTTCTTCCTCTTGGAATTCAATGGCATCATGGAATTTAGCTTCCTCTTCTACCTCTTCTTTCTCATGGATTAACCTATGCATCTCTTCTTCTTTATCAACAACATCAAACTCACTTCTCTCTCCTCTTACACATTCACTTGTGTACTTGGTGTCTTCTCTTGCACCAATCTCTTCTTTCTTCAAGGCCTTTATTTTTACCTCCATAAGGCTGCTCATACCTGCACTTACCCACTCAAAAATAACATTAGATATAAAAACAAGAGACCATAATGTCTCCATGAGTGTCCTCTTAATGGACATTCTCATCTTTCCAAGTGCTCTTCCTAGCACTTCATCTTTTCTTTCTTCTCTTGCTCTGATACCAAATGATGCAAGGTTGATTGATCTGATACCAAATGATGCAAACTGATCTTACACTGCTCTGAAACCATCAACAAACTGATACAGACCTATCTAGATCATTCATTCCTTGTAGCCCTATTTTCCCTATTTATTGGCCATAAATTTTTATAGGTTAGCTCAATAATAAAAGTAAAACCATTTATACATACCCATTAAGCTCTTATATAACATACTAAAAAATCCCCTGAGGTTGCTTTGTATGGAATTGTACTTCCTTCTTTGTGCCCTATTCTAATTAGCCCTCCTTGTGTGCAAAACACTTTGTACAGAGTAAAGTATGGAATTTATAAGAAAAACAAGCATCATTATAGATACCCATTACCTTATTACAGGTGAATAAATTATTTTTTAGGGTACTTCTTTGAAGAAATTCACTTTTCCTATATTGGCCTATGCTCTTCCTTTCACATACACCTAGGATCCACTTGGCAATTGTTCTTTTCTATACTTATCCATACTGTAGCACCTTCAAACCACTTCCAACAGTTCACCAACACCTTCAAGGTTCAGATTCAAAAGTTTCAAGAGTTTTCAAACATTAAAACTCATTTTGAGGGCTAGAAGCTAATTCAGGATTTTCCCTTGGACAGTCACAGGCCGAGAGCTAATTAATTTTTTTGAGAGTGTTATAGCATGTTTCAAGGGTTTCAATCACTTTTATAGGGTCTTTTTTAACCCCCTACACCTTCTCCAAAAATAATCAATTCATTGGGATTAATATTTTAGGAGTTATGTCCTTTTTAGTGATTGGGAACACATTTTTTTGAATTGTTCCAGAACTATAGGTATGTATTTTGACCATAACTTTTTATAGGTTGCTCCATTCAATCGGAAACCACTTGAATTGGATTCTTAACTCTAAATTTCATCTACACACAAAATTTCACAATTTTTTATTGGGTAAATCTCGAGATATACTCATTTTTCCAACCGTGGCCTAACTTTCTGTCCACACAGGCCGAGAGCTTATTGTGGGAGATTTTGGATATCAAAAGGGGTTTTTAAAGCCTGGTTTCTCTTCCCTTAAGTTTATATTTGTCTAATAGACCTGTCTTCATGTCATAATGAACCTTATGCAAACATTTATACGTGGGTTTTCCCTTAGACAGTGGGCTGTAGTATACAGGCCTGAATACCCTGTTTAGCCCTGTTTAGGCTTCTTAAGCTTTCACAGCTTTCTAAGACCTCTTGGTCACAATGATACTAAATTCAAATTGTTCTCACATACAAAATAACCAGTTTTTCTCCTTTTTTCTATATAAAACCATCATACACATTCACATACACATATACATATAGGCCTATCACCAGAATTTTCATAACATAATCACATGAAGCAAAACATTCATTCTTTCATAGATCAATAAGAAACTTACAATTCAATATCAATGTTCCATGGCTTCCAAAGCCTTATCTACACATTCTCTTGACTTCAATCAAATTTGCTCCTTCTCTTCTCTTCTACATCTCTTTGGTGAGGTCCTCCCTCACTATTTCTCTCCTCTTTTCTTCATTCAATCTTCTTTCCCTTGAACGAGAGGACTTTTCCTCTATGTCCTTCTTCACTTCTACACCCCTCTCATCCTCTCTTCTTCTCTTCCTCTTTTAATGAATTTTTCTTTGTTTCTCTCTTTTCAAGAATCTTCCTTCTAACTTCTACGCCCAAATTGGGCTTAAGGCAACAAAAGACTGTTTTTAAGTTTTAACAATTTACTAAGGTTGAAAATAGTTTCAACCATTTCCCCTTTATTTCCTCAACAATCTAACAATCACTTTTCACCTTTTTACTTTTCACTTTTTACCATTACATTTACTCTTAAGGTGAAATTTTGAAATCTCACACAATTTGGAGGGAAAACCAAAATTTAAATTTTCATGCTAGAATTTCGTTTGAATTTGCAACTAGTCCTCCATGGTGCTATTGTAGATGCTCCTGCATCAGATGTATTAAATATGCCCTTTATCTGCATTTTGCAAGTTAGACCTAAAAAGTCCTCAATATGAAGTAAAGGTAAGTGCATATTCATTAACATGTGAACAAGAGAATTGAGAAGCCTTAATAATCTATACTCAATGAAAAAAGTCACCTCATTAATTTATCCTTAACATATAAACAAAATATGAACTTGTTATATTGAAAGGACACTCAACACTTCCAACATCAAAGATGGATTGAAAAGAGATAATCAACACAATACCTAAATAAAAAAAATACACGCTTATAAATTTTTATTAAGTAAATCGTAACTTATATTTAAAATATAATTTGAATTTTATAAAAGTAAAATATGTACATCTCATATTTAAAGAAAATTAAATATATCTTATATCTTAAAAATACAAAATAATTTAATATACTATAAACTAATTTAACTTTAAGAAAGACTTTCTCACCTTTACCATAAATTTCATATAGAATTTCTTTAACTAAAAGGCATCTAAACCAAAACTCCACTAATCTCCCCCTCCTATTCCAATCGAATGATTTGCCAAATCTAATTTTGAAGTACTTCGAGTGGGTGCTAAAAGGCATATTCTAGACAAGCATTTCCTAACATCAACAAAATGTTACCACATAAATAAACATTGTAGGAAAAACAAAGTTAACCATACCCTTCAATTTTAGGACATATTCCAAATATGAAATAAAAAGAGGCAAAAACCATATTCATATCACATTATTTAATAGCATGATTGTTGGGTGGTAGTAGATTGTAATGTCTATGAGATGTTAATAATTAAATGATGATTTTGAATTTGACATTTATTTAATTATAATAAAATAATTTTAATTATAATTATGTAAAGATTTATCTTCTCTATTTGAAATGGTTGGGATGTTTTATGGATAACAATGTGGAGGGAACATCCCTAGAAGTTTCCATTTTTTTTTTTAAATGCAAATTTTATCTATATCCCTTTTTTTTACATTTAAATTTAGATTTTATTTTTTATAATTTTATTTGTAATTTAAATATTTAATTACTAGTATAAATATCTTAAATATATTTATCTAAAAAAATATTACCATATTGATTAAAGAATCTATTACATTCTCCAGTTTTTTTAATGGATTCATGATAGATGGCATAGATAGTTTCAATGTAGCTCCACCACTCAATTAAGTTTGTATACTCAAGATATTATAATTTTTCGATCACCTTATCTACGCAAGAAGAAATACTCTCATTTTATGACATCTCAACTTAACATATTATTGTTGGTACATATTTATCATTTATAATTTCATATTAATGATTAATCATAATAGTTTTATTTATATTATTTAAATTTAAATTAATAATTATTTTAGTGTTTTTAAGTTATTTTCTCTAGTTTATGTCTATTTTTAATATTTATGTATTATTTTAATAGTCATCTACTATAGTCCCATAAATCTATCTTATCGTGATGAAGTTTTATGTAACTATGGTTCCAATCCTAAATTTGATGTTCATTTAATCATCATATGAAAGCCTTTTATTTTTGTTTGAAATTAATCAAAAAATATAATATCTTGGGCATTTAATCATCATATGGAATATTTTTCTTTTTGTTTGAAATTAATCAAAAAATTTGATATCTTGGGCATATTATGGAGTTTGGACCCTATTTGTTTTCCCCATAAATATTTGTTTGAACCTAACACCATAGTTAAGCCAAACTGGGGCCATCTATCACCAATTAATAAGTTTTTTTTTTTTTTTTTGTAGGGGGTTGTTGAGGTGGCCCCCAAAATGTCTGAAAATTTTATTAAAACAAAAGAATAAAGATGCAAAGAGCACAAAAAAAGAGTGCCACCAAGAAAACACCAAACAAAAAAAATACAAAAAGATCGATAAATTACAAAGGATTCAGGATGTTCTTGTACTATACAAAGTCCATAGGAAAATTCTCTACCCAGATGTAAAGTTGCAAGATGATAGAGGCAAGAACCCAATTGCACCGAACGATTAATAGAAACATCAGACACTTGTTAATGAAAATGATGATGTAGTTTGATTTTCCAAATATCAAATAAAATTTGAAGTCTCAGTGCATGCCAAAACACATTCAAATTTATATCAATAATATTATCCCCAATAAAAATGTGATATAGAGAACAAGCATCACTTTTAACTCAGGAATCAAAGCCACCCAATGCCACATATGTTCAAAAATAAGATAAGACATAAAAACATGCTAAAACAAATCCAATTCACCACACACATGACATTTGGGATCTTTCAATCCCAAATGTTACAATCTCAGACCAATAGGTAACCCTTGTTAAAAGAGTGACCAAGCTAAAAATTTAACCTTTCATTGGGCCACATGCTGTCAAAGATGTCATAAACATTTACACCAAGTGGTTGCATCATCATGTACACTCCAACACTGATTTAACTTAACTAATGAAAAGGTTGGAAGTTGGTACTAATTTGAAGCTTGACTAATAGTAAACCGAGATAGCACATGTTGATTTAGCCAACACCAAACATCCCACCTTGAAAAAATGGAAAGACAATTAGCTATAGAAAGAGTCAATGCCTCCACTTTTCTCATAATGACATCATAAGTGCTCTTATCAATGGATATAAGTTTGAATTTAGCTTTAAAATAGGGTCAATAAAAAATTGAGAATATATCCTACATGTAGAATTCCTTTGTGAATAAATTGAAACTCTGACAAGATTTATCCCACACTAAGAGACCCTCATAATTAGAAAAACGTGGAGACCACCAAATAAAATGCAAGGAGAGGTGCTAAAAATCACATTTTGACATGTCCCGAGCAAGCCAAGACTTAATTTTATCTCATCTTTTCCATATTTATTGCAACATGAGAGATCCTTGAGTTTTAACAAAAGCAGGAGTAACTAACCAATTCAGCCAATGGGTATGATCCCAGATTCTACTACCAGGAAGTGCTTTGGAAATTTTGTAGTGCATAATAATCTTCTAGGCCTTATATTTTTCTAAGGAGTGAATAATCCACTTGGAAGCTATAAAAATACCTTGAATATACGAATTAGGAAAACCAAGAGCTCCTGTGTCCCAACTGTCATACAAGTGTTCTAGGACACTTTGGCAAAATATTTTTGACTATGATTACTTCCCCAAAAGAAGGTTTAGAGAAAAATTTCCAAACATTTATAATCACTTTGAGAGGGATCCATCAAAGAAGACTATAAGATATGCACATTCTATAGAATCTTCGAATAGACAATGAATTTACCAACCAAAGATAAAGAATCATTGTTCTATTTGAGCACTTTTGTATTCACTTTATTCAACACATGGTTTGAAAATTGTGAAGGGGTAGTATGAAACATGAAAGTAATGATAGTAAGTGTAAAATAAATATTGGGGTTAAGCCATTTCCATTGATACTTTGATGCCCAAGGGGGATGATTAGCATAAGATATACAAATATCTTATGTTTTATGTTAGTTGATCATAGAACCAAAATCCTGATAAATGGTATCTAAATAACTAAGAGTGTTGTCAATACACCTTTCCTATGATTTCATAAGAAGGAAAGTATCATCCACAAACTGATTGTATATGAGTTGATCTAGAAAATGTAGAAGTGAAATTCCATGAATTAAAAAAAAAAACAATGGCATAGCTTCTAAGGAAATGACCAAGAGCATCCACTACTAAAATAAATAAATAGGAAGCACGAGGGAAACCCTATCATACATAAATTTGTAAATTAATTCCTTGAGATAATTTTCTAAAGATGCAAATTTTAGCATTAGCAACTATAAAAAACATCTAGACATGGTGGATGAAAGTAGAATCAAGGCCTAGTTTATCCACCATAGAAATTACAAAGGGCCACTCTATTTTATCATAAACTTTGGAAAAATCTAAATTAATAATAACTATGTCCTGATTAGAATTAAAAACCCATGCCATACCTTCAGCGATAGTAACAATGTTATCCAAAATGAATCTCTTTGGCATAAAACCTGTTTGATGCTCTAAAATAATTTCATGAAGATGAGGCTTAAACTTAAGTGCCACTGCTTTAGCAATGATTTTATATGGAAAATTTAATAATGTAATAGGCCTCTAACTAGTAATTAATGAAAGGTCACCCACTTTGGGTAGTAATTTAATATATACCTAATTAATGATAGAACCAAGAGATCCCTTGATAAGAGCTTCCTAATAAATCTTATGAAGATCCTGTCCTAGAATTGACCACACCTTTTTATAAAATTTTCATGGTAAACCATCTATCCCAAGAGATTTGTAATCCACCATATAAAATAAGGATTGATGTAAATCATCAACCGACAACTACTCGGTATCGGTCATAATTTGGACCTCCATATTTGGGATAATAACAAGATAAGTTTGAAGAGCTACATCGTCCACTTCTATAGATGTAAACACCTCTCCATAATGATGATAAAAAGTGTCTAAAATGCCATAAAAACTATTAACAATGGTCCCATCCACATTTATTTGATTGATATCATGTTTTTTAATAGACCCCTTAAGAATTTGAAAAATCATGTAGTAGATTGATCCCTCGATCTGAGCCAAGATAAACGTGCTTTCAAGATTGAAAATTTTGCCTTATGATTTTTTAAAAACATATTTTGGTGACACAAGTGAGTTAAATGACATTTTAAATTAATAAGAATTTTTCATATGAGATAATAGTCATTAATCAATGCAACATTAAAAAATCCAAGATAAGTGCCTTGAGATTGATAAATTTCAATATTTTTCAAATAAATCTATTTAAGATATCTATACTAATAGTATATCACCTTCCAAAATTAATAAAAATTAAGTAAAAAGACATTATTTTGATTGTAAATAAAATTTTAACTTGTATGTCAAGTGACCATTAATGTATTAGTTTAGTTTTTTGATTCATAAAAAAGTTTTTAGGAGTTAGTTGTTGATGAGTGCAAATCCCTTACACTATCGAGGATGAGGTAAAATTTGATTGGTAGATAATATTTGTAGAATATATATCTCTCAATTCCTAACATTACATTGAAGAAGGTGACAACTTTGGAAAAATGGATACCCTTCAATCCCTAACACTATGTTGATGAAGATGGCAACTTTGATGGAATGGATACCCCTCAAGAAGTAGTGATTTTTATAGAATGAATACCCCTCAATCCTTGAAATTAAATTTAAAAAAGATGATGGATTTATCAAGATGAGGAAAAAAATACCCCTCAAATTAAAACTAAAGAAAATATAAACTTTGGTGGAATAACTACCCTTACACTAAATCAAAAGAAAGTAATAACTTTAACATAATAAATAACCCTCAATCCTTAACCCCAAGGATGAATTTTACAACAAATAAAACCCTAAAATTAAATTAAATCAGCCATAACCCATAATAATGGGATGCAAGATAAGTTGGAAAAATTCATGGTATCCTTACCATTTCCTCTACTCATTAGATATTATAGTCAGTGGAACCAACTAGCTGAACATTGAATACATGCTTATGTTGGTTGGTTTGCTTACTACTCAAAGTAAACAAATTGGACCAACAAATTGATGTAATTTTTTAATTTTTGATTTTATAAATAAGATAATATAATAAATCATCTAGCTTTATGATATATTTTTTCATTAGATACTCCACTATGAAACTATTACAAATATTTTTATAGCTAAAATGCATTTAACCCATACCAAACATTGTTGAACTTAATGTATGTTTAGTATTTAACACTAAACTCAATAAGGTGGTGATTTTAGAAAATGGGTAACCTTCAATGCTTGACATTAAGCTAAATAAGGGGGCGACTATGGTGAAATAGATACTACTCAATGCTTGACACAAAATTGAAAAGATGATGTCTTTAATAGAATGGACACCCCTCAATCCTTGACATTAAGTTGAAGTAGGTGACAATTTTGGTAGAACATATACCATTAATAATTCACATTAAATTAAATAAGATTGATTCTTTGTGCATCCAAATTTGGATTCTTATCCTTCAATTAAAAAAATCAACATAGAAAATAGTGCAATTGTTTGATGCAAAAATTATTTCTCATTTGTATCAATACCCAAAGTAAAAGAGTTGTCATCATATTTTACCTTAAAATCACCGTTACAAAATGACTAATGGTTTCTATAATATAATTTCATGGGCTAAGGGAACAAGCTAAATAGTTTTAGGGAAATCATATTACTTGTCATAGAGCCACTCCTTATATTCAATGCTATCAAATTACTCATGCTGTAGAGAAAATTAGTGATGTATTATTTATTAGTTAGTAGCCATAAAATGTCCTCGATGTGACGAAGAGGTAGATGCATGATCCTTGACATGTGAACAAGAGGATTGATAAGCCTAAATAACTTGAATAATTTGAAAAAAGATAATCAACACAATAACTAATGCAAAAAAAATACACACCATAATTTCCTATATGTACATTGCACCTCATATTTGAAGTAAAATTCAAACCTTATAAGGGATAAGATATGTACATCAAATATTTAAAGAACAACTACATGCTTCCTACATATTAAGACTATGAAATAGTATTAAACGTTTCTTGGAAGGTATATGAACTATACAAAAGACCACAAAAACTTGAGCAATCTCACCTCTCCTATGCCAACTAAATGATATGAAAAATTATATTTTGTCATAAATTTAAACTAATCAATAAGACAAACCCATCCCTCTAATAGTTACATGTTTCTTAGTGGGAATGAACAATGTGAATTTAAAAATAATAAAAGGCATATTCCACACAAGCATCTACTAACATGCAATAAAGTGTTATTGTTGGCCAAATTAGCGACCATAGATTGTTCTATATTCAAACAAGCTTATCTATGAGAGTGTAAACTTTCACAAAATGTCTAAGTCATCTAACTTCATAAATGAACTTGTTGAGAATCTTATCATGGTGTCATGTCTTAGTGTCATCAAGTTGATTCAAGGTCTAAATGAAGTATTTTGCAAGTATTTTAGCAAAGTTTAAGGTAACTTTGGAGGGTTTAAGGTTATTTTGAAAAATTCAAAGTATACTTGATCCATGGTGAAAATTTTGATTTATGATCTTCCAAGATGACATGGTGCTATACAATGGATTATGGATCTAAAAGCACAATTGGTAAGATGGAAACATAGTTATTTCAAGACTTTAGAGATTTTAAGGTGTTTTTTAAGATATTAAATTTTTAGCTTGTTTTTCTCTCTTTCTTGTTGCAATCTTTGAAAATAAATTCATTGAAGGATATCAAAATGGAAGTCAACACCATGTATAGAGTGTAGACACTTAGTTTTATCCAGTTTAATGCCTAAACTAGAATTCAATTCAATTTATACCAAATGACATAATTCAAGCCTTGAAATCACTTAAATTTATCAAATTCATATACGTAAGGGATTTAATTTCCCAAAAACATTACGAGTCTAGCTTATTTGGCATATTACCCTATATGCACCAAAAACCTAGTTTAGTTTTAACCCTAGTCAAATTACGACCTAGTAATTTGACACTTTTAGCCTACCAAACTATTAATTGAAAACATTTAAAATAATTGACAAAATCCAAAAAGTACTAATAAAAATTAATTACATTGTAAATCTTGATTAACTAGCCTAAATAAAAATTTCAAATCAAATTAGTGAATTTTATTTACCAAAAAGAAATTTTTAACCAAATATGAAGTCAAAAGATCAAAGGAGCTAATAAAGTGATTTATTATTTCCTAAATATTCCAAAAATACAAGTCACAACCTCACAAAAATCTAAAGTGAGTTGTCATGCCTAAAAAATATTTGAAACTGAGGTGTCAAGATTTCATGAGTGTTTTGACCCTACCCAGGGTTAGCCTGACTCAACCTAGGTTAATTTAGACTCAACCCAAATTAGAATTTAACCTAACCTCCCTAGGGTTAGATTTAGTTCTTTGAGATATAAAAATAAGTGCTCACACCATATGCCAAAAATATTTTTGTGTGTAAGGTTATTCTAGTAGAATACCTTCTTAAAGCCTTTGAGAGTAGTGTTATAATGCCCAGTTTATACCAAACTTCACACCAAGCCAAAAGTGACTATTGGATAGATGATACCACCATGGAAGAACATTACTACAAGACACAAATAATCATAAACTAAGCATGAACATCCTTATACCAACAAGTAAGCATAAAATTTGATAAAGGAGGTAAGAAATTTGTATTGTCTTTATCTCTATTTTATGATCTTGCTTATTGTGTTATGTCCTCCCTAGTTCTTAGGCAAGAGTGTTTAGTCATGGTGTATTGTTATGATTGATTTTTTATCATTTGGACTAACAAGGGACTAATCTACATATTGTTTACTCTTCAAACACCTTAGGTACATAATGGCATGCCCAGTGGGACCACACATCTCATATAGCCTATGCTAGCTCTAGTTTTTCTAACAAATGCATTCATTTATTCAAGTTTAGAGTTTTATATTTAAAATTCATGTCAATTTTTTATAGATTTTTAGGGATCGATGATTATCATATCAAATGATCAAATATTTCATGAATAAATAATGATTTATGTATTAATCAATGATGATCTCTACGTTGAAATAGATCAAGCCAAAAATGGTGAAAATTAATTTTTTTTACTTTCATTTTTGTGCTTAACGATTTGTTTATTACCTTTATAACCTTTTTCTTGCAGGGCCATGAGAATTTTGAGTTTAAAACTTGTTTATCAAGCATTTTTATTTTGAAACACATTTTCTTTTTATGTGTTTACAGGAAACGTCGATGATGTAATCAAATTGACATCAATTTCAAGAATCGATAATGATCTTTGTAGTAATGGGTGATGATTTTTCTAAGATAAAAATAAAAACCCAAAAGCTAGAAAAGGATTATTATTTGCTCACTTATTATTTGGATTCTAGACAAGCAAACCCCCTAACATTATGTAGGACCTGATGTGGAGAGAGAGAAGCTTAAGCATTGTTAAAATCTCACATATATTTTGTTTGGTGCTTAAAATCCACTTAATTATATTTGTATTTTAATTACTTTCAAAGTTTTTATAAGTGAAAACAAATCTAAGGGGGCCAAAATTTCAATCACACTTAGATTTGGTGTTTTGAAAAGGAGCATACATTTTAGATAGATCTCTTAAGATATTTTTCACTTTATGTTTGTTTTTTGTTATTAGCTAAATTTCAAAGTTCACTAGACTAGTTTATTTATTTGTGGTAAATTAGAAACTATTACATGTATGTTCCCCCCATCCCCTTTAGGGAACTTGAGTGATCAAAAGTGCTTAGTTTAATGCCTTGTTGTTTGATCTTGTTATAAATAATGTTGCATATACTCTCCCCAATATTTGAGTAAATTGGATGACCTAAAAATGACCTAAAAGTCTTTTCATTTTCATTTATTTCTTTTTATGTATTTATCTTGTGAGTGGGAGTTCATCGCCTCCCTACGAGTTCTTTATGGGTGCCTTGACCTAAGATTTCATCTCCTAGCATCATGTCAACCCCACTCTATGGTGGGGTATACAAATTGGGAAAACTATTGGATGGGATAGTGGTGAGTGGCTAGCTTGACCATCCCAATAAATACCTAGGCCATGCAGTAGCTAGACATCATAATTCACTATGAAGTACACAAATGAATTTGTTATGCAAAGGAATAGACCATTACACAACAAGATAGGTAGTTTTGACTTAATTAACATGATTATGCTCTTGTGTTATCCACACTTAATACCATTTAGTGTATTCAAGATTTAAAGATTTTAGTCAAACCCACTTGCCATGGAATTTATTTCCAAGTGTTAAGTGCTTCTCACTCTAATTTCATGCCATGTATCAATACTTGAGAGATAGACTGGGGTGTAAAAAGTCTACCTACACCTATACTTTAATGTCTGGATTGACACTTAATTCCTCACAAGCATTGATATATCAATAGAAACATTGGCAGAAGTTACACACACCCATGTCAATTTTAGAGATAGGATTAGCCATTAGTGATACTTATATTTTTATTTGATTTACATGTGCATTTTTAGAATAAAACTATTTATTTGTATTATCATGTCAAAACAAGTCCAAAACTATCACGTTATTTTTAAACCCCTTCAACTTAAGAGGTGTTACTATGTCTATTTTATACCACACTCTTTGCCTTAGAGCAGTATTCTAAAATCATTTACATGTCACTTATTTAAATGGGGCATCGTTAAGTTTCCCATTTCATCTCAAACATTTTCCTTGGATATTTTGCATCCAAAACCATTGTCATGTCATTTGTTTGAAGGAGTGTTATTACATTGCCTAAATTAATCCAAACCTCTTGTCATTTTTGAGACCAAGTTCCAAACCATTATTATACTCTCTTATTTCAAATACATAGTTATGTTGCCCATTTTGATCTAGTTATTTTGCCTTAGAAAATTCAATTCTTTTCACATTAAATTTGAAATTCAACCTTTTAAAGTGCAAATCCTAAACTAATCAGGTTTATACCAAAGCTTCATCTAATTTGGGCTTAGGTTGTCTAATTTTTGTGTTTAGATTGTGTTACTTGGGTTGATCTCCTATTTTATGTAAAAAACCCCTTGCCTAAACCTAGTGATTATTGTTTATCCTGTGCCTTGTTTGAGAGTCCTTTGAGCCAAGTTGTCACCATGTACCTTGTCTGAAATTTGTTATGCTAAATTTTGAATGTCCTAGTTTCATTGCTTCAAATAGTGTCTTATGATTGAAATATTGAGTATTAGTGAGCCAATTACTAAGTGTCATCTGAGCCAATTGCCTTACTTTATTTTGTTTTTGAGTTCTTTCTTGAATTCTTTGTTTCCAAGTCTAGCCTTATTTCTTATGTTAAATGATTATAACCACTTTTAGGTAAATCATTGTTATCTTTTGATACTAGTTTGTAATTATTATAATTTATATAGACAATTTCATCACTAATTATAACCACCTTTGGACAAATTAGTACTTTAGCCATAGACAAGTTTTGAACATTTGTGTTACTTTTGCCATTGATTAAAACTGCCTTTGGGAAAATGAGTATCATTTTATTAGACTAGTTTCAAGTTTGTTTTATTTTTTACCTTTGCCTATTTTAATTGTTTTACCTTTTTTTTCTCTTTTTCAGAGCCAAAGATTATTTGTCTTTAGACCTTGGTTGTTTGTTACCTTTAGACCCTTTACTTTTCACGTGATCTATCTATGGATCTGAACATGCCTCATTACACACATAGCGGTACCATGCATAATCTAGGCTATGAGAACTTTGTGACCAATGAACCTTTTGTTCAAGAGTCATATGACAATGTAGCTTATGAGATGAATCCCTATCCACATTATAACATTCCATATGATGAACAAAGGCATGATCCTTTAACATAATATTTGATGATTATACCTCCTTATCCAAGCCAAGAACTAGAGAAAATGACATTGTAACTTACTCAAATGATGCCTAACATTAAAAAAAGCCAACAAAAAGATACTCATTATGTTATAATGCCAATAGAGACAAGCTATGATCCATATTTTTTTTAACTTCATTTGTTAGAAAACAAAGACAAAGTTCTTGTTAGAGCTGTCAAAGTAGGATCCAAGTTTATACTAGACTTCCCACACAAAATTTTGATTAGTTTGATTAGAAACCCTATTTATGTGCCTCAAATTAAACCATTTTAATAGGCATCAACTAGTTATAGTCAAGATCTAGTACAAAAGCCATAGTAAGACCAAAATATGCTTGTAAAAGGGAAAGGTCCTATGGATGAACAAATAGAATATGTACATCAAGTGTAGCAAAGTTATCTCAACCTAACTCACAATATCAATATAGGTGTTGTTTCTAACACATCGTTTATTAAGATATCTCCATCAATAGGGTAATAAATTGATGCTTCAGGCTACACAATCCAAAACCTAGACCCATTCAACCAAAGCATGATGGTTGGTGACATGTATAATGTCCATACAGAAGAGAATACCACTCAAAAGAATACCTCACTTAAAATGTTATAGATAACACAAAAGTGGATTCCAATCTGAACCAAAGTGGGCCTAATTTACCGCTGATAAATACACAACATATTCCTACAAATAATATCATGAGTGGATTGCAATAATAGGGGGTAGGTATGTTTATTTACCAAAATCAACAAGCAACTTCAACTCCTCAACCAATTGCTTCTTTGAATGTATAATAGGGGGAAACAAACCAACCATAGACCAAATTACTACTATAATAAGTGTAGAACAATATGCTACCTCAACAAGTGATGATGAATGTTTTTCCATGATAAGCACATACTAATATACCTTATCAATCAAAAATGTTTCTTAACCACAAACACATTCTTAGTGGTTATAAAATTTTAGTTGGTCAACAAAAACAAATGAAAAACCCCCAATAGTTGCCTAACCAACAATATTTTCTTATTCAATAGCAAGTGCCTATTCACCAATAGGTGTTTAACTAATAACAAGGTTCTTATTTATAATAGGTACCCGGTGATATATAACAATTAAATTTCACCCAAATGGGCATCACACATGTAATAAGGGTCAAAATATCAACACCTTCAATGATAAGGATCTAGTCAACAACGTGTTCCATATATACAATAGGGTTCAACAAGTAGGCAACAAGTTCCCTCCCAAACCCATTAATACCAACACATTCTACAAAGCCAAATGTCATTACCATAGCCATAGTTCACTAACTATGGTTATGTAGCCAATCCAAACTAGAATGTGCTTTAACAATAGCATATTTTGTATCCACAGTATAATCCCAAAGCATGGATATCATATGTATTCATCCATCCAATTCTACCAACATTCCACAATATGTATACCTCAATGAAGGTAATCCACCTTTGACTACACAACCTCCACAACAATAAGCCAATCCTTCTAATTTACTTAGTAAGAGTTGTGATAAATGAAGGATGCAATTCAAGCTATACAGATTGGAAAAGAAACAAAAAAATTCAATCTGGATGAGATATTCTCTCATCCATTCAACATGGAGTATCTAAAAATACCATTTCTATCAAGTTATGTGCCACCTAAATTTGAAAAATACAAAGGCAAAGGTGACCCCAAATATCATCTAAAATAATTCTTTGTTGCCTACCAGCCAGTGGCACATAGTGACATATACTTGATTCTACTCTTTCCAAGGAGTCTAGCTAGACAAGCCTTAGAATGAATATTGAAATTAACAAAGAATTCTATACCTAAATTTGATGATCTTTTAGATAAGTTTGTATATCACTTTTCATATAATCTCAAGTATGATATTACTATTGTGGATTTAGGCCAAGCTAAATAGAAGAGTAGTGCAAGCTTCATTACATACTTGTAATGTTGAAGAGTATTAGCAAGATAATTTACTCACAATCTGCTAGATAAACTATTGGCTACAATATTTACTAGGATCTTACACAACAATATATGTTACCATCTCAAGTTTTAATGTGCTCATACATTTGAAGAGGATATAGAGAAAGGAATACAGATTGAGAAATCCCTCATCAACAAGGGGATAATCAAACTATCCTCTTCTAATCAAAATAAGAACCAAGGCCAGAACCATAATCAAAACCCAATTGAAATACCAACTTTAATGCCACCTCAAGAAACAACAATGAGATACCTAAAACCTACAACCATAATAAGAATGTTGTTGGCAATGGGATTATTGAATCATGCCATGTTCAAATGGTGTAAACACTGGTTGTTCATTTACCTTCATCCATTCAATAATGACCTCCTCTATACATTCCTCTACAAAACCAGCTACCAAAAAATGAAAACCAATTACAATCCCCTCCTCTAAGGATAAGACCACCCTTTTCTAGATAATTTAGTGACCTTGGTGAGCTTATTGAAATTGTGTTCTAAAGATTGGTTCAAGAAAATATGATTAGTTAGTTGATATCAAATCCATTTCCTAAAGGTATTTTTTTCCTAATTGGTACAAAGAACATGAATTTTGTGATTACCATCGTGTCAGATGAAATTCCATAAGATGGTGTATCCAACTTAGATATTTGATTAAGAATATGCTAGAAAATAGAGAGATAGAAAGAAACACCCATGCTCCTATGACCAATCATAACTTGGGTATCTACAAGGATCTATTTTCCCAACATCATAATAATAATAATAATAATAATAATAATAATAATAATAATAATAATAATAATGATAATAATAATAATAACTAGTAGAAATACCAATAATAACAACAATAGTGGTAGAGAACTCCATGCCAAAATCAACAATAATCATGTCAACCACAACAATAGCAACAAAATGGTCAGAATTAAGGGTGGAGTGACCAAACCAACCAAAGAGGCCATCATGCCATTATTTATACCTATAAAAATGTTGTAGGACATGTTTCAAGCAATCATATTTCCACTATCATCATTAACCCTCATCCAATTACCAATAGACCTAGACCTTCTCCCAATAATGCTTATTTGCTGACCAATGCTTACCAAAATCCTTATTCCAATGATTCTTCTATGGACTATGTTGACAACTAGGCTCCATACCAACCAAAAATCATCATTCCATGCCTTATTACCTACCCAACCAATTATCAAATCCAAGTTCTAGATTAAGACTAAGCAATCACACTTAACAATTCAGAGTCACTATCAAAAGACCAAAGTCAAATACTAAAAGTGATCCCCATCAGCCTTCCATACCTATTCAAAATAAACCAAACTAAGGGAAATACCTATGATATTGTGGAATAACTAAAGAAGACACATGCACACATATACATCATGGATTTATTGCACACGTCTACCATCCACAAAAACATCCTAAATGAGTACTTGAACCAAACTCTTGTGCTAGATGATATCACTCAAGACAAATTCCAAGCCATGGTAAGACACTTGGCTCTTAGCCAACATCTTACATTCAACCAAAGTGATATGTCATCCCTGGGCACTCTGTATAATAATCCATTATTCATTGAGGTCGGTAAAATGAACCATAGAGTTAAACATGTCCTTGGAGATAATGATTTGGGTCTCAACATTGTGTTTCTGAAGTTGGTCAAACATCTTGGATATACAATATTTGATTTGCAACAAAATACTATCATTATCAAGGCATATGATAATGAAAAACAAGAATCTCAAGGAAAAATTAGCCTATAAGTGGTCATTGGGCTATTAACCCATGATACTCTCTGCCATGTTTTGGACCTGAAACTATCTTAAAATTTGTTATTGGGCCAACACTAGATCCATGAAATCAAGGCTATATCTTATACATTACATCAGTGTATAAAATTTCCACATTCAGGAATGAAAGTGACTATACCAGTTGATCTTCAGCCATATCAATATTGTAAATGCCTTGAAGCTGAATGTAAAAGCTACAACTACTAGTTTTGCATGAATCCTTTACTAAAACTAGATGGAAGAAGAGCCAAAAAAGGAAAAGCCATTGAATAATGCCTAGAAGTTAATTAAATTGATATAGATAGCTTATCCTCTACCTCAAACATGCCTCCACCAAAAATTTCCAATGACTTTTATATAATTGACAAAGGTCTCAAATAATATAGTACCCATAATGCATTTCATATTGTTTAATTTCCTAAAAATCCAAAATCTTATGGAAGACCTAAGGCCAAAACTACTCATATAGATTGGGGAGCCAAAGGAAAGTCTTAGCTAAACAAATCGATTATTTTCAAACTAGCCTCTAGCCTAGAATGAGACCCCTTAGTAGAAGATGATTCATGGCTCTACACTGATTGAGTTATCCAACTATTACCAAAGTTTAATGTATTATATCCCTAGCCGAATTATGGAACACCTAGATTATGAAGGCATAGGCCTGAGACTACATCAACAAGGCATGATCGAACTAGTCTCAATGACCAAGTATAAGGGAATATATGGTATTGGATTTAAACCACCTGGGGGTGACCCCGCATACCTTATTCATGTTCCAACACCAATAATTAGTGATAATGATATCGACAATGATGTAGGGTCCAATTATAACATCTATAATGACCTTGCCACTACAAATTTGTTTAACCCCCATGCCATTTATATTATTAACCCTATTTATCAAACTTCACATTTAACCCTTTACCATCCATAATTGATAGATTGGGACCAACAAGAGTTAACAATGCCATTAGACAAGTTTGAAAATGATGAGGCCATATATGACTTTCTAAGATTGAGGAGTCACATTCCTCTTGGATACCAAAAGTAGGGCTTTGCTATTAGATTAGATCCTGCTACCTACTTTAGAGAGTGGGTGAACTTACCTAGCCAAAAACAAAAACAAAATCAAACATTGAGGTTTGAAAGTGAAAACCTCTTTGAGGTGCTTTATGACTAGGAGAAAAGTAAAGAGAAAAGCCAGTATCTTGGTGAAAACCAATTTTTGATGCCATTAGACATGGATGTTCACCCCTCTTCCTATGAAGCATAAGAGACTTATAACCCACACTCTATTTATGGATTAGATATTAGTACTAAAGAGTGGTAAGATTTTGCACAATTTTTTTAAGAGTGCCCTGAAGTATTTATTTCATGGTCGATACCAGCATTAGGAGACTCTGATTGATCTTGCTTAATAAAATTATACAAGCCATTTTGTATGGAGGACTTTCCATTACCAATTATTTTAAATCCTTGCCAACCATTTTAAAATATGTTTCTACACTTCTCATGAAAAACACTTCAGAGGTGAACATTGGGACTCTAGAAGACCCAAAGTGGATTAAAAACTGAGGAATGTGAAGATTTTACAGCTCTTTTAAGGGAATTTGTTGACATATTTTCATGGGCCTATTCAAACATGCTATGTTTGGACCCCAATTTAGTTATACACCATCTTGTTGTACATCTTGATGCCAAGCCTGTTAAATAAAATTTGTGCAAGATTCATCCTCATATTGTTGTTCTAGTCAAGAAAGAGTTGGAATAAATCTTATACTTGAAATGCATCAGGCCAATCGACTATTCAAAGTGGATTTCAAACATTGTGCTAGTAAGTATGAAACCAAAAGGTAGCAAGATCTGAATTGATTTCAGAGATATCAAAAAATCCTACCCAAAAGATGAGTTCCCTTTACCTAATATTGACATGATAGTCGACTCAATGGCTGGTTATGAAATGCTCCCTCTAATGGATGGATTTTTAGGTTATAATAAAATTAGGATAACAATAGATTACCAGCACAAGATGACATTCACCACTCCATGGGGAAAATTTTGTTATAAGGTGATGTTATTTTGACTTAAGAATGTTGGGGCCACATACCAAAGAGCCATGATAGTGATTTTCAATGACATGATGCATGGCATTGTTGAGGACTATATTGATGATATCTTGGGTAAACCAAAGAATCTTTCCAATAATCCAGTGATGATAAGAACAATATTTGAGAGACTTCATGAGTAAAATGTTAGGATTAATCCAAAAAAAAATTTATTTGGTGTCATTTTGGACAAATTGTTAGGTTTCATTATCTCTTGCAGGGGTATTGAAGTCAACCTAGCCAAAGTTCATGAAATTATAGAAATGTCACCACCATCTACCTTGAAGTAGCTCTGTAGTTTGTAGGGGAAAAATCAATCTATCTATAGATACTAGAAAACCATATACTACTATTATATATGTCGTACTAACCCTTAGACCACCCATGGACCCCCTTGAAACCATTTCTTAACCATTTACCCCACCAACCATTAGTGAAATGGCTAAATTTAACCAATTTTGACTATGACCCTAATCATAGATGGTCGACCATTAAACATTGATGGTTTTCCCTTAACCACCTTAGGAGTTAACTTTAACTCCTGCTTCAGCTTTCTTTTTTATTAATAGCTATTTTATCCATCTGCATAATTAGTGCATGTTAGGTTAAAATTAGATAGCTTGATAGACACCTTATTAAACCTTTTTTTTCACCACTCCTTTTCTTCTATATTAAGAGAGGAAGAGGAGGTAAAAGGAGGATAAACACTTTTTGTGCGAGAGATCAAAACTTTTTGTGCAAGTATTATTCTAGCTTATAACGAACTAGTGACTAGGACAGTGATCAAAATTATTATTGCAACTCATCAATTAATATCCAAGGTAATGTCACTCTACTAAAATTGCTTCATAATCTAAAACAAACTTTCAGCCAACCTCAACATTATTCAGACCAACAATAATAAAGCTAAGTATCTATTCCTTATCAAGATTTAGTTATTAGTTTCTTTGTGTCATTCCTTGTGTCACTTCCTCTTCCATCCCACTTTCCTTTGTTGGAGATCTATAACTCCAGACATGTCTTCTCTTCCCCAAGACCACCCATAACCTCTTTCAATAATGTAAGCACCCTCTACCTAAACCAAACACTTTTGAACACTACCCTCTATCTTGAAACCAACATCCAACCTAACTCACTTTTCAAAACCCTCTTATAACCTTCCTAACCAAACTTCTTTTCCTAAGCTAGATCCCACAATAACTGTTGATGGTCTCCTAATCGTTGATGGTTTGACCCTAACCATCGATGCTCCTTAGCTACTAATGATTACCCAACCACTGATGGTTTAACCCTAACCATCAATGATCTCTATCTATCATTTTCAACAACAAGCTTATTTGACCTATCAGACCCTAACCAAATTCCATTTTATAAGTTTCTATCTTACCTTAGAGGATCACTTAATCTTCTAAACCACATTTGATTTATTTAGCATTGATATATAATCATTTATTTCTATAATTAGTCAAAAGCACTTATTTCTTTTCAGAGCATTTCTTGGATTTGATTTTAGTATCCTCTATTATTTATGCAAGTAATTTATCTTTCATTTTTAGAACTTGATTATTTTAAAAGTGTGGATTAACAGCCTCCAAAGAAGCTTGTGCTTCTTAGATCTAGCTCATGCTAGGAAATCCACCCTACTACCCAACTAATCAACCATTTACTTAGTTCTTTCTTATCTATAATTCATTCCTTCCCAAAAAAAGAGGAGTCTCCAAAATCATCTAGATCAACGCACATGCAAAATATCAGGTCCTACTAACCTCACCCTTATTACAAGTTTTACAACTTTTTTTCTAAAGAAAATAAAGCAAAATTTTAGTGAAACATTTTGGCATGCTCGGTGGGACCCTTGAGATCTTTCTTGGGTTTGTAGCTATATGACATTTAATTATATTAGAGAAGATTAATCCATTGCATTCTTTTCTAAAAATTAAATGTTCCTTATCTCCTTTCTTTCTTTTGAATATGAAAGTTTTAGTTTCTTTTGTTTTCTTAGAAAATGGTAAATATTGTCTTGTTTTACTTTCACTTTTTGAAAATCAAAAGTATTAACCTACGCTTAGGATGTGCATTATCATCATCATCATATCTGGGTGCATCTTAGCTATTTTGTAATCATTTGAAAAGATACCAAAATTTTCTTTTGGATTAAAATTAACTTTGAATCCATTGTTTTCTTTTATTCATTAGCTCACATAGCTTAATTTGGTCAAGTAAATTAATCGTAGTCTCACTTCTCTCCACACACACAAAGACCAAACCACACATTCAATTAGACATCAAAACATTGACATAAGGCTCGACTGGATTTCATTACTTAGCGGTCACCTTTCCTTGGCTATCCTACTTGGATTTCACCACAAATGGGAGAACCAATTTAGTACCCTAGCTGAGTATAATCTCTATCAACCCAATATATTTTGGCTAAACACCCGACACCTTTATCATTATAGTATGTGAAGTGAGGGGGTAGGCCCTAATATCAAGCCACATACCAAGTTATAGTATATGTCTTGAGAACATTCAACTCCCTAAAACCATCCTTAGATATCTTCTTCTAATACTCACTCCATAAGCCCAAGTTGGTCTTCATAACTTCTATAAAATTGAGGCATAACCCTAAAGAGAGATAATAAAGTATCCTATAATTTTAACACACATTAGTGTATGAATTATTTTCCTTGAGATATTTTTATTTCTATTACTTCTATTTTGAGTTGTGAGATCACTTATATCTTCATTTTCCCCTTATTTTTATGGTTTTAACTAGGCAAGAACTAAGAAAACAAATAAATTAGGATCCACCTCTTAATCATCCATTTTCCTCTTCTCCTTCATCCATGGAGTACATCTTGGATGCATAGAGTTATCCCCATCCTTTTGGAATTCTTAGTATCCCTCAGATGGTTGCCCAAGGTGATATGAATTTCTCCATTTTTTTGGATAACAACCCCATAGCCCTCTAACATTACCTTAACACCATATCCCACTATACCCCTGCTTCATTTCTACCTATTGACCCACCCTATGGTATGTCATCCCACCTTATGGGTAATATATTTATTACCACCATTTCCACCCAACCCTTAGTCACCCAAGCATCTTCTTCTACCAATAATCCCACTAATACCACCATCCAAAAGCAAGCCACACCCAAACACCTTCCACCCCAACCAATAACCCTTCTAGTATATGAGTAACCCAACCTTTTGGTACTGGTACTCTACTTACCATGGGAGTACCCTCTACTAGTGTTACCACCCTTCCTCTTGTTTCCAACCCACCTACCTCCACTCCATTCTAGAGCTTTGTGGTTCCCATACCTTCTACCCTTCCACCCATTACTACCAAGATTACTACCCATCCTCAACCTACTAAGCTGACCATACCTCCAACCCAACCCATGTCAATTACTAAAAAAATTCCTATTGCACCCTACCCAAGCTATATTCCAAACCCATAAGGGTATATGGATCCATCCTCTATCCAACCTCCTATATCCACCCACCCATGTCCACACATCAATATGTGACAACCTCCAAAACTTCCACAAGCTATCTTTATGTTTCACCTACCCAAACCCAACATAATCTTCCCTACAACTATGGGGGTGCACAACCACAAACTGATCTTGTTAAGATGTTAATGGAAAAAATGACCACTTTGGAGTCATCTATTTCTAACATCTATAACCTCTTATCATATGACCAAATCTATAACAAACCAATTCATTCATCCATCCCCATTTAACCTTACCCTCCTCAATGGGAACTTTCAAAATTTTAGAGTAAGGAAGACCCTCAACAACATCTGAGAGCATTTAGACACTCTTGTTATTTGATTGCCTATGATGATGATCTCCTTATTTTCACCTTTACCATATCTCTATCAGGTCTGGTACTAGATTGGTATAATGCTATTAACAAGCACTCCTTTTATTTTGCCCAGCTAGCTCAAACCTTCTTAGATCACTTTTTCATAAACATATCTAGGAAATTTTCCATCACCAATCTTTACTCCATCTAAAAATTTGATGACAAGTCCATTGTTAACTTTTTAACCCATTGGAGAAGCTTGATAAACCAACTCTCTTTATCTGTGACCAAATCCAAGTTGATTGGGATTTTTGCTTGGGCTTGTGCCAAACACATTTCCTCCACTTTACGAGGTCAAACTTTTAGGACCTTTGATGAAGTTTTCACCATGTCATGGAAGTTAAAGAATAGAGCCATTGATAAGGGGAAGTTAAAATTGAAAAACAAGAATTTCACCTTCAAATCAAATGAGGCTTCCTCTTCCAAACCAAACAATAAAATCAAAACCAACACCAAAAACAAGGCAACCACAAATGTGGTTGTCCTTAAAACTACTCCTCCACTTGTTGTTAACCAACCCAACTCTTCCAATTCTTCCAATGAAAACACTAGAAACCAAAATTGCAATAACCAAAAGCAATTTACTCCACTATGGGAGTCATATACTTCAGTCTTAAAAAAGTTGTTTAAATCAAATATCATACAACTCACACTAATCAAACCTTCATAAGAATTTTATTCCTCTCATCTTGTACCTAGTTGGTATAAGGATAATGAATTGTGTGCCTTTCACTATGTCATTAAACATGATGTTAGTAGGTGCAATAATTTTAAAAACATTGTCCAAAGTCTAAATGACAAGGGATAACTTATGTTGGCTAACCCCAACACACCCCCAAATCATTCATTTGACATTATTAGGCAAACATTCCCCAGCCATGCCCCTTCCATGAACAATGAAAACAATAGAGGAGAATGGTCTCACAATCATGAGGTCCATAATGTTAATGTGGTTCTTAGTTAACTCATTGTTAAGGAAACTGTTACCTAAACCAACTTTCCTTCCCTTCCACTTATTGAGGTAGTGGAGTCACCTTCTATTCCTTTAGAAACCAAAACATAACAAATAACTATTCCCCTTTCTCCACTTGTCAAGATAGTAGAGCTACCAACCTCTCCTTTGGGAGACATACTAAAAGAGGTAGCCATTACCACCATATAATTCTCTTCCATCATATATCAATCCACTCTTCCTTTGGAAAGAATTCCTAAGGAATGGTCACTTTATCTACCTCTCCTATAGAAGATTCACCTTACCAAACCATGGAGCCCTTGATTGAGGAAAAGGATGAGGTAACCACTCCCCTATTTCCACCTATGGGTTTGTCCTTTGAGACCAATACTGAAGGGATGAAACCCATCTATAAACCTTTCTCTAGACTAGTTCAAAACTTAGAGTACCTATCCCAACCCAACATAAATCATGCCACATTTTGGCACCATCTTAGGCTTCCTTGCCCAACCAAGTAAGATCCCTCAGCCATGTCATTGTCAACTCAACCTTCCACTTCTACTATTGAACCCACCATCATCCCAACCAAACCATTAGAAACCTTTATCCCTCAAGCCATCATTGAACCAATCAACCAAATTAACTCCACCCGAAGTAGCCCAACCACCTTCCCCCATCCCAAGCAAGACCATAAAAAACCTAGGCATATTACCTACTTAGAGCCTTACTCACCCTATGTTAAGGTTGGATTTAGCACCACCTAGACCACCAAAGGAACCCCAAATCAAGCCCACCAAAAGGAAAGAGCCACCTAGGATCCCAAAATCTAGAACCTTGCCACTTATTTCTACCTTGCCTTCCATTTTGAGACCACATCCTTCTTCCATCTTAGGGCCTCATCCTTCTATTAAGAAAACACATCTCCCAAAGACAACCAAAACCCAACTTCCTCTTCTAGCTATACCCCTACCTATTCTTTTCATACCCTTTGCCTCCAAACCCTCCATTACCAAACATCCTACTTATAATAATTGTATTTTTAAATCATCCACTACCAAGCCTGCTATTTCTAAAAAATTTGCCTCTAAACCACCAACCACCAAGAATAATCCACCACCCAAAACTCCTGTTACTAAGGCTAATCCTAATAAGGTTTCCACCCCAAAAGTCAAAACCAAAACTCTAACATCCCTGCCACCTTTTCTTGAGTCTTACTCAAGAATCCTATAGAGATTATTGAAAGCTTCTTTCTTGACTTTGCCTCTCATCAAATCATTTGACCCCCATAATCCTAAAGCCATCCTGGTTTGATGAAAATCTAATTTGCTCATACCATAAAACATCGAGACATGATATGGAAATTGTAAATCTCTCCAAGTCTAAGTCCATTAGCTATATGTTGATGATGACCTATTATCAAAAGAACTACCCATAACCTCACAACCACTCCAAGAACCACAAGCCGCCATGCCAAACCTACTTGCTCCCACACCCTCATTTAAGAGTGAGGAGGAACTGAAGCAATCCTTTACCCCAACTCTTCCCTAAATCCATACCATCCATATGGTCACATGATCACAAGCCGAAGAAAAGGATAAGGGGAAGGAAAAGGTGTCCACTCCATGGACATACCCTTATTCTACCACCCAATTACTCAACCAAACCCAAACACCCTCACCTTCTCCCAAACCTAAGGTGTCCATCTTGGGTACCTCTCAATCCAACCCTTTTGAGTCAATCTAAGGAGTGGTTTTAAGGAAACTTCACCAAACACTAGTAAAGATGAGTTTATATAAACTAATCAATACTTCACCCCATCACTATCAGATAACAATAGAAGCTTTATGGTCTATAAAGGTCCAAATAGAAGACCCACAACCTCCAGTAGTTTTTATTGGAGCCCTCTAGCTTTCTACCCTTATTACTTTTAAAGATTTAGAAATACCATTCATTCATCCCCAGGATATGGATCTTCCTCTCTTCATTATCACATACATCAACCAAAATAACATCAAGAGGGTTATGATTGATGGAGAGGATAGCATCAACATTATCTCCTCCCACACATATGACCAACTAACATTACCAGAGAACATTATGTCAAAAACCAAAATGATATTCATTCCTTCAATGAAACTATGGCAAAAATGCTAGGAACCATCATCCTCCATATTCATTTAGGAACTCACACACTTTAGAAGCTCTTTTATGTAGTAGAAGGTAAGTTCTAGGATAATATCTTGCTTGGATGCCCTTGGATCCATTCCATGAATTATGTACCATCTAACTTATATTGCTACATCAAATTTGAACACCAGGTTAAGTAGTTACCAAAATTTAGGGGTCAATAAAAGGGCAAGTCAAATTTGTATAAGTAGCTAAGTTTGATCTTGATTTCCTTTATAATAAGTCAATAAAAGGGAAATTCATCACCCACCAATTAGCTAAATCACCCTTAGCAAATAACCAACTATCCTCCCTTGAGTTTTTTGATGAGTCCATCGCCACCCTTTCTCAAGAATAAATCACCTATCAAATGACCATGTTCTTCGACGGATCAAAATGTCAACATGGTGGGGGAGTTGGTATCATCTTTATTGCCCTTGATGTTTAACATCTTCCTTTATATTTTATACTTGACTTCAATTGTACCAATAATACAGCCAAATATGAAGCCCTAATGATAGGTCTCCAAACCACTTTAGCCTTGGGAATCAAGATGATCAGTGTTTTTGGTGACTCCTAACTCATGGTAAACCAAATTAATCGATATTATCAATGTAAAAATGATGTTTTACAAGAGCACGAACAACTATTTGATATACTCTTGGTGTCATTTGAACACTACCATATACAAACCATTCCATGATCTATGAATAACTTTACTGATACAATGGCCTCTCTCACTTCCTAGATCCCATCCATACCTTCCAAATATAGTTATCTATTGTTATCCATCATATTATTGAGCCTTCTTATATCTAATTAAAATCTCCAAACATCTTTAATGTAGAGGAGACCCAACCTAACCTTTGATATAATTAGATCTTTGGCATCTCAACCTTGCCATCGTCCCTTCCAATCTTTCTAACAATGGCCAAAGAGCATTCATTTAGGGTACCTCTCATTACACCATATTAGGGGGAATCATTTTCAAGCATGGCTTTGATGACCTTATTCTATGCTTCCTACATAGTCATGAGGCCTCTCATGCCATTAGGGAAATGTATGATGGGGTTTGTGGAGTACACTTTAGTGGCTTAACTATTGCTAAACATATCCTTTGCCTTAGCTAATATTGGCCTACCCTTAACTAATATTTCTATGATTACGTGAAGAAATGTGTTAAATGTTAACAAAACACCAATTTACATCATGCACCTAGCCATAGTCTTCAAGTATCCAAAGATTTTTGGCCCTTCTTGTAATGGGGTCTTGATATTATTGGTGAAGTTAACCCCCATTCTTCATAGTGACATCATTTTATCATCACTTCAATAGAATATTTCACCAAATGGGTAGAATCTATTCCTCTAATTTGAACCAAAGTCAAAAATATTGTCAATTTTATGAACCGTCACATTATCTGTCACTTTGATGTTCCACACAAAATTATCATCGACAATGGTAAATATTTTAAGAAAAAACAAGTCTAGGGTCTTTATGACACATTCGGTATCAAATTAAGTTTATCATCGCCTTATCATCCATAAGAAAATGGATAATTCAAAGCTTCTAACAAAACTCTTAACAACATATTAACTAAAATGGTTAATGCATCTAGTTGGGATTGGCATTTACACATCCCCTTTACCTTATGGGCATATCATACTAGCATTCAAACCCCTACAGGTTCTACCCCTTTCTCTCTTGTCTTTGGAGCAGAGGTTTTCTTGCCTCTTTAAGTCCAAATCCCCTCTCTTTGTATATCCCTACAAGATATCATTTTTGAGGGGGATTATCATCAAGAAGGTTTAGCCCAATTTGAGCTACTTGACAAATTTTGTTTAGCCACACTTATCATCTTCATAGTTATCAATAATGAATCAAGTGTGCTTACAACAAGCACCTCAAAGTGCAAGAATTCAATATCGAAGATCTCATCTTAAAGTAAAATCAACATGTCACCAATATGGAGAAAAATAAGCAGGGAAAGTTTGCTTTCAATTGTCTTAGGCCTTATATCATAATGCACAAGTATGGATTGGGAGCTTACTGGTTATCCTCTCTTGAAAGGAAACTAGAATTTGATCCCCTCAATGCTTCACATTTTCATCCTTTCTTTTGTTAAACAAGATCTAACCCACATTGTGTCCAACTTAAAATCATCCTTCTTTTTCAACCACCTTCATTCCCTTATTTCAAGGACAATAGATTATAGATGGATCATGTGATTCTCTATCACAACCTTAGCCTAATATTGAACATGGGTACCATGAATCTACCCATGGCATGATTCTCATGGTACTCTCAGCCCCTTTATAGGATGGGTTCCCATGGTCATTATCGCTTAAACCTCTTCTACCCATTATCAACCTTCTTGTACTTTAGTCCTACCTTCATGAAGGTAACCCTTTTAAGCCTATATAAGCAAATCCATGTTTACAAAAAAATAAAAAATCACAAAAAAACAAAACAATCATATATTCTATGGGTCATTCCAAGCATTCATAGACTGCTCCCTTGAAGGACAACTGCCAAAACCAATCAAAATTGCTCAATGTAAGGTAGACTTCTACCTTGAAGGATAACTATCAAAATCCTTACATAAATCTCACAAACTTAGGCCATTCCCTTGAAGGATGGGTGAGTAACACATTTGTCAAAGCACAACAATTTATTAGAATCTTCTCACATTGATCAGTTTCCCTAGCTTCCCAATCAATAGAAAAATATAACAAGACCCATTATCAAAATAAAAAAAAGAAAAGATAATTTTGAAAGCCGTAATTGGTTTTCATAAGTAGGATTCCCGTATCGATCAATCTAAAACTTATGTGATATGGACTTTTTTATACTGGCTCTTTGGTAACCTGTAGAAGAGGCATGCTAGTCTCACAAGAAGATTTCATTATCATCCATCTTCGCTCTATAAGCAAAGGATTTTTGAGCTTACTTGACATCACGTGATCATGAAAATTTTTAACCAACTAATAAATGCTAATGCAAAGCATTCGAAGGGCTTATGTTCATAGGCTGATCTAACTTTAGTTTGCTTTAGTCCTTGCCAAAGAAGAAGCATCGTGCCTTCTTATTCTCTCATATTTGATGCGTTCATTCAAATGCTTGTCTTTTTTATCGTTTCATCTTTCCTCACATTTAGTTTTGTTATCCAACTTACTCTATGTGTTTTAAGATTTATTCACCTTCATTTAATGCAATCCATTAAAAAAATTTAAATACCAATTATGCGTTTGACATCTTGTCTTATTTATTTAAGTGTTTAATAAAAAACATTTTAATGAATTAACCATCTCAAACATTACCATATCATAACATCATAGCCATAATCATAATCATCATACAATCATAATCATATCCAATCCTATCTATCACATCATCACCCTTTAACACATCATCAATCCATGAATCATCCACATATGTTATCCTAACTAGGTAGGGAAACATAGATTCATTAATTTAAAAACATCCACATTTCTAATGAGTCACACATCAAACCATGAACACCATTACACCATTATCAAATTAATAAACAACATCTGCATAACCAATCACATCGACTAATCATAAATAATCTATCATTTCATTAACATTTAATCATCCATCATAAATAAATGAGTCATCACACATGTCTATCTAGATATCAGATAACATAGATTCATTAATACACCTATTCAAAAATAAATGCTAATCATAAGCAACATCATGATCATAACAATAACAACATATCCACAACCATAACCACATCATGAACTTGTAATCAAAAGAATCATATATATATATACAACAATAATTTCTACATCTCTCAAAATAATATACATCTAACTTTATTAGCTCATAAGATGGTATAAAAATCATATAATACATCAAAATCTAGATTCTCATGAGAATATAAGGTGCTAGAACACTGCTACTCCCTAGATCTTGTCCACCTATAGGAACTCTCTATGTACCTATGGATGTTACCCACTGACC
Source organism: Torreya grandis (assembly GCA_037957365.1). NCBI lineage: Eukaryota > Viridiplantae > Streptophyta > Pinopsida > Cupressales > Taxaceae > Torreya > Torreya grandis. Next base: position 7,402,191 of record JARHVA010000071.1, on the reverse strand, counting down.
TAGTGTAGCAATGTTAGCTCTTCCATCCCCTCATTGTGTCACATACTCATAAAACCATGGCTCATTTAGAAGGTGGGTAAATACTAGTGCCTCTTAATATCAGATCTCCTCTATTGTAGCAACATATCTAGACATAAAAATCATCTTGAGTGGTCTTACAAGTGATACCATCCATACTAATCCCTATCTCAAGGTATCCTTCTTTTATGTGACTAAGGCTAACAACACTCATGCCTAGTCTCTCTCTTATGTGGGGGTACCCATGTAGCCTTATGTTGTGTCCCTCTCCAATGTCACTACTAATAATGATTCTTATACCATTGCTAACATTGCTTTGGTTTGATCCCTCTCTTTGATGAGTCTATCGGAGTTGTTGCCAGAATCTGGATAACGCGAGTGCAATGGAGACGTGATCACACGAGATGAAACAAGTGCACACCACATATATGCTAAAGCAATTTGAAAATAACACAAGAAGATAAATTGCACAAGATAAAATGGAGAAAACCAAAATCTGATTAACATGAGATGGCCAAAGTGAGGAATACATATAGGAGAGTATGTAACTCCTCCACAAAAGGTAGACAAGGCACCCCAAGAATAGACTGTAACTCCTCCATGAAAGGTGGTGACAAGGTGCTAAGAATAGAGAAGTAACTCCCATCAAGGGAGTTACTTATGATATTCTTATGACACCTATGACACATTTATGACACACACCTCCACATAAGCTAGCCTATCCCACAAATGTAGGAAAACTCCACGTATGCACAAGAAATACAATTTTCCTAATTAAAAAATAGAAAAAATAAAAACCTACACTAATACCCCCCCATAAATGCAGCTTAGGCGGGTAGTGTGGAAATATAAAATGGGTCCCGGTAGCTAGGCTTGATGAGGTATCCATGTAAATATGTAATCTCCCATAAGATAGAGAAAAGGAGAAAACCCATAGGAAAAAATTCCTCCCCAAAAGAGAGACATAAAAGAAAAAAGAGGCTAGTGGGCCCCTCCTAAATATGATGCTGCTACAGATGTAAACCACACCCCAAGAAGAGCTCATAGATGAATGAACTTGCTCTTAGTGAAAGGTTTGGTGAAGATGTCTGTAACCTGCTCCAAACATTGGAAAAATATCAGGTCAATGACCTGACTATGAATAAGATCCCAAATGAAGTGCATGTGAATCTCTATGTGCTTGGTCTGCTGGTGTTGAAATGGATTCCTGCAAATTTGAATGGTACTCTAGTTGTCACAATAAATGATGGTGGGTTGCTTGATAGGAATGCCAAACTCAGAAAGAATCCCCTAAAGCCAAATAGCCTCAGTAGCTACTTTAACAACTCCCCTATACTCTGCCTCTGTGGATGATATAACAATAACATTCTGCTTCTTGCTAGACCAACTGATATGACCAAAACCTAGAGAAAAACTATAACCAAAAGTGGACTTGCGAGTCTATGAATTGCTCGCCTAGTCTGAATCTATATATCCAACCAAGTCAAGCTCTATGCAAAATTTGTAATGAATCTCGTATCTATGTGAACCCTGTATGTAATGCAAGATCTTCTTAGTTGCTTTCTAATGTAGCTCATGAGGTTCCTGCATGAATCTGGAGACAAGTCCCACTGTATATGATATGTTGGGCCTAGTGTGAGTCAAGTAGATGAGACTACCAACAAGTCATCAATACCAAGTGGCATCAACCAATGGTGAAGAACAGTCAACCTCAAGCTTGACTCCTGATAGAAAGGGAGTCAGAGATGGCTTACAATCAGCCATGTGAAACTGAGCCAATAAATCAAGAGCATACTTAGGCTATGCAAGAGAAATCCCTGAATCTAACTGTGAGATCTCGATGCCAAGGAAGTAGTGCAACAAACCCAAGTCTGTCATGTCAAATCTATCCTAGAGAGATGCCTTCACCACTGCAATAGCCAATGAAGAACTCCCGGTGATCAAAAGGTCATCAACATATAGAACCAAAATCAAGAGCGAATCATCCTGTCGTAAGTAGACATTGGGATCAGAATGGCACCTAGTGAAACCTGTTGTGAGAAGAAAGGAATCCATCTTGGCATACCAAGCATGAGAGGCCTATTTGAGGCCATAGATAGATTTCCTAAGTCTACATACTAAATAAAAATCCTAACCAAATCCTGGTGTTTACTCCATGTAGATCTCCTCCTCTAGGTCTTCGTGAAGAAAGGCACTCTTCACATCCATCTGATGCACATCCCAACTATGTGCTACGACAATAGCCAAGGTGAGTTAGATAGAAGTCATATTTGCAATGGGTGCAAAGGTCTTTGAGTAGTCAATGCCTATCACCTATGAGAAACCCTTGGCGACCAATCACACCTTGTACTTATCAACCGACCCATCTGTTGCAAACTTGGTCTGATATATCCACCTACATCAAACCATCTTTCTTCCCTTAGGAAGCGAAGTCAAATTCCAAGTGTGATTTTTGATTAAGGAAGAATATTCTTCCTCCATAGCACTATCCCACTTAGGTACCCCTGATGCCTCTCAAAAAGTCTATGGATCTGAAACTGAAGTAAAGAAGGCATGTGGATCTCTCTGAAAATCCCCCCTAGTACGTCTGTCATCTATGGGATCTCCTACCCAAGTGCTAGCACTCTCAAGTGTCTATTTGGTCCAAAGTGGCCCGAAAGTGGGTGAGTCAGGTGCTAACTCCTCATCCTTTGACTGACTAGAGGTGGATGACCCTGCATCACTATCCTCACTATCTGAACTTGAAGAAGAAGAAGATGTCTTTGGCTCAAGAACCTTCTATGGCTGATCTGAATCTGACAAGAAATCATCATGAAGTAGATCTGATGAGGGAGAAGAAGTGTCAAGTGTTGAGTCTCTAGGACTCTCCTAAAAATGGACACTTCTCTCGATGAACAACTCATGAGTGACTAGATCTAGAAGGTGATATCCCTTAATACCTTCCAGATATCCTACAAAGATACAAGGCTTGGACTGACATTCCATAGCTTTGCATTTCTTCTTTAGAATGCGGGCCATGATTGGGGATCTGAAAACTCTAAGGTGCTCAACATCAAGTTTCCTTTTATGCCAAGCTTCAAAGGGTGTTATCCCTTTCAAAGCTTTGTGAAGAACCCTGTTTTGAATGTAGCAAGCATAATTGATGGCTTTAGCCCAGTACTGTGGTGCTAAGTATTTGGAGTAAATCATATAGCTACCCATCTCTTTCAAGAACCTATTTTTGCATTCTGTAACCCCATTCTGTGAAGGACTATAAGTGAATGTGCACTGTAAATCAATCCCCTTTATAGTGCAAAACTGATCAAACCTGATGTTGGCATACTCCCCTCCATTATTAGTTTGAATAACCTTGATGGATTTCTCACTCTGTTTCTCAAAAAGAACCTTGAAGTCTAGAAAATTTTCAAACACTTCAGACTTTTTTTTGAGAAAATATATCCAAGTGTACTTAGAGAAATCATCAATGAAAGTGAGGATGTATTTGGCCCTTGTGAAAGATGGTTTGGGAAAGGGTCCCGATATATCACTGTGGACTAACTCCAAAGGTTGTGAAGCCCTCCAAGATTTGCCTTTGTCAAATTTTGCTTCAGGATGCTTCCCAAGTGAACACTCCTCGCAAAGTCCTTTTGAGAATTGGACATGAGGTAAGCCAATGACCATGTCATTTTTGCAAAGTTGCTCAAGGTAGTGGTAGTTAAGGTGGCCAAACCGCTCATGCCACAATTTGCTAAATCCATCTGAATGAGTCAGCAATGCTATTGGAGAAGAATTTGATGCAAAATGTGAGAAGGTATATAACCTTGTTTGGTGATCTACCCTACCCACTGCCACTATAGTATCACCATGCAACTCCTTGATAGCCACTAAATCTGGTGAAAACTCAACTCTCATGCCCCGACCAATGTGAGTGATTTGGTACACTGATAGGAGATTGGTTGAAAGATAAGGAACACTTAGAGCATTATTGAATGTTCCTCCTTCCATTTTTCAACTAACCCTCTCCTTACTACAGAAACTGATGTGTCATCACCCAAACTAATTGAAGTCATGCTACAAGGCTCTAAAGATGAAAACTCAACTAGTGAAGAGCCTATGTGGTGAGAAGCACCCAAATCAATGACCCATGAAGATGTAGAAGCTGCTATAGATACAAGGGCCTTGCCTTTTGCCTTGGTAGAATCTTGGGTAGATGAATTTTGCTTGATGGACTTGGGAACACCTATGTTGTTCTTCTCTAGAAGATGAGTTAGGTGATCTATTTGTTTCTTCATGCATTTGTGTTCATCATGCCCTGTATTTTTACAATAGGCACATTTAACCTTCTTCTTCTTAGGTTTAGCATTGGAGGATGAAGACTCAGTGTTGCTTTTGGCAGGATTGTTGTTTTCTTTCTTCGTCTCCTGGTCCTTGTTCTTTTTTTTTTTTCTCCTTTGTTGAAGTCTTATCCTTACCATTTCTAGCTATCAAAGCTCAGGTTTGAGTAGACTTCATTGTGCCCATTTTAATTAGTTTGTCTTGCTCCCTAGTCAAGTCAGCAATGAATGAATCCAAAGAAGGCATTTTCCATGTAGTGCCAAGGGCACTTTTTGTGGCATAAAAAGTGGAGACAAAGACTGAATAACTTGGACCTAACTTTACAAGAATAGAAAGAATGAGTTGATCATCTTTCTTCTCTATCCTGAATTCTTTCAATTGCAATCTAAGGGCCTTAAACTTAGTGAAGAAGTCCTATAGGGCGTCAAAGTTGCTAGCACTTAGACTTATGAGTTTGTTTTCGAGTTCATGACCTCTCATCTCATCAAGCTTCCCAAATAAGTTTTCTAAGGTGTCCCATATGTCATTGGGAGTCTTAGAGGATTCTAAATGGAAGAGAAGTTTTGGAGACACAGACAAGCTCAGTAATCCATAGGCTTCATCACTATGGTTGTACCACTTGACCTTTTCAGCATCAGTGTTGGGTTTTACTTCAGTACCCATGGTGATCCTATACAACCCTTTGCTTCTAAGAATGATTGACATTTTAACTTTCCATTCATGATAGTTTAAGGGTGTTAGGGGTTTAAGTTGAAAAAAATCCATTTTTAGTTGAATTTAGGTGAAGTTGTGTTGATTGCAAGTTGTGAAATTATGTAAAAAGGAGAATGAAAGCAAAGATTTGCAAGTTGTGAAAAGTAATCACACCCCCTGAAATGTTGAGTCCCTCACAAATATGTAAGTGCACACTCAAAAAATGTCAGACCCAGTCGAGAATGTGTCTTAGAGCAATCTGTGCAAGACTAAAGCAAACAAGACGTTGGACTCAGCCGAAAATGCGTCCCGAGAGACCCAAATTTTAGGCACTTTATAAACTAGTGCATTTTTGACAAATAACAATCCTACATTGTGGAGAATTGAACTAAAAACACTTTTGCAAAAAATGTGACCCAAATCTGAGCTACCATTTGCAAGATATTAAAGGTTCAATTTTCTCGTAAACTAGTGTTTTTGCAAAAAAAAGCACTAAAACAAAAAAAATTGCCTGTTATGAGAGAGAAATTGGCCTTCCAACCACTCATTGGACTTGGCACAGAATGAGGAATCCAAAGGAGGTTGGTGTGAGGGGGAATTGGCCTCCCGCCAACTCGGGCCTCACCCTTTGTCTTCGTAGGTTGAAGATACAAGTTTTAAATGAAAACCCCCAATTTTCCAAACTATCTAAAAAACTAAATATTTAGTCAAATTGACTGATTTTTGTTTTACAAGTCAATTTTAAACTGAAAACAAATAAATCATAGGTAGAATGAAGGATTGCCAAGTGTCCAAGGGGCGCCAAGCAAGGAAGGGGTGCCAAAAACAAACACAGTCCAAATTTTGCTAAAAAAAAACAAAAGAGAAATAACAGACCTATGCTGGACACCGTACGCCCTGATGGCATGTCTATCTTGAAGGCGTAGCAAACATAATTGAAGGCACCTTGCTGGAAGGCGTGTGGCACAAAGTTGACCGCTAACCAGAAGCTAGGCGTTGCTATAAAAAGGATGCGCCATCAAAAAATCTGTGCCATAGCAAGCTGGACATCGTACAGCTGATGGCATGGCTGTAGAAGGATGTTAGGCATGGAAAAAAGTTGGCATGCTATTTCGGGCTAGAAGGACTACTGCGTGGAGTTGCTGCTCCTCCCTCTGCTCCCTGTACTCAATAATGGCACCCAAGCTAACTGCTGAACCAGCCCCTGAAGTGAAGACAGCCAAGACACCCAAAGGCCAAGGATCCCAAGATACAAGAAATGATATTGAAAGATTTTTTATTTATTTTAGATCAGATCTAGAAATAAAAAAATAAAGAGAACTCCACTCCTCTTGATTTCAAAATAAACTAAAAGCATAACCAGACACATGATTATTGGGTTTGCTATGATACCATATCGGAGTTGTTGCCAAAATCTGGATAACGCGAGTGCAATGGAGATGTGATCACATGAGATGAAGCAAGCGCACACCACATAGATGCTAAAGCAATTTGAAAATAACACAAGAAGATAAATTGCACAAGACAAAATAGAGAAAACCAAACTCTGATTAACATGAGATGGCCAAAGTGAGAAATACATATAGGAGAGTACGTAACTCCTCCATAAAAGGTGGACAAGGCACCCCAAGAATAGACTGTAACTCCTCCATGAAAGGTGGTGACAAGGTGCTAAGAATAGAGAAGTAACTCCCATCAAGGGAGTTACTTATGACACTTATGACACACTATGACACACACCTCCACATAAGCTAGCCTATCCCACAAATCTAGCAAAACTCCATGTATGCACAAGAAATACAATTTCCCTAATTAAAAAATAGGGAAAAATAAAAACCTACACTAATAGAGTCCCTACCCATTTGGGGCATCCACATCCATTTGGTCCCCACCCCCTCCTCCATATCTACATCTACAGCATATTGACTAGCCTATACATAATCTCCCCCAAACGCTATCATGTTATAATGTACCTAGAACCAAACTAAGTACTCGTATGTGACCCATGCATCATCAATCTCTGGTCTTGTTGGTAGCCCATCTCGATCAAACTCAAATTCCTCTACTTGTGGCTCAGGTAGTAGAAACTCCATGTCCTCCCTTTGGTACTATAGGAAAGTACTTGGGATACCATATACCAACCCAAGATACCTCCTCACCCTATCAAAAGGAATTAACTCTAACTCAGGGTCCCATCTACCCTCAATCCACCTATAACTCTGTAATGACAATATTTACCTCATAAGACCTACCCATGTAGGAAATTGGGTATACAATCTCCAAATGACATCACCCTTGACCAATGTATATAGCCTATCATGGTACCACTCTAGGTCTCATTCTCCTCCCCTTGGTCCTATGAGCACATAATCATACCTCTAATGCATGAATCCAACTCTATAGTCTAGCTAAACAAATCCATGCTATGGTAACCCACCTAGTTGAAGCACCCTAATGTGCTCATATGCCTAGCAATGTAGCACAAACCCAATGCTGATGCCATACCTCCTATGTGACCTATAACCCCAAATCTCCTGGTATATTTGTGCTAGTAACATATGTGCCCAAGCATACACTATCTGGTCCATAATCATCCCTACTAAAACACCTAACAATACATATGGAAATCTACCACTACTTGAGTTTGTTAGTACATAATAGGTCATAGCCATCATCATCATAACAACTCATGTCACTCCCCTATCTTTATGATATATGGGTGTATAATGGAGGCCTCCTACATGTCACCTCATGTGCATCAAGTCCTCCCCACATAACACATGCATGAGCTCATCCTAATCCTCACTACTGATGTGATCTATCAACTCACCTTATATCAGTAGCTTCAGGATTTGATGGATGTCCTCTAGCAGGATCATCATTTCCTCAATCGATAACAAGAATGTATTAATGGTTGGGTCTTATCTCTTGATGAGTGCCACCAATAAGCCACATCTATGGGCACATGATGATAATATATGATACCTCCCAAGCCCACTGTTATCATGTGATCCCACTCCTAGTTTATCATCACTTGACAGACCTCATCTAAGAGCTATAGCACTCGATCCTAAACTTACAACTGCTCCCTCACTTACAAGGTTAGATGTGTTCCTTAGTATAATTTACCTATCAAAATGCCACCTATGATTATTACCCTAAACCTAACCTTATCCTTCACCTCATCTACGTAAACCCTCACCTAATTTACCCTCAACCACTTTACATAATTTTCCCTACACCTACATTCACCTTACCCTTCACCCATCCTTCCACTATACTTTCAACTTATCCTAAACTGTTAATGGTCAAGTATCAACCAAAGAGAGTTCCTTATGGAGCCATCACTGATCACCCTCAACCATTGATGGTTTGGTGGTGAACCATCAACATTATACACATTGACCACTTTGATAGTCACCTTAGGTGACCAATGATGGTCGATAACAACCATCGATGGTCACTATGTGGTAACCATCGATGATAGACCAAGCCCTAGGGCTTTCCTAAAATACCCAAAACATCAACAAACCTTCCAAATTCTAACCTACCCCTAAACTAATCATCACCTCCACTAGTTCTTACATAACCACTACCCACCCCCATACCTAATTTCATACCCAAATCTTAAAGACCCCTCAATTTAAAAATTCCTACCCTTTCCCACCCACAATAACTATACAAATAATAAATTTAATTACTTCACAACCAACAAATTAAATTACATCATCTACCTCATTCTATGAGCATCATCATGGTGGTAATCTCATAACTACCTCTGCTCACCCCCATGCTCTTCCTTCACCTCTTTGCTTCCTCACTGGATCAACTTCGCTCTGGCCCACAGGATCACCTAATCACCAGTTAGTTAATCTCACACAATCACCACCTTACTCAGCTCACATTAATCTCCAACCATCGATGTTATTCACTCAAGCTAATCACCAATATTGTGGGTCATAATTAACAAATGAGGAAATATAATCCTCATTTGACTTTTAACCATCACCCTTTTAGGGCTGACATCCAACTGCCAACAGTTACTATACGATCACCGATGGTTGACCCTGATCATTGACAGTTGACTCCTCTAATTTTTTTGTCATAACAACCACACATAACCTTCTCTGCCAACCCACCAACCATCCAAATCACCTAGATTTGGTCATTTTAGTCTGACTTTTGCACTTTTTGTGACAACCTTGCCTTGGTCATTTTGACTGCTAAGACTCTCTCACCATATTTTAATAACTTGAACTTGTGTTACCTCTTTATGTACCAACCATTTGTGTCCTCACAGGATCCCATCCTACTTTGGATACTTGAGAACACATTGACCTTGCCTAGGAGATTTGCATTTATGAGTGCAACCATAACCACCATACCTTAATGTAGTCACTTGGTTTACTTGTCATCTATTCTTCTATCACTAACCATGATTTACAAACAACCCCAACTATGGTAGCTTCATCTATGCATGATCTATGTTATCTCACTTAGTCATATTTTGTGCAGATGTTTATGATTCAATGCAAAACCTATCAACCAACCTAGTTCACCCACATTTATCACCCCTTGATCTACTTGTCAAACCTAACATCAAATTTATTTCACCTCATCAATTCCTAGTTTGAGAGGGACCTCCTCTCATACTCAGGTTATTTGACCTTGTACCAACCTTCTATTTTTTATTTTGCAGTTTATCAATACACATTACATAACAAAAAGGGGGAAAATGTAGACACTAAAAAAATATAACTATAGTTCTAGATGTTTTACTAACCCTTATACCACCCTTGAATCCCCTTGGGACCATTTATCTTACCAATCATTAGTGAAAATAGCTAAATTTAGCCAATTTTGACTATGACCCTAACCATTGATGGTCAACCCTTAACTATCGATAATTAACCTTGACCACTGATGGTTTACCCTTAACCAACTCAAGAGTTAAATTTAACTCTTAATCCATCTTGTTTTTTCATTAATAGCTATTTTATCCATTCCATAATCAATGCATGTTAGATTAAAATTAGACATCTTGTTAGACACCTTCTTGAACTTTTTGTTTCACCACTCCCTTTCCTCTATACTAAGAGAGGAAGAGGAGGTGAAAGGAGGATCAAAACTTCATGTGAAAGAGAGTAGATCTTCTTGTGTAGGTATTCTTCTAGATTTTAGCAAACCAGTGACTAGGACAAAGATCAAAAGTGCTACACAACTCGTCAGTCAACAATCAAGGCATTGTCACTGCCAAAATTGCTTCAAAATCTACAACAAACTTTCAGCCAACCTCAACAATCTTGAAACCAACAAAAATAAGGTTAAGTATCTATTCCATACCAAGATTTAATAATTAGTTTCTTTGTGTCATTTCTTATGTCACTTCCTCTTCCATACCACTTTCTTGTGTTGGAGCTTTGAAACTCCAAATACTTCTTTTCTTCCCCAAGACCACCCACAACTTCTTTAAATCATTTGAGCACCCTCTACCTGAACTAGACACTTTTGAACACTACCCTCTATCTCACAACTAGAATCCAACCTAAACTCACCTTCCAAAATCCTCCTACAACCTTCACAACCAAATTTATTTTCCTAATCTAAATCCCATAATAACCACTAATGATCTCCTAATCACTGATGGTTTGACCTTAACCATTAACGGTCCCTAACCATCAATGGTTACCCAACTGTTGATGGTTTGACCATAACTACTGATAGTCTCTATCTATCTTTTTAAATAACAAGATTATTTGACCTATCAGACCCTAACTAAATTCCATTTTCTAAGTTTTTGTCTTATCATCATAGATGATCACTCAATATTTTAAACCATGTTTGATTTATTTAGCATTGATATTTAATCATATATTTCTATAATTAGTCAAAAGCACTTATTTCTTTTTAAATCATTTCTTGTATTTGATTTTAGTATCCTCTGTTATCTGTGCAAGTAATTATCTTTCATTTTTAGAACTTGATTATTTTAAAAGTGTGGATTGATAGCCTCCAAAGAAGCTTACACTTTTTGGATCTAGCTCATGCTAGGAAATCCATCCTAATACCCAAATAATCAACTATTTCTTTAGTGCTTTCTTATCTACAAGTCATTTATCTCCAAACAAAAAGGAGTTTCCACAATCATTTGGATCAATGCACATAAAACATATCAAGTGCTACTAACCTCACCCTTATTTCAAGTTTTACAACTTTCTTTCTAAAGAAAATAAAGCAAAATTTTAGTAAAACACTATTAGATGCTTCATTTTAAAATAAGCTAAAAAATTCCATCCATTTATGCACTTGCTAAAGATAGGTCTTACATTCTCTTGGAATGAAGAGTGCTAAAAGCATTCAATTAGCTTAAAGAATATCTTGCTAACACACCTATTTTTTTACCATCAATGCCAAACAGGCCATTACTTCTTTACCTATCAACAATCAAGAATGCCGTAGGAGAAATTTTGGCACAACATAACAAACAGGGTAAGGAACATGTAGTGTATTAACTCAGATGAACATTGTTCATGTATGAGCACAACTATACGCTAATTAAAAAACCCTATTTAGAAACAGTGTTTATAGCCCAAAGTTGCATCATTATATGTTTAACAATAAGACCATTATTATTGCCAAAGTAGATCCACTCAAGTATCTACTTTCTAAATAAGCTCTACAGGCTATATGGAAAAATGGATTATGCTATTGAGTAAGTTTGAAATTAAATATGCTAGCCAGAAGGCCATTAGGGGGAAAGTAGTCATAAATTATCTTACTGAAGCTCCTCTTCAAGATATTAAACCTCTTACATTTGGATTTATAGATGAGGCCATTATGACTATTGAAGAAGTAGATGCACTTCTTGAGGCTGAATAGTGGAATGTTTAATTTGATGGATCATTCATGACTCATGGATCAGGGGTTAGAATATTATTTTTTATGTCACAAGGGGATCTAATTCCCAAGACCTTTTGCATTGGATTTCCTTGTACCAATAACATGGCCAAATACAAAGCACTCATTACAGGGATTCATCAGTTAGTATAGTAGAACATTCCATATTTACTAGTGTATGGCAATTCTTAGTTAATCATCAATTAGGCCATAGACCTGTACTAAAATAGAGATGATAAGTTGGCACCTTATAAAGATATGATCGATACTCTCAAATAGAAGATTACCAACATCTAATTTGAAAGAATACCTTGAGTCAATAACTAAACAATTACTACCATGGACACTATTAGTTCCATGATCCAAATCACAAATAGAGCAAGGGATTATCAATTTCTTGTTGAACATAACTTAGTGCCGACACATGTACAATCATCTATTGAGACGGTTTGTGACATTGTTAGTCCTATGTCTCCCTAGTACTCAAACATATATGCCTATCTTTAAGACCAAACCATGCCTCTTGTTTTATCATGTAAAAAATAAAAATCCTTCACCCCTAAAGCCTCTTACTATACCCTACCAAGATCAACCTTGTATCATATAAGCTATGATATAACTATGCTTCATTGTTTACCTTTGATAGAATTCAGATTAACATTTAGAGAAGTCTATGAAGGAGTGTGTGGAGCCCACACCAATGGGGGGAAATATTAGCCAAAAATTTACTGCATATTGGTTATTACTAGACAATGATATAAGTAGATGTAATTATAGATGTGAAGAGGTGTGTCAAGTGTCAAAATCATGCCAATTTGATTCATAATATGGCCAATACACTCAAACCATTGAAAACACCATGGTCATTCTCAATGTGGGGACTTGACCATCAAGAAGATCAATCCCACATCTTCAGATAGTCATAAACACATCTTGACTGCTACTAAATACTTCACTAAGTGGTTGGAAGTCATTACCCTCATTAAATCATCAATAAGTAGGTTTCCAAGTTCATATTCAACCATCTCATTTGCTGCTATGGCATCCCCTCTGACATTATATCTAATAATGGTAGATCATTCAAGAACAAAGATGTGAAATCACTTTGTTCTCAATACCACATCAAATAACATTTTTCTACCACCTACTATGTACAAGGCAATGGCCAAGCTAAGGATTCTAATAAAACCATTGCTAACATTCTAATTTTTTTATCAATGATGCTAGTTGTAGTTTTTTAACGCCCTCCAGGCATACCGTATCACATTTTTTAATTCAAGAGAAGCTACACCCTATTCACTTGTTTATGGAACTAAATCCATTTTTCTTATTGAGGTCAAGTTGCCTTCTATCTAAATTTTTTTATAGTACATCATTAAAGACAAAGACTACATAGTGGCTCACTTACAATAGCTAGAGCTACTTGATGGTAAATGTTTGTCCACCTTAAATAATCTTCAAGCTTATTATAATCAACTAAAGGGCCAATAAAATAGGCACATTAAACATCATGAATTCGAGCTTGGTGACCTAGTGTTAAGAGAGAATTAAAAAAATTTAAATGTTGAGACCAAGAAAAAAATAAAGTTCCAACCAAACTGGTTAGGGCCCTATGTATTTGTTTCCAATTATAGTTCTAGAGAATATAGGATCACTACACCATATGGATATGAACTTGATGAACCAATGAACATAATGCACCTTAAACATTTTTATGCTTGAGGGACTCAAATTATTGTCTACAAGGATTGTCTAAATTATGCCACATTATACTAACTCTTTGTTAATATACGTTTTACCATTATACCATACCCTTAACCCTTTGCCAACTGGTTATTTTTACCTATCCCCACCTATTATGTTTGGCCTTGATTTTGACTCATTTTTACTTCAAGCAAATTTAATGGTTGATGATAGATTTAGTTCTAGCAGCTGTTTTAGAATCAAACATTTGAATTGCAGTATGTGAAAGCAGTCTGATAGTGGTCTTCATAATTACATACTTCATTTGTTGTTACATTCCCACCTTGTGCTACTAATTATAACCACCTATGAGAAATTCATATCACTAACCCTTTGTTGTTGTTTCCTAATTATAACTACCTATAGGAAAATTAGGGACAAGACTATTACCATGCATTACTACATCACCATACCATTACTATTATCATTTCCCTTACCATTTACCTTTATCTAGAACTTGTTGGTACTTAGTCAAATGCCTTTTGTATAGGCATAACTATGGTGAATTGAGGTCCTATAGGACCATGTAGGTAACACTTGATTCACATTAAGGTCAGCTCATTCACCCATTTGCCATGCTCTCACTATTTTGAGAGTTTATACCACATTGTATCTTGTAATTCTCTATTGAGTTGAAATACCAAAAACACCAACAAATTATAATTAATTTACCACCTTCAATACTGAAGGTGGAACTATAGTGACTTGAGTTCCTATAGGAGTATGTAGGTAGTGCTCAATTCATGTTGAGGTCAGCTCAGTCACCCCTTTTTTACACTCTCGCCATTTTGTGAATTGGACCATGTTATATCTTTTAATTCTCTATTGAGTTGAGATACTAAAAACACTAATACATTGGAAGCAATTTACCACCTTCACAATTGAATGTAGAACTTTAGTGACTTGAGGTCCTAATGGGACTATGTAGGCAATGCTCAATTTATAGTGAGGTCAACTTAGTCACCCCTTAGCCACGCTCTCACCATTTTATGAGAAAATTAATCCACATTCTCACCATTTTATGAGTTGGACCATTATGTATCTCTTAATTATTGATTAAGTTGAGATGCTTAGAAAATTCCAAAAACTCTTGAAAATCTAGAAAACCTTAAAATTCACAAAAACACAAAAATTATCTTAGAATTTCTACATGAGATATAAAGCAATAAAAATTTTATAGGATGGGTCAACTCATCTATTTAGTTTCATTTCTAGACCACCTTGATCTTTTTTCTCCCATTTTTGGGAGAATTACATTGGCCTGAGGTTTGCACATAGTATGTTGACATCACTTGGATACATGGAGTATATCAGGTTAGCTTGGCTATACCTTTCTTTAATTTTTGACCACATCTTTACCTTAAGGATCCTAAGACTCCTAACTATCTCATGAGTAACCAATTATCATTTAGTTTTCCCATACTTATTGGCCTTTAGCCATACACTCTCATCATTTTACAAGATGATGTTATGAGCATCGTGTATTCAAATTTGATACACAAATGACCATTTGGATTTTTTTACACTCTCTCCATTTTATGAGCCATTTTTGTTTGAATGTTCTCATTATTTTTTGAGCAAATTTATTTAATGGTCTCAAGATTTTATGATCTCATTCTCATTCCAAGCCTTAGATGTAGTAGACACTATGAATTTCCAATTCAGTTTATTTGTGGATACTCATCTCTTGACTTTTAGTGTGGTTTTAGCCTAAATCATCCTCTTATGTTTGTGTGATTTATTTGTGTTGATGCTTTCATGATTGTGGAATGTCATCCCCTCTTTTCTCATGTACTCATCCCTATTTTTCTCTTCAAGTCAATCATATTTCTTATCATTTATTTTCTTCTATCTCATAACCCGAGAGGACTATATTTGGCTTGAAGTTTATGTTTGATCTTGTATCCATGGAACTATGTAGGTGGTATCTGTTAGAGTATATATTTCATGCATCTTTTCATGTTTTCTAGTGTATTAGTTAGCTATTTTGTCTTGTAGTTGGTTTGTCCTATGTGAGAATTTATCCCACATTGGTTAGTTTAGCTAGTTTAATATTTTGCCTTGCCTATATAAGTAATTGCTTACCTTTGTACCAACATCTCATTATCTATTATTCTAAATAATCATTTGGTTTAATTTGTGTTGTATTCCATTTATCTATAGTTACATTTACAATGTTTTTGTTGTGAACCCTTCATATCTTGGCTTCATGAAATGTTTTTACCATTCTTAACATGGTACCAGAGCTTTGAGAGTTTCAACCATCCATTAAGCTAACAAGATTCTATAATCTTCCCTTGTCAGATCTACAACTCAAAGAGGAAGCGTACGAGGAGATCTTAGTGCCTTTTGATGCCCTTCAAACACTTTTCAAAGATTTTGAAGTTTTTTGTTTTCTAAAGATTTTGTTACTTCTGAGGTAGTAAAATAGTGTATAATCTAAAGCAGTGGAGAGAGGCCCCTTGGTGCATTTCTTCCATGTACTTGATTTTATCTTGGTGGATCACCAGAAATATTTTGAGAGAGGATACATTGGGGTTTGTGCACCATCAAGTGGAATTGGAAATTCATAGAAGCTTATGTGGCATGATGAAGGATATTCTTGGATCTATGTTGAAAGCATAAATAGAGATCTATAGAGTGGAGCATGGCATTTTGGTAGAGCCCTGGTTTTCTATTTTGTCTTTTTTAGATAAGTGTTAAAACACCAACATGTAGAGCATTAAATTTTTTGTCTTGAACTACGTTGTTTCTCCTTTGGACTAAATTCTTGCTTTAGATCTAAGTTTAGCACTGAAAGAGGAGTGGCATTATAGGAGATAGTGCTTGCTTGAGGAGGGAAAGCATTGAATTTTGAAAACACTATATTTTAGATGTATTTCCTTTCTCTTCAAAGATCTTCACTAGAATTGGTGAAAAGACTAGATCTGCATACTAAATAAATTGACACTTTCTCTCTATGTGAGGAATTCCTTTTTGTTGAATTCTTTTTTAGCTAGGCACTTGTGTGAGCAAACTTGGATGGATTTTTCATCCTTTTTTGTTATGATTGGATCTACTTATTGGAGGAAGGAAGCATTGAAAACCTGAGGCCTTTGGAGGGATCTGAGCCCAAAGAAAATAATAATCCATCATTTTCTACTCTTCACATAGCTAGAAATTCATTATTTTTTCCTTAATAGTTGTATTTTTTCCTTAAGAGGAAGTCCAACTCACTTGTATGCATATAGGGGCCACCCAACTGATTATTTTTCAATTTTATTGGATTTTTTAAATTTGTGAAAACATTCGGGTTCTAACGAGTGGTTGGATGGCTATGTTCTTTTTCATTTTGGTCACTAAATCCAATTTGTAGTGTTTTTTAATTATTTTGACCTATTTTTATGAGAAATTGTAACACTTGTATCTTTTGAATCATAACTCAGATTTGATTTTTTTTTTTTTTTTTTTTTAAGTTCATATTTTTCAATTCTATATCTATTGGTGTCATTAAACTATAAAAAATAACTATTTTATAAAATAGCAAAATTGGGGGAGTCCTATAATACAATCTTTTGGGGGGTTGTCTCGGTACTAATTTTGTGCACCATTTGCATTATTTCTGCTCTTTGGTTATTGTTATCATGGATTATACTTCTAGTGTTGACCATTATGAGGCTTTGTCTACACATAATTACCACATATGGATACCTTGAATGGAAACAATCATAAAGCGTAAAGGATTATGGTCCCTAGTGAATGAAATACAACCACAATTTACACGAGAATTTGAAAATTGTTAGCATCAATGTAAGTTTGAAAAATGTATGGACTTGATTGGGAGTTATGTGAGTGACAATATTTTGTTTCATTTTGATGGGTTTAATTTTCCATTCAAAATATGGACTAAGTTAAAAGGGTTGTTTGGGAAAGTAGACCACTTGAGAGCGATGCAACTTGAAGTGGAGCTTACTTCACTTAAGCCAGATGACTTTGCTTTCATTGTAGATTACCTCACAAAGTTTAAGCATTTATTGACATAGTTGAAGGGGATTAGATGAGACAAAAATGATGAAGAGTGTGTATACTTAATCTTGTCTAAGTTGAGTGGCCCATTCCAAATCTTTGCTTCTACCTTTTTCTCTAATATGGATGCATTAGATACCACATTCAAAATATCAAATTTAGAGTAATTTTATGAGAGACTCACTAGGGAGGAATCCAAATTGTATCACCTTGAGTCTTCCACCTCTTAAAAATATTTAGTGGCCTCACATCCTAAGACTAAAGTAAAATCTAAGGGTAAAAAGAAGAACACTCCTCTCCCTCAAATGCACCTAATTCCACTAACACTTCTACATATAAACCTAAATCATCTTCCAAATACAAGAATAAGTCTAACCTATCTTACTCCTATTATGGGGGGACTATGAAGAGTCTAGGTGTTTTAAGAGAATGCAAGCCTTAAAGGATGCCATTAGGAAACACAAGATCTCTATCTCCACTCCTTTGAAATCTCATGAGTATGGAAAAGCACTTAATGTTGTTGGGAGATCACAGTTACCTATTTCAGATAGTTGGGTTCTAGATTTTGGTGCGTCACACCATATGACTTATATCAAGGAGTCCTCTATATCTGTTGGTCTAATTTCCACTTCCAACATTGATTTTGGAGATTCTTACTTCATTTATGTTAAGGGGAAGGGTGATATACAACGAGATGGTGGCCACATCAATGATGCATTATATGTTTCAAATATCACCACCAATCTCTTTTTAGTGTATCAGATTTATCATTCTAGTCAAAGAAAGATAATAACTTTCACACCATAGGGTGTTGAAGTTTGATTTTTGTTAGAGCCACACACACTCATTACACAAGGTGTTGTTGATCATAGTTCTCAAATTTACTATTTTGAGGGTTTTGATGATACTCCTCATGCAAACTCTGAGAGTCAGCTTTGGCATGAGAGATTTGGACACCTCAACTATAGATATTTGAAGGAGTTGAGCACTCATAACATCTTAGAGGGTATTCCTATAATTTCATGTCTTGATGGAGTCTGCCCTAGTTGTCCATTAGGGAAACAACATCATGATCCATTTCATAAAGGCATGTCCACGATATTTTCTTCACCACTTGAGCTTGTACATAGTGATTTGATGGTCTTTCCTACTCCTTTCAATGGAGATAAGTATGCATTTACCTTCATTGACAATTTCTCGAGGCATAATTGGGTTTATTTCCTCAAGTACAAGAGTGATGTATTTTCTCACTTAAAATTCTTTAAGGCTTTGTTCAAGAAACAATCATCGAGTTGCATTAAGAAGCTTTGTACAAATAAGGGGGGAGTACTTCAATTAATAATTTACTAATTTTTTAGTATCCCATGGTATTATTCACCAACATTTTATTACACATATTCCATAGCAAAATGTATTATCAGAGGGGAATAACCAAACTCTAAAGGAAATGGCTAACTGCATGATGCATTCATGAGATTTACCTCCTATCTATTAGGCAGAGGCAGTTAAGTGAACTATATTTAGAACTGCACACCACATCAAGCACTTGAGCATATGAATTCAGAAGAGACTTGGTCTAGATCCAATCTTGATGTCTCATTTTTTTGAGTCTTTGGGAGCCTTGTTTGGGCATTTGTACCAAATAAGAAAAGTAAAGCATTGGACAAGAAGAGAAAACCTTTGTTTTTTAAAGATATTGTGAGGTAATAAGAGCTTATCATCTTTTAGATCTTGATACTCATGATGTTCATTTTTAAACTCATATATAGTTTGATGAGAATTTCACATCTCATGACTCTTCATCTTCTTCCATGCCTACTTCTTCTTTCCATGATTCACCTCCTCTTAGGGATTCATTCTTTGAAGAGCCAATTCAAGAGATTCTTGAAGAGGTTATAGAAGATGAGGATCTTGTTCATACTGATGTTGCCACTATGGTGAGATGGGCTCATACTATAGTTGCTAAAGAAACACCATTCATACATGATCTTCCACTTACTTGACATTGTCGACACATTCTATAGCTACTAAAATTTTATGTCAAGCATTCTTTGGAGATCCACTATATTTTTCACAAGCTTATGGGATACAAGAGTGAGATGATGTGATGACAGATGAGTATTCTTTAACTCTTCATAAGGGAATAAAGTTGGTTAGGTGTAAGTGGATTTACCACACCAAGTATGTAGTTGATGGGTCCATTGACAAGTATAAGGCATGTCTTGTTGCAAAGGGGTTCTCACAATTTAAAGGTATTGACTATTCTAAGACTTTTGTGCTTATTTCCAAGATGGATTATGTTTGCCTTGTTCTTTCTATAGCTACTTCATAGAGTTGTTTAATATATTAGATGGATGTTAAGAGTGCCTTATAACATGGAGAATTGCATTAGGAAATATATTAGAGCATCTTGTGGGGTTTGTTCATGATTTTTCTCTTGTTTATCGACTTAGGAGGTTTCTTTATGGTATCAAATGTGCCCCTCAGGCTTGGTATGTGAAGATGGATTCTTTTATTCTCTGTATTAGCTTTATTTGTTACCACTCCGATCCCATAGTGTATATTCAATGTATTGGGGAGGACATTGTTATACTGATCTTGTATGTTGATTATCTACTTCTCACAAGTAGATTCTCTTCTTAAATTCAGTCTATTTAGTAGGCACTTTCAACACAGTTTGACATGATAGATCTTAGTTTTTTTCACTTCTTCTTTGGTTTATATACTTCATAGTCAGATACAAGGATTTATTTGAGTCAAAATAAGTACACCCTTGATATTCTTCAACATTTTGGCATGGCTGATTGCAAGCCAAGTTCTCCTTTTTAGTCTAGAGTGACTCTCACTGCCTCTTGTACTAATCCACTTTGTGATCCTACATTTTATAGGTCGATGGTAGGGAGCCTTATATATTTGACCCATACTCACCTTGAAATTTAATTTATATTTGGGATTGTATATAGGTTTACACATGACCTTCATGACAATCATTGGCAGGCTACTGAGAGGATTTTTAAATATCTTCGAGGCACTACTCATCTTGGATTACACTACACCAAGTGTTCTATGCAATTTATTGGATATAGCTATTCATTTTGGGTAGGTTATCTTGATGTAAGCATTCCACATCTGGCTACATATTTTGTCTTGGTTCTTCACCTATTGATTGGTTGTATAAAAAGAAGTGGGCTATTGCCCTTTCATCTACAAAAGTTGAGTACAGGGCATAAGTTACAATGAGTCAAAATGTTCTTTGGGGGCTTCATCAGTTGTTGATAGAGATTGGATTCATGTAGGATTCACCCACTATACTTTGGTGTGACAATCAGAGTGTAATTCATATATATCACAACCCAATTGAGCATCAGTGGACCAAACACATTGAGGTACATATGTACTTCATTTGTTAGCACATTCAAGATGGAATTCTTAGCTTGGAGTATATTTCAACTTAGTATCAGGTTGCATACATATTCAAGAAGCCTTTTACATCACCTCATTTCCTTGAGTTTCATGACATGCTTGGGATTTTAGAAGTTTTACTTAGGGGTTGATTGTAGGACATCTTTCATCTTCATTTCATGGATACATATTGTACATGAGTACCTTATCAGGCTTAGTTACCAGGATTCATACTGTGGATATGCCACTATTTATATTTTGGCTTTTGTTAGCCACTAGCTTCACTTGAGTGGGGGTGTTAGAGTATGTATTTCATGCATTTTCTCATGTTTGATAGTGTATTAGCTAGTTATTTTGTCTTATAGTGGGTTTATCCTAATGAATATTTATCCCACATTGGTTAGTTTAACTAGTTTAGTATTTTGCCTTGCCTATATAAGTAAGTGCTTTTTTTGGTACTAGGATTTCATTATCTAATATTCAGAATAATCATTTAGTTTTCTTTGTGTTGCATTCCATTTGTATGCAACTACATTTATCATGTTTTTGTTGTGAACCCTTCAAGTCTTGGTTTCATGGAATGTTTTTACCATTCCTAACAACATCCACTTGCCTAGTGCATTTGGAGTCAACTCAACTACCCCTTCTTTTTCTTTTATCCACCCCCCATTTTTCTTGTTTTGTTTCATTGTCTCTTATAGCTTAGGGAAATGTTTATTTTTTTTCTATTTGTTTCATTGTCTCCTATAGCCTAGGGGTAATTTTGTGCTTTTTTTCTTGTGTTGTTTTACTTGTACCATTACTACCTAGATTAGGGGTCACTATGTCACCATAAGTAATACCACTATTATACATGTATGAATAATTTGTTTTATATTTGCACTAACATTGTGATTAACCATTGTTTGTGTATTATTGTTTGTTTAGTTTAGTTTGCTTATTTTTGTGTGTTTAGATTAGTTTATTTCATACAACTTTCTTTGCTTTGGATTATTTAGTTGTTTTAATTATTTTATTTGTTTATTTTTCTTTGTCTGTATTGCTTGTTTGTCAGTGTTTTATTTATTGGTGTTTTGTTCTACTTATTTGTGTTTCATTGTGTTTTATTTTTTTGTGCTTATTGGTTTTTTTTATTTTGTTTCTATAGTTTATTTATTTTATTGGTTTTATTTATTAGTTTTATTCACTTTTATAGTTTGTTTATATTTTTTTTTGGTTTTTTGTTTGTTTGTATAGTGTTAGTTTGTTAGCATTTTTGTTTGTTTGTTTTGTTTGTTATTTATTTTTATTTATTTTATTTGTTTGTTTTGTTTTTTATTTTTCCCTTTGTTTCTCGGTTGCTCTAAGATTATTATATTTTGCTTACACTTCAGTCTTGATTATCCATATAATGTACTTCATTGAGAATTTTTGTATTTAATCTTACACTTGATTATTTGATATATGTACACTTGGGATTTGATTATCCATATCTTATTCCTAAGTTGTTTATATTTACATTTAAATTATGTTTTTTATGTTTAGGGTATATATTTACATTTTAGTTATCCATAAATATCATGCATAATATCAAAATCTAAACAAAAAATGTGCAAAAATTCTATTATAACAATGCAATGGCAGTACTTCTCTAATAAATCAAATCTAGCCAAAAACCCAAACACATGCCTCTAAATTACCTAAAAAGCCCATCACCCCATTTTTATTCTATTAACAACATGATTGAGCTTGGTGAATTCATGATGGTGTTTCAAAGCATCTAATATGGTCTAAGAATCCATAAAACATCAAACTCAACACATGAAACCATGAACCAGACCTACAGTGGCGAGAAATCTCATGTTTTTAGACTATGTCAACTCTGTAGGTCTATAATGAAGGTTAGTGGAAAGTTTGTGTTGTTCTTATTTGATAAGAGGCCCTAAATCAATATAAATATAATATCATTTGTATCAAATATCATTTAGACACAGCTACAGGTAGAAGAGCCACTCTAAGAATAGGGTTTCAATGAAGTTTGAGCTTGGAATGTACACCTATAGGTCTACACACCAAATTATGGAAAAAAGATGAAAGTTTTGGGTTGAAAATGAGTTTTAGAAGGTTAATAAGCATGTTATAGACATTGGGTAAGATTAAAAGAGTGTTTATACTCTTTGTCTTGAGAAGAAATCATCAGAAAGGCCATTAGGGCTAAACTTGAAAAATTGCCTACAAACCCTAACCGTGGTTAAAATAAGTTCCAAGATTATTGAGGGAGTCAAATGACCTAGTTACATATATGTATACCTTTTAAGTGTGAATAATACCTTAAGAAGACATTTAAAACCAAAAATAAGTAGTTTGAAAATACCTTTTTTCTCAAGGCACCATCTCGAATAAGCACCTACAAGTTCGTAAGCTTGAGAAGGTCATCTTTCTCATGTGAGAAGTTGGTTGAACAAGTGCATGGGTAAAAATTCCATTATGTTATGTTAATAAGTTTGGTCTACTCCAAGTTCATGGAATCTAGAAATCAATCAAGGGGTTGTACTTTATGAATAATCATTAAGAAGTTAGAGGCCTCAAAACTACTAAGAAACCTTCAAGAGAGCTCGATGACTGTGAATGATGGTTTAAGTGACCCTAATAGACCTAAATTACCTTGAAAATCTTTGGATGATATATTTAGGCCTCATGAGTACCTATTGAAACATTAATTTGGCACATGAGAAGAAAAGTACATATAAAAGGGGCTTGAAACTTCATATTTGATTTGATTTGTGTGATCTAGGAATTTGAATCAAGAGAGGATGGTTAGTATGGTGTTAGTTCAAAAATTGAAAACAAAATGATAGAAACACACTAACTAGCATAACATCTCTAGGTCTAGACACTAGGGAGAGCTTAGTTAACAAAAAAAAATGACAAACACAACTAAAAAGTAAGGAATAAAACACAAAAATTCCTTCACCTTCCTTGGATGTTCCAAATGCCTTTGTAGTGGTGGCTTGCTCGGCATGTGCTCATGAAGTCCTTGGCAATGGAAGCTTGGTTACTTCCATCTCTCCTTGGCACCTTTGGCTTGTGGATTGGCTTGGATTGGAATCAATTTAACATTATAACTTTGCATAATCAAATCTTTGAATATATTTGATCATAATAACTTTACACCAAAATAGGCTAGAAATGATGTTGTGAGACCTCCTATTTATATATTTTTAGATTTGATTAGAATCAACCTCAACCATCCATCTCAAGATTGAGATGTGTGGTTGAAGATTAATTCAACTTTTGGAATTAAGTTTGTAATTATCCTCATCATGACATTGGAATAAGGGGAAATTAAGAGGCATGGAGGGCATCATGGAAGGCATTGATGAGCCATGGAGGGCATGAATCATGATATTTATGGCATTTATGGCCTAGGGATGTCTTCCCAAAAAATGAGGTCACTTGATGATGCATATATTCAATATTCATTTATAAAACAAATTATTCAACAAGTTTTCATGGAATTCTTAATTAGGCCTTGATTTGGATTAATTAGCTCTTAAGCATGATTAAGCACATTGTGCACAAATTACCCAAATTGATCAGAATGCCTTGTTATTGGTCCTAAATTTGATGGATTAGAATTGGAAGGCACTATAAGATGCATTGGAACCATATTCCCATTTAGAATGTTACCAACAAAAAATAACAAAGGCACACATCTTATGCAAAATATTTGATAGGAAAGAGCAATCCATAGCACCCAGGTGTAAATTTAGTATTTTGACTTAGAATGATCTGATCAAAGTTAGCTAGCTAATAAATTGCATTACTCCATTTGATGATACCCTAGCCAAAATTGGCACTTAAATCTGTTAGTTTCACATCATTTAGCATGTTTTAGTGTTTTTAGGCCAAATTGTGCATTTTGGGTGGAAATTGGTCAAAAGCTTGGTTGGAGGTTATCGATGGCCAGTTTTAGGTGTCTAAAGTTTGTCCCTATTTGGTAATATGTTTCAAATCATAGGTAAAGCAATGTATTCTCAAAGAATGAGAAATGTCATGTATGTCAAAAAGAAGATGATGACTGAAGAAAAAATCTCCAAATGGTTTTAGGAAGCCTATGATGATGCCCCCTCAAGGGAGTGGCCATCATATTTGTTAATGGATGGTCCCTTGAAAAGAAACAAGAAGACAGGTAGAATTAACCCACAGTTGAGATTAATCCAAATGAGAAAATTCTTGCATGCATTGATGTAAAAAGGATGTTGATTTTCCCAAAGATAGTTATAATTAGGAATAAAAGTCAAAATAATGATTTATCGATAGGCGGTTATAATCATTAAGAGGACCTAGATTGGGTAAAGATTATTGTGCCCTAGTTAGGGCTGATTAGAAAGCATAACTCAAGGATATAACCTAGAGTATAGATTAAAGATGAGTAGGTGAAAAGTGATGAAAGAGATGAATAAAAGAATAAGATTGATCAGTGTGAATGATTTAGTTGTACCTGCCAATGAGGAGATGCTTGTCCTGATTAACAATGACAAAACTAGTTTGACCAATGGGTTAATTTGATCAAGGGTGGGATGGGAGGATCTACCAAGGTGCCAAGGAGAAACTTCTATAGCTCCATTGATTTTAGACCTTCTTGAAGCTATTTTTTGTTGTAGAATGTGATGGTAGGCTTCATGATAGAACACCATGAAGACTTGGCCAAAATATGCATGAGGACTGACTCCTAATATTTAATAAACACTTGAAAACAATGCACCAATAATAGAAACCATGATGATAGTGTTGACATATGAATATGGATAGACTCAAGAATAATGTGTGTAAGGAATCACCTAATGAACACAACTATACTAAGTAGAGGCAACAATGCTAAAAACAAACAAATATGGAAGTGAATAAACAAATAAAGAAAAAGCTTAAAAATAAAATCAAAAGAAAGCATCATAACAATGATAATGCCCTAGTACGGTGGATCGAGGATAACTAACTAGGCTTAGATAAGAAAAATGTTTTTTAGATTTTTGAAATGTTATGACTATTTTTGGAATTTTGAGCTATCTTAACTTGTTAGATAATGACAAGATACCTACTCTCAAAATGATGAGAGCATTTGGCTTAGGTTGCTCACAAAATGGTGAGAGCGTATGGAAAGGGGGACTAAAGTGACCTTAACATGAATTGAGCATAACCCACATAGTCTTGAAATGACCTCAAGTCATAGAAATTCCATCCACATAAAAGGTGGGGAAAAACCAACTAGGTCCCAACAAGTTCTCAACTTTGGCAAATGGCTAATGAAATGAAAACAATGATGACAAGGTGATGTGGTAATGCATGATAAAAAAAATTTGTTCTTAGTTTGCCCATAGGTAGTTATAACTAGGATACAATGGCATAGGTCAATGATACTAATTTTCTTGTAGATGATTATAATTAGTAGCGAGACTAGTGAAACACTGATTTGTCCATAGGTAGTTATAATCAGGATCACATAAATAAACTTTATGGGATGAAAGATATCTTACCAAATCAACTTTCACACTACTTTCATAGACTATCATTTAAACATAGACTTTATTGATTATTGAAACTTCATTGAAATCCCCCCACAAAAAGTGTGGGAAGAACCAACTGAACCAAGATCAAAACAGGATTGGGTAGGATTATAAAAAATAGGCTTTGGTCTAGATAGGAATGGAATGATAGGATGACATGGTATTGCTTTAAGATAATGATGGTTTTGATAATTGGGTTAAAATTGTAGGAGGGTTTCCCCCATGTGATGGGGTGAATGGCAAGATCTTTGATAATGGAAAATAGGCATATAGCAATGAAATGGTATGGTACATTTTTAGTCTTGGGTATGGTTTTTGATTATATTGTTCCTACTGATGGGGAGATGCACATCTTAATCAATAAATGATATAAATAAAATACTTGATCATGTTAATTACTAGCCCACACTTCATCTAAATAACTGCTCTATCAAGAATGGCATGTAGATTTGGTTGCTAAGAATGCTTTTGTGATCTTCATTGGTCATTGATTTTGATTCCTTCAAACATCAAGATAAGGTATTTTTATAGCCTCTGTAAAGGAAAGTGTGGCCATGGATGGTAAATAGGGACAAATAATGGATGGTAGGTTTGATTTTGAAATGAAATGGTGGATGATAATGGAATGTATAATGGTGGGGAAATAAATGAAGAACAGGACTTTCAGTCACATGTAATGTTGTTGATGCTTGATTTGACATAATTTTGGTTGTGACGAGGCTAAAGAATTGTTCTCTCGATAGGACCATTATATTTTGTTGTTGCTTATGTTTGAGAGTAGCTACCATCTGATTAGGCTGTAGATAGGAAACTATTTTGATTTGATCTTTGATTTTGTCTTCCTCAAGTACTAAAGAACTTTTATGCTCAGCTATTGGTGCCTAAAATAGGTTTTCACCAATAAATTTGTTTGTATTTTCTTGTAGCACCTCTAAGAAGGTTTCACTAAAAAATGTGGACTTTTGACTTTGATTGTCTTCTAGTGTTTTCAAAAAAGTTTCACTAGAAGATGCTGAGTTATGACTTTGATTGTCCCCTAGCACCTTCAAAAAAGTTTCACTAAGAGAGTGTTCTTCTGCTACATGAATGTTGTCTTGGCCTCCTTACTCTTCTTAAATAGTTATGTCACCATGGATGTAATTCAAAAAAGTGTTATTTTATTGATCCTAATTGACACTTATGGGAGATGGAATGTCAATAATATAGCTATCTTGGTTGATGGTTATGGTATGTGGAATGGTAATGGAATGGGGAGAGGTTGCACAATCCTCGTAGAAGATACTAGGATAACTTATATCGAAGCTGAAGTAATCATCTTCAAAAATTGTAGAAGGATCACAAATGTATTCATAGTGATTTTCAAGGCATACATAACCAATGTTATAATAGTCATGAACATATTTTGTATCTGAATCGGATTCTAACTCAAGGGACTCTGAATCTGATGTTGAGATTGATGTTGATTTAGATTCAAATTATGATGCTAAATCTGATGTCGATCTGAGAGTAAAACCTGACTCTAACTCTGATTCTTCATATGATGGGTACTCTGTTACAATGATGTCTTGTTGAATATTTGTTTTTGGAAAAGTAATGGCCTATAATGGCATAATGGGCTCCATAAAGACTGGTTTGTCAAAGTGAGTCTCCTCTATAATGGGAAAAAGCTCAAGAGACAACTCCTTAGAGATTGGATTTTTAATAGGAGGCTCTTGAGAAATAGGCATATGGTCAATTTAATGATTTTCCCAAAGGTGGTTATAATCATTAAAAAGTGACTTAGTAAAGACTAGATCATCAGAGTGAGACTCCTTTACAACTGGTATAGGATCAATAGGCAATTTATCATAGGTTGACTTATCACAAATGGTTGATTCAATAAAAACATCTTGGATTGGTTGGTTCTCTTGGCCTTGGTTTTTAATGAGTTGGAAAATATTAGTTTTAAACACAACTTAGTCTTCAAATGATTGGATCAATTGAGGTTTGGTTGGGTTTTGTATTAGAGGAAGAATGACTTATGGTTGGATAATGGTAAGGCATTGGGGAGCATGATTTCTTGCACAAGCCAAAGGACAAAGTCTTAAGATGGTAACAATAGGGTGTTGTAGGGATTAATTACCTACACAAGCCAAAAGACTAGGTCCTAGAATGATGAAGGGGTGTTGTGGAGCTTGATTGCTCACACAAGCCAAAAGATGAGGTCCTGATATAGAAACGGTTTGGCATTATGGAACCTGATTACTCACACAAACCAATGGATGAGGTCTTGGTATGGGAACGGTGTGATATTATGGTCCTAGAATAGAAATGGTATGATGTGGTGGATCCTGCTTACACAAGCCAAAACATCCAAATCTTCCTCATAAACCATATCATCCTAGTCATGAGTTGGCTCATAAGCTGGTTCTTGACTATGTTCCATGTACTAATTATTGCAAAGAGGGTATGGATCTATATCCCAAATAATATTATCTATAGTTAGATCTTTAAATTCCTCCTCATAAGCCTCTTCATACCAATCCAAGTCTCGAGTTGGATCGTAAGTTGCTTCATGACTTTATTCCCATGAAAGATTGATATGAGGTGGATAGAAATCTATCTCAAAAACCATATTAACATCATTGGGGTCTTGACTAAAGCCATAAAGGTCATTTTGTGTGGCCATTCTATCATAAGTTGTATTGTGACTCTACTATAAGTGTAACGAGACATATCCACATAAATGATGAAAGCTCCAAAAACAAAAAGGCTTAGAGTTCTACAAACTCTAAAAAAAGATCCAAAGGACAAATAGTTCAAACTTGGTCCAACTTGATCGAAGGGGTGGAGTTGTATCTCCAATTTGGTTTGAAAATAGAGTTGTATCTCCAAAATGGTTTGTGCTAAGATTTGGCATAAAATAGTCTAACATCAAATGTCTAATGTCAAATGTCATACACATAAAAGGTTAAGCATCTAAATAAAAACCATCATGTCAAAGGTCTAGGTCAAAGTGTTCCAAACAAGGTCTAAACTAGGAAAGAGAAAAGTTGAGTTTCTAAGTCTTTTGTCCAAACGTGGAGTTAAAATCTAGGCTCAAATAAATAGGAATGATGTGATTTGATTTAATCTAACAATTTTGGAAAAAACTTTGACATAGACCTGGTACATAGAATCAAACATAAACATGATCAGTTGGCATAAGGCATAAGATAAAAGGCTCTTTGAGAAAGGCTATGTTCTCCCAAATAAATACACAAACAATGATGAGGATAGGCTTTAAACAAACAAACAAACCATTAATAGTTTTAAATTTTGGGTAATCGATTAACCGAAGTTATGCAACCCAAAAGAGAAAAATTTGTGTATCAACCCCATGAATTAAGGCCTAAACAAAAATCAATCAATGTTTAAATCCAAACTTAACAAGGTCAATTGAAAACTCAACATTGAAAACTAGTATTTGACCAAATAGGCTAGATAAGATTGGATAGCATGACAATACAAGACAAAGGTCCAAATGGTATACATGACATGGTTTAAAACAAATGGTTTTTGGCACAAGGGGAACTAGTCTTGAAATAAATTTAGCGGCCTAATGGCATAAGCATGCTCAAATGATGTGGTCAGTGTTATGTTTTCAAAAGACTCAAAAGGCTCAAAAATGTTTTGACATGATTTGGGCAGCATAACACTACCCTCTGTAACTCAAATGACACACACACAAACAAGTTTAGCAATATTTCAAGGCACAAGTGTGGTGTAAAAAGGCTAGCATAATGCCTCTTTAGACAAAAGAGTGATGTATAGATAAATTGGTTTTGACATGGATTTATGAACAAACAAATAAGTTTTAGTCTCAAAACATACCAAATGAGAAAATGATCCAAAAATATAATAAGTATAATCATTTAAATCCTAGCAAGGGTATGGAAAAATGGGGTTGACTAAAACTAGCAAGGTTTCGATTGTTCTAGGGGAATCAATTGCACAATGACTTTCATGTCAAATGATGAAAAAGACAAGCACAAAAATTAGGTGATTATAGCATTGGCTAGTTGTAAAAAGGTATAGTCTTTTTTAAAACCATTACAGCTTGTTGTTCACTCAGTGTAGTGCGATGTCCAAATACAAATATGTCCCATGTGCAACTCAGGAGTAAGTGAAGTCAATATCAGTAGATTAAACCCCAGGTCAAAGCTTCCCTAAAGAAATCATAGCAGGAAATGACGTCACCCTCACAATCTAAGTTTGCATGAAAATAAAAGACTAATAGAAAGACTTTAGGGTCATTTTCAAGGTCACCCAAACTTTGACAAGATTTTTGGAAGTGCTTTAGATGACATTCTTTCTAAGCCTTGGACTAGGCTACTTGCAATAGGAATGGCACTTTTGATTTCAAGGGATCCCTAAAGGGGACAAATGGAAGAGCATACACATAACACACCTCTTTTTTCCAAACAAAAATATAATTTAAACAACTAAGTGAATACAAAAAGCTTGGAAAGGTGAGTTCATTTTTAAGCCCAAATTCAAAAAATGAGGTGGTGTTCATTTGACCCATTGGTCTTAGTTGTAACTTTAAAAAATAATGCTAAAAACACTTATTTAATCACCTTAAATTTTACTTTAAGCACCAAAATAATGTTCCTACTTAATTTTAAAACATGCAAAATGTGTTCTAAAACATGATTTATCGAACTTGAAATCCGCTAGTTACTTGTGTACCCTTAAGGCATCACCCCAAAATCAAATATGTTAGATTAGAAACATTTTAAATAGATTTTCCAAATTTTGTAAAAAATATATGAAAATTGAATCTAAAGTAATGTCAAATTCTAAAAATTTAGGATAAAACACGTGTTTTTTTAAAAAATCATCCAAAATGGAGTCTATATGACCCCAAAACAAGCATTTTAAAATAGCTCACAGGTTTATGTTTTTAAGAAAACCCAGTGACCAACGTCATTATATAACTGACATCAGTTACACTTACTAACCGATGATTTTTATCAAACCAACATCTATTACATAAATAGTGACTAATGACACCTATGCCAACTGATGACAGTTTTAATAACTAACGTTGGTTACTGTATAAACTTGTGGCAAACAAAAAATGGTAAAATAAAGTTAGAAAATCAATTTGCAAGAGTTTTAATGATACAAATGAAGATTTTAAAGATGAAAAATGATATTCTTTGATCCAAAACTTAGAATTTTTGGTTGATAAATATTTTAATAGCATAGAAATAACATAGTAATAATGAATTCTCTGAGAAGAGATGTAGTATTACTCAAGATCGCAATACAATATATGCTTATCTCTGGGAAGAGATGTTTGTCTTCACATTTTAGGTTACCTCTTCATTTATACACATTTTAAAAGCATGGGGAGGATGTGGAAGGTCACCAATCTCGAGGGAGATTAATTGGTTTGACTTCCAAGATCTAAAACAATACAAAATTTGAGGAATTACTATTTTTAGAAACTTACTATTTTTAGACTGCACTACTAAAATTGAAATGTTGGGCACTTCCATTGGGTTTTCAGGGGTCAAACTTCATTGATCAGAGCTCCATGCCATCTCACAATGTTATCCTCATTCTTAGCTTTCCAACAGTTCAAACGGTGAGTCAATTGGAGCGATGGTGCAAAATTTATGGCTCTCGAGAGTTCCGTCATCAATTGGGGTGGAATTGTCACCCGAATTGTCACCTAAATTATTGCCCAAATCATTCCTCCCTCTTTGAAAAGTAATGGTCCCCATTGCATCAATGTTACCCATTAGGTGTGGTAGTTGTTTCTTGATTTGATTCTCTGTGAGCCACTCACCTTGATGGCTAAGCTGGCCCCTTTTGACCACTCGATAAAGCAGAATAGAGCATCCTCTTGTTGTCTTCATCCAGGTATCCACTATCTGATCCTCTTTCACTGGAGCAAAATTTTATGGATCAAGCTCATCAATGTCTAGTTGTTCTTCTAAAATTGAAGTTTCCAATAGAGGTGGGTGATATGGTTTGAGGAGCTCCACATTGAATATTGGATGCAGACCAAGGTAGGCTGGTAGGTTCAACTCAAAAGCATTTTCTCTAACTCTTATAGTGATGGTGTAGGGACCATATCATAGAGGCTAAATCTTTCTATGTGGGCTTGTAATTCATTCCTTATGAAGCCACAACCAAACCTTGTCACCCACAATAAAATGGTGTGCAATCCTATGTTTGTCATGGCGTTGCTTATACTTCTGATTCATCTTCTCTAGGATGTCATGAACTTGTTGTTGGATGTGTTGCATTTGTTCAATAAACTTTGTTACTTTTGATGCTTCATATCTTCCATGAGGTGTGTATTCCATGGTGTAAAATGGAATAACTATATCAATTGGTGTCATGGGTTGGAACCCAAAACATACTTGGAATGGACTATGCTTGGTCGAGTTGTGCAGTGCCCAATTGTATCCATGTTGTATGAAAAGAAGTCCCCATCCCATGTGCATGGATGTTTTGAGTGATACATCTAAATAATGTGAATAATCAAGTGGTTTACCACCTCTATTTGACCTTCAGTCTATGGATGGAAGGCTATGGACTTCATCAGCTTAGTATCCATCATCTTCCTTATAGTGGACCAGAAGATGCTCGGGAACCTACTATCTCGATCTGAGACAATGGACTTGGGGAGACTAAAATGGAGCCATACATGACTAAAATATAGTTGAGAAGTTTCCTCAATAGATATATTTTTCTTACAAGCAATCATGATAGCCATTTTTGAAAAATGATTAACTACCACAAAAATGCAGTCCTTACCATGTTTTGAAATGGGCAAACCTGCGAGAAAATCCATTGAGACGGATTCCCAAGGCCTGGTTGGTTCTGGAAATGGTGTGTACAATCATTGACTCTTATTTTTTGGCTTGGCTATCACACATGGGGTGCAAGATTTGAGATATCTTTCCACATCCTTTCGCATATGGGGCCAGTAGAAGTGTTTTTGAAGAATTTCCAATGTCTTTTCAATACCAAAGTGTCCAATTGTCCTACTGAAGTGTGCTTCCCATATCATCTTTTATTGATCTACAACTGAAACACAGATGTGCCCCATATGATAGAGGACATTATCTTGCAAATATAAATTAGAAACATGTTTACCTTGTGTTAAGGTGTGGAGCTAAAAGCTTCACCAATGAGCGAATGCAAAGGTTGCTGCATTACACAGTCACCGACGTCGGTCAGGGATCGACTGGAAGCTGCCGACATTGGTTATGGATCAGCCGACGTCGGTCATATGTAGGCAAATAGGGACCGACGTCAGTCACCTATGCATTCCAAAATTTTATTTTCGTGGGACGAATAGATTGTTTGCATGATAAGTTGAACTATTGGTTGTAACTCTGTGTTTCTATTTTTGGCATGACTATTTTGAACCTTTGATTAGGAGGTGTATCTAACAATGGAGAATGCATAGCTCATGATCCCTAATCTTATATAATAAGGATAAATCTTCATAGCTTGTAATTATGAGTAACAGACAATTCAAGTAGCTGAATTGTGTTTGTAATTGTGAGAGAGAAATCTTGAGGGAAAGAGATTTGTACATCTGAGAGGTGTGGAAGAAAGAGAGATTTCTTCAATTGTATTTCCTTCTGGAAGAGTTTAATACAAGTTTTCATTGTTTCTTGTATCTCATGTTCTTTACTGATTCTAGTTTCTAGTTACTTATTACTTTTGATTAATTTCGTGTTTAGTTGCTTGCACAACAGTAATCAATTGTTCTTGTTAGATCCTGACAAGTGGTATCGAGCCAGGTTGCTAGTTCACCAAGTGATACCAACTGACAAGTGGTATCAGAGCTTGGGTTCATTAACAGGTGGTTTCAGATCTGTTTAGTGTGTGT
The DNA here is from genome assembly GCA_037957365.1 of Torreya grandis. NCBI lineage: Eukaryota > Viridiplantae > Streptophyta > Pinopsida > Cupressales > Taxaceae > Torreya > Torreya grandis. The sequence goes on along the minus strand of JARHVA010000071.1, from coordinate 7,367,691 downwards.
TGATTACAGGTCACTCATAGGGGTTTCTGTTTGAGTGGGAGTATAGCAATGGCAGAAGAAAGTAAACTGAGAATAAAGAAGTTTAATGACAAGAATTACCAATTATGGAGAATTCAGATAGAAGATTATCTGTATCAGAAAAATTTGTATTTACCATTGGGTGGGGTTGATAGAAAGCCCACAGATATGGAAGATGAAGAATGGAATGTTCTTGATAGAAAGGCTCTTGGATCTATAAGATTGAGTCTGACATCTTCTATGATTTTCAATTTATCACAGGGAAAGACAACGGTAGAGTTAATGGATACTTTAGCAAATTTATATGAAAAGCCCTCAGCTTCAAATAAGGTATATCTTATGAAGTAATTATTTAATTTGCAAATGCAAGAAGGTGGATCTGTATATAATCATCTTAATGATTTCCATGGAATTGTAAATCAATTAAATTCAGTCAAAATAGTTTTTGATGATGAAATTAAGGCTCTTTTAATTTTATGCTCTTTACCAGAAAGTTTGCATAATTTGGTAATGGTAGTTAGTAATACTACATCTGATACAAATATCTTGAAAGTAGATGATGTTGTTAGTGTAATCTTGAATGAAGAAACTCGCAGGAAAAGCACAGGGGAAACATCAGGTAATGCTTTAAGTATTGAAAGCGGGGGAAGGCAAAGAGAGAAGAGCAAGCAAGGGAGATCAAGGTCTAAGTCAAAGATGAGCAATAGATCCAAATCCAAAAATGGAAAAATAAAAATAACCTGCTGAAATTGTGGAAAGAGAGGACATGCAAAGAAATATTGTTGGTTGAAGGCTAATGAAGAGAATCAGCATGAAGGTAATGAAGAAGCAAAAGCTATAGGTATTATTGCACAAGATGCTCTTTCACTTTCTTTGCATAATAAAATAGAATCTTGGGTTTTAGATTCTAGGGCCTCTTTCCATGCTACCCCAAATAGAGAATTTTTCAATGATTATGTCCAGGGAGATTTTGGAAAAGTTTATTTAGGGGATGATGAGCCTTGTAAAATTGTTGGCAAAGGAAAAGTGCAGCTGAAATTGTAGAATGACAACACATGGGTGTTGAAGGATGTCATGCATGTCCCAGCCCTGAAGTGAAATCTAATTTTTGTAGGAAAGTTGGGTGATGAGGGTTGCACAGTAACTCTCACAGCTGAATCTTGGAAGGTTACCAAGGGAGCACTTGTATTAGTCAGAGGTAAGAGAGTAGGTACTCTCTATTTATGTAATTGTATTACTGTTTACTCTCCTTCTATATTATCTACTTTAGATGTGGATGCAAAGTTGTGGCACTGTAGGCTCGGCCACATGAGTGAGAAGGGAATGAAAATTCTTAAGTCAAAAGGTAAGCTTTCAGATTTGAAAAGCATAGATCTAGATTTCTATGAGCATTATGTTTTTGGAAAATAGAAGAGAGTAAGATTTATCAAAACTGGGTCAACAAAGAAGAAGCACAAGTTGGAGCTTGTTCACACAGACGTGTAGGGACCAGCTCAGGTAGCTTCTATTGGAGGATCACAGTATTATGTTACTTTCATTGATGATGCTACAAGAAAGGTATGGGTCTATTGCATAAAGAATAAATCTGATGTTTTTGACACATTTAGGAATTGGAAAGCTTTGGTTGAGAATGAAACATGTTTGAGATTGAAGTGCCTTAGATCTGACAATGGTGGTGAGTACTGCAATAATAAATTTAGAAGTTACTATTCTATGTATGAAATACGTAGCGAAAGGATGGTTCCAAGAACACCTCAGCAAAATAGAGTTGCTGAAAGGATGAACAGAATAATATTGGAGCGTGTATAGAGTATGAGGTTGCATGCTGGTTTGCCCTTACAGTTTTGGGTAGAAGCTATAGATACTATAGTTTACCTGATTAATAGAGGTCCCTCTACTACTCTGGATGGTGGAATTCCAGAAGAGGCTTGGATAGGTAAAAAGATAGATCTTTCATTTCTCAGAGTTTTTGGTTCTAAAGCTTTTGTGCACGTTGATAAAGAAAATAGAAAGAAGTTGGATGCTAAATCTATGAGGTGCACTTTTAATGGTTATGGCTCTAAAGATTTCAAATTGTGGTTGTGGAATCTAGGAACTAACAAAATTATTAGAAGCTGTGATGTTGTTTTCAATGAGAAGGTGATGTATAGTGATCAACTCAAGAAGCTAAAGGATTTTGAGAAGGGCAATGGAGATTTGGATGAGATTGTGGTCCAAAATGAGCTCGCGAGAAATCACTTCCAGAAAAACACAGACATCGATGTCAGTCAAGAAGGAACCGACATCGGTCAGATAGGTCAGATAGTAACCGACGTCGATCATGTAGGAACTGACGTCGGTTAGATAGGAATCGACGACGGTCTTGTGGAACTGACGTTGGTCAGGTACAGACCTGGAGATGACCGAGATCGGTCATTGATAGAGAATTTGGGTGGACAGCAAGCATTGAATGAGTCTCAAATGCCATTGAGGAGGTTAGAAAGGGTAAGTAAACCTCTAATTTGATATTCCCCTTTATTATTCTATTTATTGCTCACTGATGGTGGAGAACCAGAGAGTTTTGATGAAGTAATGCAGGTAAAAACCCAAAAATAGTGGGAGCTTGGCATGAGTGAGGAGATTGATTCCTTGAAAGAGAACCAAACGTGGAATTTGGTTGAGTTTCCAGTGGGAAAGAGAGCATTGAAAAGCAAATGGGTTTACAGGTTAAAGGAAGGTGAGAATGGACAAATGAGACACAAGGCCAGGTTGGTAGTAAAGGGATTTGCACAAAAACTAGGTATTGATTTTGGTGAAATTTTTTCTCTTGTAGTAAAAATGACTTCTATTCAGACTATATTGTCTTTAGTTGCTATTGAGGATTTGCATCTTAAGCAGCTTGATGTTAAGACAGCATTTCTTCATGGAGATTTGGATGAAGAAATATATATGGATCAGCCAGAGGGTTTTGAGATCAAAGGTAAGGATAAGCTTGTGTGCAAGTTGAAGAAAAGCTTATATGGTCTTAAGCAAGATCCTAGACAATGGTATTTAAAATTTGACAGATTTATGACTGAGCATGGCTATAGTAGATGTCAATCTGACTATTGTGTGTATTTTAAGAGATTGGATAATGATAGATATATTATCCTATTGCTGTATGTAGATGATATGCTGGTTATAGGTTCACACATGTAGGATATTTCTGAGCTTAAGGAAAAATTAGCTCACACATTTGCCATGAAGGATTTGGGAGCAGCAAAGAAAATCCTTGGCATGAGCATTAAGAGAGACAAGAAAAATCATAGGTTGATTTTGTCTCAAGAGGATTATGTGAACAAGGTGTTGGAGAGGTTCAATATGCAGGATGCAAAACTGGTGAGTACACCTATGGCTGGACACTTCAAGTTGAACAAAAAATAGTGTCCTAATTCACATGATGAGGTAGAGTACATGAGTAGAGTTCCATATGATTCCACAGTTGGGAGCTTAATGTATGCAATGGTATGTACTAGACCTGATATTGCCCAAGCAGTAGGAGTTTTTAGTAAGTTTATGGCCAATCCAGGGAAGGAACACTGGAAAGCAGTTCAATGGATTCTCAGATATCTGAGAGGGACCAGCAGTAGGCATTTATGCTATGGAGGGTCAAATACTTCTCTACATGGATATGTAGATGCGGATATGGCAGGTGACTTAGATGGCAGAAGAAGCACCACAGGATATGTTTTCACTATTGGTGGAACGGCGATTAGCTAGATTTCAAAGTTATAGAAGGTTGTTGCCTTGTCTACTATAGAGGCAAAATACATTGCAGTCACAGAGGCTAGCAAAGAGATGATATGGATGACACGGTTCATGGAAGCATTGGGAAAGGAGTGAGAGAGTTGAAAATTATACAGTGATAGTCAAAGTGCAATTCATTTGGCAAAAAATTTAGCATTTCATTTAAGAACCAAACATATACAGCTTAGGTACCACTTCATTAGACAGGTATTGGAGGATGGTGAGTTGAAGCTGGAAAAGATCCATACAGATAAGAACCCTACTGATATGTTAACAAAGCCGGTAACAAAGGAGAAGTTGAATCTTCATTCAACTTTTGTTGGTCTTCAAGATTGAGCTTGAAGATAGAGAAGCTAGAAGATGTTGTATAGGTACAGGTGCAGCTGTTTATCTCCAAGTGGGAGATTGTTAAGGTGTGGAGCTAAAAGCTTCACCAATGAGCGAATGCAAAGGTTGCTATATTACACAATCATCAACATCGGTCAGGGATCGACTGGAGGCTGCCGACATTGGTTATGTATTGGCTAACGTCGGTCATATGCAGGCAAATAGGGACCGATGTCAGTCACCTATGCGTTCTATAATTCTATTTTCATGGGACGAACGGATTGTTTGCATGATAAGTTGAACTGTTGGTTGTAAGTCCGCATTTTTATTTTTGGCAGGACTATTTTGAACCTTTGATTAGGAGGTGTATCTAATGGTGGATAATGCATAGCTCATGATCTCTAATCTTATATAATAGGGATAGATCTTCATAGCTTGTAATTATGAGTAACAAACAATTCAAGTAGCTGAATTGTGTTTGTAATTGTGAGAGAGAACTCTTGAGGGAAAGAGATTTGTACATCTGAGAGGTGTGGAAGAAAGAGATATTTCTTCAATTGTATTTCCTTCTAGAAGATTTTAATACAAGTTTTCATTGTTTCGTGTATCTCATGTTCTTTGTTGATTCTAGTTTCTAATTACTTATTACTTCTGATTAATTCCGTGTTTAGTTGCTTACACAAAAGTAATCAATTATTCTTGTTAGATCCTGACACCTTTTTGAAGTGATTGATATGTATCAACAAAGGTAGGATTTTATTTACACAGAGCACCCCAAGTGGCAGTCTCATGTCCACACAGGTCAAGAACTATTGTGAGTGCAGTAATTGGTGGGTGGCCCAGACAATCTATAATTGTATTTGAGCTCCCATTTTTGTGTTTGATTATCAGGTGGAATTGTTAAAGATATGTCGCCTACTTTTGGTTCCTCTCATTTTGTAGTTTACTTTGCATCTGGATGAATTCCAATGGTTGTGGTCAGTGTGGATGACCATTTCTTTCCCCAAGATGTAGTGTTTCCATTGTTTATAGGCTTGCACAATGGCATAGAGCTCCTTATCATATGTTGGATATTTCTTAACTGTATCAGTGAAATTTTCACTATGATATGCAATAGGATGGCCATGTTGCATGATGATAGCTCCCATGGCATATTCAGATGCATCTATCATCAACTCAAAAGGTTGATGCAAATTTGACAAGGCAAGAATAGGGTCTGAGTAGAGTCTATTCTTCAAATTCTCAAATGCCCTTTACTTGTATTTAACCCCATTGAAATGTAGCTTTAGCTCCTCCTTTAGTCAGTTGGGTTAGTGACCAAGCAACATGTGAAATCCAAGAACAAACCTGCAGTAAAAATTTGCAAGACACAAAAAGCTATGAAGCTCTATGAGGGTCCTTGGTGTGGGCCATTCTCAAATAACTCAAATTTTTTCTGGATCAACATGGACCCCTTTCTTGTTCACAATGTACTTGAGGTACTGAATTGTTGTCATCCCAAATGTGCATTTGTCAAGATTTGCATACAACTTGTGCTCTCAAAGATTTTGAAGCACCTTACGAACATGTTGCAAATGTTCTTCCCATGTTCTACTATAGATGAGTATGTCGTCTAAGTAGACAACCACAAATGAGTTAGTGAAGGGTCTTAGGATGTCATCCATCATCCTCATGAAGGTTGCAGGTGTGTTAGTTAATCCAAAAGGCATAACTAACCATTCAAAGAGCCCCTCCTTAGATTTGAATGCAGTCTTCCAGACATCAGTGGGATCGATGGAAATTTGGTGATAACTAGATTTGAGATCAATTTTGGTGAAGAACTTCGCACCATGAAGCTGGTCCAATAGGCCATCAATCCTGGGGAGAGGATAGCAATTCTTCATAGAGATTTTATTTAGGGCTCGGTATTCAATGCAAAGCCTCCATGTTCCATATTTCTTCAGTGCCAAGACAATTGGGCTACCACAAGGTGAAGATCTTGGCCTGATGTGACCCTTTTGGATCAATTCTTGAATCTATCTTTTTATCTCATCATTCTCTAAAACTAATCTGTGATACACAAGACTATTAGGCAAAGGTGATCCTGGGATCAAATCAAGAGAATGTTTTACCTGGCAATGTAGTGGAACTCCTATGGGTGACTTGAATAAGTCATAATATTCTCCTACGATTCATCCTATCTACTTTTGTTGTTGTGTTGATTGTGTAGTTAGGACTACAACATCGACCTTCTTAGATTTCTGTGGTTTGACCACCATGAGAACAAATTGCTTTATTTTCTCCACCAATCTATTGCATTGCTTAGCACTGATTAGGGAGATAGATGTGGGAGGTGGTACTTCTAGTACCCTATAGCACCATATTCCAAAAGTGAGGGTGATCCCTCAAGTTTGTGATTCATAAATGCCATGTCACTCATACATGAACGACTGACCAAGGAGTACATCACAAACATCTAGATTGACCACATCACACAAGACTTCATCTTGGAATGGTTTTATAGCATATGAAAGAATACACTGATGGGTGACACAGAGGTCTCTCCCTGGGCTCAACCATCCAATACTATAGGGCTTTGGATGAGGCTTCATGGATAGATTTAGAGTTTTCACAACTTTAGCAGAGATTAAATTCTTTTGACTCCCACTATCAAGAATGAAATGTAGAGGCTTACCTTTTACCCATAATTTGGAGTGAAACAATCTTTCCTTGTCATTTGGTCTTTCCTCATGGGTCTGTGATGAAGTGACGATGGTGTCAGGCTCAACATCTACAATTTCTTCTTCATCCTCTTTGATTATGGGTTGTGTATGAGGTAGAGTAGTACATGTCGAATATTGTGACTCAGAAAGTAGTGTGATGGCTCGACATTCTTCTTTGGAGTGAGTTCCAGTTTTGTGGTAATCACACCATTTTTCAGCCTTCCCCTTCTAAGATTTCTTATGTTGAAAATTATTTTGCTTCCAATTTTGGCCTCATGTTTGACCTTCTTTTTCACTTTTCCATTTTGAGGGTTGACTCTTCATATTATTTTTGCCATGCTTTTGTTCAATCTTCACTACGAATTTGTATGCCTCACCAAGGGTTTCCAAATTGAAGAGTTCCATTTCCCCCCATATGTACCATTGTAGTCCACCATGATATTTGAGAGTCTTATGTTTCTCACTTTATTGAATACCCAATCTTGCAGACAAAGAATGAAAAGTGTCTGTGTAATCTTGAATAGATTGGTCCTTACCTTGGCGAAGTTGTTACCACTGTATTTACAAATCATCATATGCTCTGATGGGATAGTATTCTTCTTTCACTACTTTCACAAAATCATCCTAGGTAGGTTCCACCTCAAGGCCAATGTCATTTGTACTGAACCTCTTTTTGTACACTTCCCACCAGTTTTTCACAGGTAATGTTGATTTCAAAAGAGCAAAAGTAATCTTTTCTCCATCGGTGAACTTATTTATAGAGAATTAGGAAGATAGTTGAACCAACCAATTTTTTGATGCATTAGCATTGATTTTTCCTTCAAATGTAGGAATATCAAAATTTACTTGAACCTTGAAGAGTGTTGGGGCACTGAAAGGATGTTCCCTAGATGAGGAGCCAGGAAGTGGAGCCGTGGAGTGAGGATTTCTCATCAGAAGTGTTTGAAGAATTTGGGCAAATTATTGTAGCATCTATGATTATTTCTATTGGAGGGATTCATTCACCATTTTATTGAAAGGATTGGATGTCTTGGTGTCATCTGCCATTTGAAGTCGTTTGGAGCGAACAGGTGGAAAATTTGGAAGCTCTATTGTTTCCCACCCAAGCTTCTTGTAGCTTGACCTCGTCCTCAGGATCATACACTCTCAAGACAAACCACTTTGATACCACTGATTCAAAACTTAGAATTTCTAGTTGATAAATATTTCAATAGCATAGAAATAACATAGTAATAATGAGTTCTCTGAGAAGAGATGTAGTATTACTCAAGATCACAATACAATATATGCTGATCTCTAGGAAGAGATGTTTGTCTTCACATTTTGGGTTACCTCTTCATTTATACACATTTTGAAAGCCTGGGGAGGATGTGGAAGGTCACCAATATTGAGGGAGATTAATTGGTTCAACTTCCAAGATTTAAAACAATACAAAATTTGAGGAATTACTATTTTTAGAAACTTACTATTTTTAGACTGTACTACTAAAATTAAAATTTGGGGCACTTCCATTGAGTTTTTGGGGGTCAAACTTCATCAAACAGATCTCCATGAGATATCATGATGTTCTCCTCATTCTTATCTTTCCAATGGTTCAAACGGTGAGTCAATTGGAGCTACGGTGTAAAAGTTATGGCTCCCAGAAGTTCCGTCATCAATTGGGGTGGATCTGTCACCCGAATTGCTACCTAAACTGTTGCCCAGATCATTCTTCAGTTTGGGATGCATCTAGTCCCATCGGGCATGCCATTATGTGATTTATAAATTTGACTCAAGAGAGGATGGTTAGTATGGTGTTAGTTTCAAAATGAAAACAAAATGAAAGAAATACACTAAATACCATAACATCTCTAGGCCTAGACACTAGGGAGAGCTTAGTTAACAAAAAAAATGACAAAAACAACTAAAAAGTAAGAAATAAAACACAATAATTCCTTCACCTTCCTTGGATTCTCTAAATGCCTTTGTAGTGGTGGCTTGTTTAGCTTGTGCTCATGAAATCCTTGGCAATGGAAGCTTGGCTACTTCCATCTCTCCTTGGCACCTTTGGCTTGTGGATTGGCTTAGATTGGAATAAATTTAGAATTATAAATTTGCATAATCAAATCCTTGAAGATATTTGAGCATAATAACTTTGCATCAAAATAGCTTAGAAATTATGTTGTGAGGCCTCCTATTTATAGATTTTTGGATTTGATCATAATCAACCTCAACCGTCCATCTCAAGATTGAGATGTGTGGTTGAGGATTAATTTAATTTTTGGAATTAAGTTTGTAATTATCCTCATCATGAAATTATAATAAGGGGAAATTAAGAGGCATGAAGGGCATCATGGAAGGCATTGATGAGGCATGGAGGGCATGAATCCTAATATTTGTGGCATTTATGGCCTAGGGATGTCTTCCTAAAAAATGAGGTCACTTAATGATGTAGATATTCAATATTCATTTCTAAAAAAAATTATTCAACAAGTTTCTATGGAATTTTTAATTAGGCCTTGATTTTGGTTAATTAGCTCTTAAGCATCATCAAACACATAATGCACAAATTATCCAAATTGATCAGAATACCTTGTTATTGGTCCTAAATTTGATTGGATTAGAATTGGAATGCACTGTCAGATGTATTAGAACTATATTCCAATTTAGAATGTTACCAATAAAAAATAATAAAGACATGCATCTTATGCAAAATATTTGATAAGAAAGATCAATCCAAAGTACCCAATTACAAATTTGGCATTTTGACTCGAAATGATCTAATCAAAGTTACCTAGCTCATAAATTGCATTGACCCATTCGATGATACCCTGGACAAAATTGACACTTGAATATGTCAATTTCACATCATTTATCATGTTTTAGTGTTTTTAGGCCAAATTATGCATTTTGGGTGGAAATTGTCAAAAGCCTAGTTGGATGTTATTGGTGGCCAATTTTAGGTGTCTACAATTTTTATGGTGTTATAATGTATGAGAGTATCTTAATCATATAATGAGGCTTGATAAGCTTGGGAAGAGGTCTAGTGAGCTTCCAAAAGCCATTCTAGAGATTTTTAGGGTGATAAGATAGGTTTTCAAGTAAACAATAGGCCTAAATAAAGACTACCCCCTTGTTTGTACAAGGAAAGTGAAGTTGTAGACCTTGTAGAGGTTATTAAGGGAATAAAAAACTTAAAATTGACATTAAATACATTTTTAGATAGTCTTAAAAGACCTTTTAAGTCATAAACAAACCAATTCTAGTGATTGTAGATAGGTTTGAAGGTACCAATACATAGGCAATTTACTAGTTCCATGGTAGTGAGAAACTCAAAGATGGATACAATCTTCTAATAGCCTTTTCAAGATTATCCCAAGATGATTCCAGTCTACACCATCCACTTGTAGGTAGTGATAAGTGATAAAGGGTCTAGTGGACTAATTCTTTGCCTCTAAGAAGCTTAAAGAGCAGTTTAAGAAACTAGTTCCATCCAATGTCTCTCAAGAGACCTTGTGACAATTGGGCATGTTATCAAAAACTCCTAAAAGACCTAATACACCATGCAACATTAGACTTGAAGATGCCCAAACATGAACTAGGTGCCACAAAGATAAGTGGAAGTTGGATGAAATGGAGAACATGAGTGCTACATAGAAAATAGTTGGGAAATCATGATGAGACATGGAGATGGCAATTATGCAATGAGAATCAAGGAGTCAATAGCTCAACTTGTAATTACCCTTTAAGAAGTGGAATTATAACTCCAAGAGAAGATATCAGTTCTAATAAGAATCAAATTAGCTATGATGATATTATATGCTATCCCCCAGAGATAAATCCATCAACACTTGGCCTAGTGCATTGAGAAACAATATGATAACACCTTATTTACATGCTTGGTTAAAGGATACTTTTGTTTTATAATTGAAAATAGGATTGTCATAGATTCCTAGTCTCTTCCCCTCCACTCTCATGCATTATTATATATATTTTGACTTGAATGGCTTGTAAAAATATCCTCCATATGTGTATGGTGAAGCCCTACTCCCTTTATAAGCCATTGAATCAATAACAAATAATTTTTTCCTTCTACTACTAATGTGTTTAGTGTAAAATTGTTAATGATTGATCTAGTCATGTGGTGATTTGTTTCCCCTTGATTTTTTTATCTCAATCTTCTTACTTGTATGCATTTTGTGTCTTTCTTACAAGTTGTAGTTAGTGTTATACTAGTTTCTTATGTTGATAGTTGGTTTAAGTAGTCCAAGTGCTTAAAGATCATCAATTTGTATGAATTTTAATCCTCCATTTTATGAAAATGCATTTTTTGTACCTTCATATCCTTAATATCAAGTTGAGAAAATTTATGGCTTCACTTGAAGTAGCCCTAAACTAGTAAGATACCAATATTTCCATGACATTTACCCCCATCCTACCCTATTCATGCTTCTAATTAGCCTTGGCAAAGCCATATTCCCTCTAATCAGCTTGAAAAATATCTCAAGGAGTTAACACTTGACTTTTTGTGACAATGCATGGAGAATGATAAGTAAAAGGAATATAATAAACACTAAGAGGCACTTGCATATCAAGATTATATCCACCATCAATAAGTAGAGTCATGGGAGAGATATAATGAGGCTATAGAAGAGCAAATGCAATAGTTGTTCATGAGAGCACAAGGAATTGAATCTAAACCTTAATTACTCCATCTTATCCCTAGTTTTAGATAAGTTTTTTGAAATGAGTCTTCTTATTTCAAAATCCAAGTTTTAAGACTCCCAATCCTATGAAAGAGCCTATGCTTGTGCAAACTCCACCCATTCTTCCTCAAGAGTCTTAAATTCCTACCCCATGGCAGCCTTCTTGCAACATTCCTCTCACACCAACCAAAAATTAGCAAGAGTAAAATGTGGTAGAGCCCAAACCAATAAGGTTTCCAAGTTTCAAAAATCCTTCACCCACCTCTATTGTTAGAGTTGTTTATGAAGATCAAAACATATTAGAATTTGATGGGTTGATTAATAAATGGAAAGAAAAGAATGAGTCATCCCTATCACAATTTTTTTTACTACTCTCCAATAATTATTTAATGAAAATATCACTTCCAAACCTAAAAGTCTCAGGAGTTCCTCTTCAATCCCAAATCCAATTCAAGAGCAATGTGTCATGCCCTATATTCCTATTCCACCAAATGGGCCTCCTTTCCCTCCCACCATCTCCCTTTTTGAAGGAGGATGAGTTATATGGAGGGCAAGTGAATATCATCTAGGAAAGAAGAGAGTGTTCCAAGTGAGCGTAATGAGGAAATCGTCATTGGTATTCCTCATTCTACCATCATATCAGACTTGGGACAAAAGGAAGAAAAATAGTCTTATTGGTATAGTTTTGATGATTAAGATGTTAAGCTTCAAGCAAGAGACATCAATTCTCATGGTCAAGAGGATGTTGTGAATAGTTATCCAACCCTCATGAAAGGTACAATATTGGGTACATGTTGTTCTAAATAAACTTATGATAAAATTACAAGTGATCTATCCAAGTCTTTTAAGGAGGCTACTCAAAGAAATCATGGTTTGCATGAGGAAGTCCACATTGTTTTAGAATTGATGGAGCATAGTAAACACAATGAGAATGTTAAGCCTAATGAATACGACATCAACTTATTTGAGGAAACACCACTTGGTGTGATGCAAAAATACCTTGAGAGTGAACAAAACATCCAAGAGGAGCATGTGTTTCAAGAATAACTCCCTAATTAGTTTGACATAAGTTTGCAAGCACAATCATAAGAAGAAGACACTATTCATCATGAGATTGTTTAACTAACTAAATAATCTCCTAATAATTCATTTAAGTGGGACAAGGACTACTTTGAGTTTCAAGGACATAGTGAAAAATGCACAAACTTTATTTCCTTTTATATTATTGGCTCCCACAAAGCCAAAAGAGGGTCTAAATGAGCCACAAGCAAGTGAGAAATAACTGTAAGACTTGTTTGAGGTATTAGAATCAAGTTATGTTCTTTTTTAAGGAGACTATAATCTATCTAATACTAAGAAGGATATTCCTTTAAGCATGTTATTCCAAGAGTCTAGTTCACTTGAGAATTATTTATTCAATGTTATAAATTCCTTGATCAATTGGTAGACCTTGAATAAGATCACATTCTCCAAATTAACGAAAGAGAAGACCCCAATGAAGAGTAGAATCAATACCTTAAGCTCATTTAAGATATTGAGACTCTTTTAAGGTCCACATCTCCTCGTGAATATGTTGATAGGGTGCTTGTCAAGATTGGATAACATGCTCAAGATAATGTTGATCAAAACATATCTAAAGAAGACCCTGATGAAGTTAGGGGTAGTATTTGGAGATCCTTGAGGAGCTTGATCAACTTGCAACAATTGAAAATAAAAATGGCATCTCTCAATATGTCATAAAAGGCCAACGATAGTGTTCTAGAGATCCATTAGAGGTTGAGGTTGTAGTTGTTCCTATGAATTAGAATGTGATCACATTAGAGATATTTCTCAATGATGAAGAGAAATATGAGGTGTGTATTAAACCACAAGTGGAGTTTGTCTATATATAATATGTATTTTATTTAGTTGATCCACTTGAATAAAAACCAAGGAGGTTGATAATTAGGAAAGGAGCTGATCCAACAAGAATGACACCCAAATAATAGCTTGTATCTCATCTCTATCAACCACATGGAGAAGAACTAAGAGGTTTTTGGTTTGATCTAGGTGGAATAGAGGTATTTTAATCCTTGTATATAGTAGCATATTCTTTTACTTTCTCCAAGTGTCTCTAGAACATGTAGCATAGTTGTTTGCTTCTCTCTTTTCCCTAAATGCCTCTTGGAATAGTGTGTTTATTTTTTTTCTATTTGTGTATTTGACATGTGTTATTAGTTGTCTCAACTTATTATAAGGGACTACAGTTAGGTTTTAAGGTCAAAATCATGTTTTTGATAATTGATAGGTGGCTCTATATCCCAACAGACTATGAGGCTACTAGTATAGATGTTTAGCAAGTAAATAATCCCTAGAGGTCACCAAAAATGTTGGCCAAATTAGCCACCATAGATTTCTCTATCTTCAAAAAAGTTTATCTATGAGAGTGCAATCTTTCTCAGAATTTCTAATTCATCTAACATCATAAATGAACTTGTTGATAATATTGTCATGGTGTCATGTATTGGTGTCATCAAGTTGCTTCAAGGTCTGAATGAAGTCTTTTTAAAGTATTTTAACAAATTTAAAGGTAACTTTGGAGGGTTTAAGGTTATTTTTCAAATGTTAAAGTATACTTGATCCATGGTGAAAACAATGATGTTATTATCTTCCAAGATGACATGGTGTTCTATAGTGGATGATGGATTTAGAATCAAAGTTGGTAAGATGGAGATTTCCATTTCAAGCCTTTGTAGAATTTAAGGTATTTTTTGAGATATTAAAGTTTCACCTTGTGTTGCTCTCTTGCTCACTATAATATTTGAAAGTAACTTCATTGAAGGAAAAAAAATGGGAGTCAACACCATGTATAGAATTAAAATGAGGATACTTTAGGCCACTTGGCATATTATGAAGATCATCTTATATTTCCACTATCTGTACATACATCCAAGATGTCATATTCACCCTTCTCTTACGTATGATCATTTGAAACCTCCTCTAATTCATATATTTCAAATTCTAAATATAGCACAACATAAGGAAAGGTAGGTAAGAGAGATGTTTTTACGTTATACTACCACTTCCCAAGATAATAAAGATTCCATGGAACATCTCATATGTATCTATAATAGTTACAATAGAGGTTTTTTCAAATGAGTAAATTTTCTTGATGAAGAAGGGCCTGTGAATTGAACATGGAGTCTCAAAAAAGGAAAAATATATGTAAATACTCTAATATCACATGTTAGTGAGGTTTTAAGGCCTCCTAAAGCCTTATCAGGATCAAAATCATGCTCAGGTAGGGTCTACATGTCAGAACAGAGCATTGAACCACTTAGGATCTCCATCGAGTTGTAGGCAAGAGAAGAAGGGTTAGTTTCATAAAATTGGTTCATGAAAGAGGATTTTTAATAGACAAAATGATATTATGGAAAGGATAATACCCATATGCTTTCCAATTCCATGGTAAAAATGTTGGGATTATGGGGTAGAGCTTTATGAATCATTGCTAACAAGTTTATTGCATCTAAACTACCTACAAAACCCATCACCTTAGTTTTCTTATCCTAACAACATGATTTATCTTGGTGAATGTATTATTATGGTTTAAAATCATATAATATGGGTATAATATCTACTAAAACATTAAACTAAATACATGCAAACATGAACTAGACCTACAGTGACAAGAAACCTAATGTTTCTGGACTGTGTCAAATTTGTAGGTATAAAATGAAGGTTTTTGTAAAGTCTGTGTTGTTATAATTTTAGAGGAGGTTTACAATAAATCCAAATATAATCTCCTTTATCTAAAATATCATTTAGCTATAGTTTTAGGTATAATATCCACTCCAAGAATAGGGTTTCAATTAAGTTTGAGCTTGGAATGCACACCTACAGGGATGCACACCAGAACATGGAAAGAAGATGAAAGTTTTATGTTGAACGTGAGTTTTATAAGGTTATTCAGGGTGTGATATACATGGGGTGAGATTAAAAGGGTTTTTATACTCTATTTCCTAAGAATAAATCATTAGAAAAGAGTGATTAGGGTTAAAATTGTTAAACTACCTACAAACCCCAGCCATGGATAAAACAACTTCAAAGACTATTGAGGGGGTAAAAAACCTAAATACATATATTAATACATTTTAGGTGATTAATAATACCTAAATAATATATTTATAACAAAAAATAATAAATTTGAAGACCTTTTTTCTCAAGATAGACATCTCAAATAGGCACCTATAAGCTTGCAAAGCTTGAAAAGGTCATCTCTCTCATGTGAGAAGTTGGAAAAACAAGTACATGGGTAAAAATTAAATTATGTGATGTGAATAAGATTTTTATACTCCAATCTCATGGCATTTATTAATAAATCAATGGGTTTTACTTTATGAACAATCATTAAGAAGTTAGAGGCCTCAAAACTGCCAAGAAACCCTTAAGAGAGATCTATGATTGTGAATGATGGTTTAAGTGAATATAATGGACCTAAATTTACTTAAAAATACTTGGATTATATCTTCAGGCCTCATGATCACCTGTTGGAGCAATAATTTGGCACATGTGAAGAGAATGACATAGAAAAGAGGGCTAAAACTGCATATTTGGACTGATTTTTATGGTATTGTAATGTATGAGAGTCCCTTAATCATCTTAAGAGGCATGATAATCTTGGGAAGAGGTATAATGACTATTAAAAATCCATTATAGATACTTTTAGTGTGATAAGATAGGTTTTCAAGTAAATAATAAGCCTAAATGAAGACTGCCCACTTTCTTGTACAAGGAAAGTGAAGTTGCAGACCTTATAGAGGTCATTAAGGGCATACAAATCTTCAAATAACCATTGAATACATTTAAGGATAGTATTGAAAGACATTCTAAGTCATAAACAAACCAATTCTAGTGACTATATATAGGTTTAAAGGAACCAATACACAAGCAATTTGCTAGTTCTGTGGTGATGAGAACCTCAAAGATGGATGCATTCTTCTATCAACATTTTCAAGCTTGTCACAATATTATTCCAATCTACATCATCCACTTTCAGGAAATGATGAGTGATAAAAGGTCTGATGGAACTATGCTTTGCCTCTAAAAATCTTAGAGAGTAGTCTAAGAAACTAGTTCCATCCAACATCTCTCAATAGACCTTATGACAGTCGAGCATGTTATCAAAAAATCCTAAAAGACCTAATATACCCTACAACATCAGACTTGAATATTCCCAAGTGTGAACTAGGTGTCACAAATATTAATGTGAGTTGGATGTAATGGAGAACAGGAGTGTTACATAGTAAAGAGGTGGGAGGCCATGATGAGATATGGAGATAGCAATTATGCAACAAGAATCAAGGAGTCAATACCTAAACTTGTAACTTCCCTTCAAGAAGTGTACTTGTAATTCCAAGGGAGGAGATCATTTAAAAGAAGAATCAAATCAACTATGATGATCTTTTATGTTATCCCTCAAAGATAAGTCCATCAACACTCAACCTAGTAAATTGAGAAACAAGATGATGACACCTTTACATTTTTAGTTGAAAGATAATTTTGTTTTATAACTAAAAAGAGGACTGCGGTAGCATTCATGAGATTCCTAGTCTCTTTCCCTCCTATCTCATCCATTTTTCTATATATTTAGCCTTGAATGGATTGTAAAAGGATCCTCCACATGAGTATGTTGAAGCCCTGCTCCCTTTTTAAGCCATTGAATCAATAAAGATTAATTTTTTCCTTCTTCTACTACTGTGCTTAGTGTAAACTCATGAAAGATAGATCTAGTCACATGGTGATTTGATTCTCCTTGATTTGTTGTCACATTCTTCTTACCTCTATATAGTTTGTGTCTCTCTTACATGTTATAGTTAGTGTTATACTGGATGCTTGTGTTGATTAGAAATGGAAGATAATTATCCCTATTAATCTTGTTTGGAATCCTTAACCTCTCTATAAATTACTTATGTAATAGGAATAAATCAGGATTTGTGTATGTATAATTCAATACCTTAGTTCATTGTGCACTTTCAAATAAGTGGATAAGATTAAACCATTTGGTGCATCACCTCAATTTATTTTATTTGCATTGTCTAGTTCTTTCCCTCTCACTTTTCCTTGCAATTTGAATAGGTGTAGCATCAAGGGAGCCAACCTTCCCTGGAGGATCTCTTTAGTCATAGGTCACCCAAAACCTTAAAGAGTTTTTATTGTGTCAATTGAGTGAGGAGACCTGAAACACCTCCTCAAAGGGTGAAACTCAAACTAACAATAATTACCACATAAATAAATGAACATTGTAGGAAGAAATATTTGGCCATAGCCTTTAACCATACGACATGAGAATAGATATGAGAACCATATCTCTACCATGTGCCTAACACTACTCGGAACCATCACCTCCATTAAAAAGAGAAAAATATAGAACATTACATTACTCTTTGTTTTTGTTTTTTTTTAAATGGAAGAATTAATTATGTCTTTATCATTATCTCATTATATTTAAGTATTTACTTTTAAGGAGTTATGTTTCTTATATTATCTTATCATTTTTAACATTATATTATTTAATAGTATATAAGTAAGTGAATTTCATGCTTTGTGATTATTATAATATATTAGAATAGATATTTTAAATATATTGAATATCGGATATCAATTTTAGGGCACTTATCTTGGATGTGTCCCGAACCATCCCCTCTATTAAATTGTAAAAAACATATAAAAATATATTTATCTTTGTTGTTGGGTTGTTATATCGAGGAATTAATTATATTTCTATCATTATCTCATTACATTTAGGTATTTGATTTTAAAGAGCTATGTCTCAGACAATATTATTTGGCCAATATTAAACATCACATTACTTAATAGTATATTAAATTAGAGGGTTTCTTACTTTGTAATTATTATTATAAATATATTAAGATGGGCATCTTAAATATATTTATTTGAAAAATGTCAGATATAAATTTCAAGGCACTTATTTTAGATTTTTCATATATCACATTAATTAAATAATGATTTCATTATTTTATATATAGATTTCTTGTTGAGTGGTCATAATTGGCTTTAATATAGTTGTATCACAATGATAGATTCTAAAAAATATTTTTGGGAAAACATGGGCCCCAAAATCTGCCACGTATGTCCAAGTTATTATGAGTTTTCAATACATTTGTCTAAAAAATATCGAGACATATCAATCTCAAAGAGCCCATCTTGGATTTATCACACATCACATCAATAAATGATTCCAATATCTTATCTATAAATTCCCTGCTAACTGGTGACTGATAAAAAATAGACTTATAGATACATTATATGCCCAAGATATTACAATATTTTGATCAACTTATTTAAATAAGAAGAAAAAAACCCATATAATAGTCAAATGGACATCAAATTTAAGATTAAAATTCTCTTATGATGATGAAATGAATGTTAAATTTAAAGTTGATAATTGATTGTCAAAATCTAATAGATATTAAAGTCTGCCACCATCACCAATTGTCATTATAGGTTATCCCTAAGAACGTAAAGAGAAAAAATGTTATTTGAATAATAATTATTGCTAGATGATTTAGGAGATTAAAAATAAAAAATAAAAAATGGTTATTTCACTTTTTATTGACAAAATATATTTATATATTATGAAATAAAAATAGTACAATGTATTAAAAAAAAGTAATATGAGAGCACATCCAATCACAACCACACTAGGCATAAAAGATGTCTTAGAACAAAACATACAATAATTGTCTACAAGAATAAGCAAAAAATTACATCAAATGACTAAGCAAAAGGTGTAATATACCTAGGTAGTGGAATACAATGTACATTTAGGGTATAATAGTGGAATGTATTAGTAGTATGCATAGTGTAGACATCCAATTTGTTGGGTGAGAGGAGGTGGAAGATAAATCCAAGAAGATTATTCATCACTTAAAAATCTAAAGTCCTTTAGCCCAAATTTGAATTTTTGATTTTCTAAATTCTAAAAAAAAACATTATTGGTCTATGCTAGAGACTTGATGACAACTTGGGCTTGGGTGGTTCACCTTTTGTGTTTGGTTTGAGTAACTTGGGTGAAATTTTTTGTTTGGTTTGAAGGCCGTTGTCTAGAATTTTATTATTATATTCTTATTTTCACTTAGGTTATCTTGTGTTTGCTCACGCTCTAAGTTATTTGACTATTCTACTTAATTTTTTTATGTGGCATCATTGTACTACTCATTTATTTTAGGATTTATACTTAGGAGTTCTTGTGATAGTTCACATCCTAAGTTTATTAGTTCACATCCTAAGCTTATTAATACAAAAAGTCTTATTTTAATTTTTATGATCATGGTCCACCATAGTCATGCTCATATTTTTATGGTGTTAACATACTTCAAACTTAGGTTTTATTTTCCTAGCCTACACCCTAAGCTCTGAGGTTATTCTACCCTCTTCTAGATTATCAATTTTTACCAACAAAGTCGAGTATTATCAAGACTTACTTATTATTATGTGGCATCACACCATTCATTTCTAATTATTGATTTGAATCCACTTTATATTTATTTGATTAAAGAGTCAAAACACCTTTTGACATTTATAAACTAAAATCCAAAACACTTCACAAACTTAGATAATTATCTTAAAACATGTAAAGGTATACTCATAGTGGGATTTCTTACAACCCTAGTTATGAGGAAGAACATTATTATGATGGATAAGAACATTCCATCATGTTTTATGACTTCCCAAATATGGTAGGATTTGATCACAATTATTTTTAACAACCTATAAAGGACAAAGATGAATCTCTCCTAAGGTTAATAGAATTAAGATCTATACTTCCACTTGATTTCCCAATAGAAAAATTGCATACGCTTGTTCGAGTAAATGAGCAATAGCTAGACAACCTCTTACTCATGTCACAAAATCAAACGTTACTTCTACTAAAAAAGGGAAAGAACCACTTGCGGACTTCTCCCCAAATGACCAAGATCTTGCTACCTAGATCCAACAAATTAGTCAACGGTATGTTGATCAACTCATCACAAACCTAATAGATTTTTTAGCTATGAATTCAATCGATAATACCACTTTTAGGGATCAAAAATAAATTTTATAACAAACACAACAATCCCTAGTTAATCCAACATCTGATGTGAACCTTATGGCTTCTACTAAGTATAATAAACCTATAAAATGCTTTACAGTAATTTCCACTTAATATGAAGCACAATTTCTTCAACCACCAGGAGACTCTCACCTAGTCACAATAGCACCTTGTTCAATACCTATCATAATCATAGGTTTGAGGTATTATTAAAAACACTTTACCCAGTTCCTTTCAATTGCAATAAGTTCCCCTTACAAACTAATAATGGCAATGCCCTTTGGTAAACCAAAAATAAGTACCCCAAAACCAATAAATTTCCTATAATTCACAACAATAGATTCCTAAGAATCAATATCAAATATATAGGAATCAAAAAAAAAATACTTTGAACCAATAACATCAAACCTACTCACATCAAAGGATAAACCAAAGCCAAAATTATGGATAAAGGTTTTATATGCCTAATAGGACCACGCATGGGGGGTACATTCATACCCACACAAATTATATTCTAAAAATAAATACACCAAACATGCAAGAGTGGAATTCAATGAAATAAATAATCATAAGACTTTAAATAGGTAATAGGGTCAAGAAATACAAATATGATGAGATATGTCCTTATCTATTTGACTTGAGCATTCTTCAAGTACCCTTTCCACCTCATTTTGAGGCACCCAAGTTTGATAAATACAAAGGGAAGGGTGTCCTTAGAGAAAACATTCAAGAATTCTTCATGTTATTCCAAGAGTTATCCTACATCAACATTTATTTATTCTGCTTATTTCCTTGTAGTTTGGTTGGATAAGCATTAGATTAGCTCCTCAAATTGCTTAAGGGATCAGTGATGGATTGGAATGATCTATCAAAAAAATTATCAACCATTTATCTTATAACATTGATCATGAGTTGAAAGTGGTTGATTTATTCAAATCAAGACAAAGAGATGAATAAATATTCGCAACATACTTATAATAGTGGAGAGTACTAGCTGGTCACTTTCAACACAAATTGCCAAATAGGTAGTTGGCTGACATCTTTGCATAAAACTTACACACTGAGGTAGCTCATAATATAAGACTCAATTGTTATAACACATTCAATAAAATCATTGAGAAAGGTGTGTATATTGAGAAGGTGCTTATTAAAAAAGGCTTTGTGAAAATATATTCACAGGGTCAAACATACAATCCATTCAACCACCTATTTAAGCTACTACTATAGAGAAACTTAAGGTTTTTAATAACAACAAGAACATGGTAGATAATGGAGTAACCAAATCATGTCATGTGAAAATAGTGTAGGATCTACCACTCCAAAATGCATAACCTAGTCCATTAACCACTTTGCAAATAGCTCCTCCACATAGAGGGTTCAACAAATATAGACCATTTATCAAGTTAGGAGAACCTATTGAGGTAGTATTCTAGAAGCTAGTGGCAGCCTATTTAATCATGTAGCATGTACCAAAACCCTTTCTTGAAGATCAAACCAAACTCAACTAGTATAAGGAATATGAGTTATGTAATTTTCATCATGTCATTGGCCATGCCATTTATTGGTGTGTACAATTGAGACATCTCATTGAGGACTTGATTGAGAGTGGATAAATTGAAATGAAATAAGCACCATAGAATACTAATCAGGATATGTGAATTTATAAAGACCCATTTCCCAATCATAATCAACAACAATAAAGAAACAATTAGAACCAAGGTAAGGTCCAACTTCAATAAGAACAAGGTTAAAAACTGAATCAACATAATCATAATCAAGATTATTATACCCAAGTTAATAACCTGGGTTACAATACTATGTCATATGATTATAATAATACAATGAGATGTATTTATAGTAATCACATCACTAGAATTATATTCAAATCCTATGAACCATATAATTCTTCTCTAAGTGTTCTATTTTAGGGTCCTCAACCTCTTCTTCAAGTAATGCTACACCAAGTTTAGCCAATCCTATTGTACCTCAATATATATGGGTTACTATTTTTGGATCATCACCCCATTCTTCTAATTGTAATAACTCCTTGTTGAATGAAAATTATGCAATTTCAACTAGATGCTCATGAGTTACCCTTTAAGGCCCTTTGCCTTCTTCCAATATTGACCTGAATTAGAACCCTGTACCCTCCAATTCTTCTAATTTTGATAACTCCTTGTTGAGTAAAAATTGCATAGCCAAAACTAGATTCTCATGAGTTACCCTTCAAATCCCTTTGACTTCTTCTAACATTCAACCAAATGTGAACCATGTGCCTTCCAATCCCAAATTGAACATTATACCAGCTAAGGCCAAACCTTCTCATCCTATTGTTGAGAAACCATATAGTATTTAGGACCAACTAAGTAAAACTTTTGTGCAAATTTATATCTTAGATCTCTTTCATATGTTATAATTTCACAAGACCTTACTAAATTACTTCCTCCAATAATACATTTTTCTTGAAGACATTAACCCTACCCAATTCTAAACACTTATGGGGCATTCATCTCTGATCTAGTAACTTACCTTTGATCAATAAGATATGTCTTCCCTTGGTCCTAGCCATAATAACCTCCTATATGTTAAGTTCATTATCCTCATCATAAGATCAAGTGAGTTATTATAAATAATGGTTCAAGACTAAATGTAGTGTTTATAAAATTGATACAACATTTAGGATATACCACAAAGGACATGCAACTTAAAATTTTCATAATCAAAATGTATGACAATGTTGAAAGAGAGTCTTTAGGGACCATGTGCTTGTCAATAATTTTTGGGACTATAACCCATGATACCCTATGTCATGACATGGATATTGAATTGTCTTATAATGTACTTCTTAGTCATCCTTAGATCCATGAAGTATGATTTGTACCTTATACCTTGCATTAGTACCTCAAGTTCCCCTATTTAGGAATTGAGGTCACTATCTATGTTGATCTTCAGCCATACCAATATTGTAAACACCTAAAATCTGAATATGAAAATTATAACTTTTATCCTAGTTTTGAATATATAGCCAAAAATAACAAATCAATAGTTTATGAATCACCTAAATCCAATTATATCGACCCTAGTGATCTTGCTTCCACTTCGACCAATCCATTTCCTATAGCCTTTATAAACTAGCTTACCATTGACAATGACATTTCCACATTCCATCTTAGGGATGCTTTTAATATTATAAAATTGCATAAATACCCCAAGTCCTATGGACAATCCAAACCTTTTGAAATCCCTAATAGGCCCAAAATGATTTGGAAAAAGAAAAACACATAGAAGTAGCCAATGGTATTTGTACTAGTCACTTCACCAAATCAATATCAAGAAGTCTTTATTGAAGGATATTGGTTGTATGTTGATGGCATTGCCAATTATTTTTAGAATCCTAAGTACCCTATCCCTAATCAAATTATGGATAGTTTTTATTATGCATTTAAAGGCCTAGGGCCATGTCAACAATGTATTATTCAACCGCTATCTACTAGTAAACCTAATATAAATCAGGGTCTCAAATTTATACTACTTCGGGGTGACCTCATGTATTTTGACTGTGATTCTTCTTTATTGTCTAATGAAGAAAATATTGATAGTGACACATCATCCAATTATAATGTCTATGATGAGCTAGATGATACTGACCTATTTGACTCCAATTTCATTATGACTATCACAAGTCATTACCCACTTACCCTTTGCCTTCCTAACCTTATAGATTGGGACCAACAAAAAAAATGTATACCTCTGTATGAGTTTTATAATGAGGGATCTATTGATGAGTACATGGGACTTAGGGATGGGTTATCATTTGGTGATCATAAGAAAGGCTTTGATTTCTCATTAGACCCTGTCGCCTACTTTGGAGAGTAGGAAAACTTTCTTGGTCATATAAAAGATAAAACATTGAGATCTTTAGGTGAAAATCTCTTTGAGTTAATCATTGGTTAGGTAAATATTAAATTAAATACAAACCCTTGAGTGAAAACCTATTTCAAGCAATCGTAGATGGATAAGTTTCCTCATCTCCATAGGAAGCTCAGTGTCTACCAAGTCCAAGTTATATAGCCAATGCCAGTATTACTTTTAAAAAACATAAAGCCTTTGAGCATCTTAATCTTTACTTTCTAGAGAAATTTATCAATTAGCCATTACTAGAATTGAAAGATTCAAACTCCTCTCACTACGATGAGCTTTAAGACTCATAACCAATGGCTAAAGAAGAGGATCAATACCAAACATTGCCCACTATTTTAGAGGATGGTTCCACACTCCTTAGAGATAATATAACCTTAAGTGAACCTTGGAACCTATGAAGATCCCAAGATTATTTATCTAGGATCATCCCTCACCGATAAAGAGCGTAATTATATTATCACTATTCTAAGGGATTTTACCGATATATTTGCATGGGCTTACTCAGACATGCCAGACCTAGAAACCATCTTGGTTATGCATTGACTTGTAGTACATCCAGATGCTAAGATAGTCAAGCAAAAATTGAGAAAGATGCACCCATGCATTATTATATTAGTGAATAAGGATTTAGAGAAGTTTTTGGGACATAGGTTCATAAGACCACTTGACTATTCTGAATGGATATCAAATATCATTCTAGTTAGCAAAAAGCCACAGGGTATACATGTTTGAACTAATTTTTGAGATATCAAAAAAGCATGTCCTAAGGATGATTTCCCTCTACCGAACATCAACATTATTTTAAACTCAAATAGAGGGTAAGAGATATTGTCTCTCATGGATAGATTTTTAGGGTATAACAAGATCAAGATAGCCCCAGAAGACTAACAAAAGATATGAATTTACCACACCATCGGGAACATTCTGTTACCAAGTCATGCATTTTGGCTTGAAGAATGCATGTGCCACTTATCAAAATGCATGGCTATCATGTTTTATTACATGATGCATGATATAGTTGAGGATTATATTGATGACATCCTAGAAAAATCAAGAACCCATACCAGACATCCTGACATTCTACGAAGAATATTTGAGAGACTTTAGGAATACAAGGCACATCTCAATCCTAAAAGTGTATTTTTTACATTACTTCAGGAAAATTTATAGGATTCATTATATCATAAATAGGGATTGAAGTAGACCCTACTAAGTTTAAGGCCATCATGGAAATTCCTCCACCTTTCAATCTGAAACAACTCCATAGCATGGAGGGCAAAAGTCAATCTATTCTCACATTTTTATCCCAATTGGTAGACAAGTGTCATCCTTTTACCCACCTCTTGAATAAAAGTGTTGTATTTCATTGGGATTTTTAATGTCAAAAAGCATTTGAAAAACTCAAGACATACTTTGTCAACCCACCAATATTGAGACTGCTAACACTTGGCTAGCCATTGATACTTTATATATGAATAATAGAACATGCACTAGGGACATTATTAGCCCAACATGATGACTAAGGTAAAGAGCATATGGTCAATTATCTGAACTAAACACTTGTAACATATGAGCATAATTATTCACCTATTGAGAAGGCTTGTGTAGCAATGGTGTTCACTTTCCAAAATTTATGACACTACATGATGAATAATAAAATTATTGTCATTGCTAAGGTAGACCCTCTCAAGTATTTATTTTATAAAGTGAATATTACATGCCACATGGATAAATGGGTCATGCTCTTGAGTGAATTTTATGTTGAGTATAAGAATGAAAAATCTATTAATGGGTAGGTCATCACAGATCAACTTGCTAAAGTTCCTATTATATGTACTCAACCACTCACATTTTATATTTTAGATGACTCTATCATGACAATAAAAGAAGTGGTTTGTGAACCTGAACACTAGAAATTATATTTTGATAGCTCATTCACATCCCATGGATTTGGAACTAACATTTTACTGGTTACACACAAGGGGACCTCATCCCCAAGGCCTTTCATATTAGTTTTAACTACACCAATAACATGGTCAAGTGTGAAGCCCTTATTACATGACTTCAACTTGAAATATAATAAGATATCCAATAGTTAAAGGTTTATGTGTATTCTTAGTTAATCATTAATCATACCACAAACCAATATCAAACTAGAGATGAAAAGATTGTACCCTACAAGCACATTGTGGATAATCTCAAGTCACATTTTAGGTCCCTATAATTTGAATAGGTGCCATAGGCTAATAACCAATCAACCAATGCAATGGAAAAAATTGGGTCCATGGTACAAGTTTCCAGTGATGTTAAAGATTATCCATTTCTCATTAAGAACCTTTTATAGCCTTCTTGTGTATTACTACATTCAAAGAAGGTTTGTACTATTGTTTGTCCGAATCTCCCACCTGAACTTCCTTGGTACTAGGACATTTATAGTTGTTTTCATGACCAAATTTTTTTTCTTGACCTTTCACACAATTTCCATAAAATATTCCATCACTGCCTAGCTCATTATACCCTCCTTGGAAACATGATTTATCATAAGGGTTATAATGGAATGATTTTTCATTATTTATCTTTAGGAGGATGAATGTTAGTACTTAAAGAGGTCCATGAAAGAATGTGTGGGGCCCACACCAGTGGGGTAGTCTTATCAAAGAAACACCCCAAAACATTATATTATTGTTCCAAGATAGAGATAGATGGTTGAAATTATGTCAAAAAGTGTGTTATATGTCAACAACATGGAAATTTAATACACACACCTTCCTCATTGCTATAGTTTATTACTACACCATGGCCATTCTCTAAATGGAGTCTTGATCTCATTGGGAAAATAAACCCAACATCTTTTGATGGACATAAACACATTCTTATTGCTATAAAGTATTTTACTAAGTAAATTGAGGCAATTCCTCTCACTTACATAACTAGGAAGCAGATTGCCAAGTTTACCCATTACCATATCATCTATCATTATGGTATCCCTATCTGAATCATATCCAATAATGGTGGTCCATTTGTGAACAAGAATGTAAAATCCATCTATAACCTATTCAAAATCAAACACAATAAGTCATCACCATACAACCCACAAGGTAATGGTCAAGATGAGGCATCTAATAAAACTATTGTCACAATCCTTAAAAATATTTTCAATGATGCTAGCCATAATTAACACTTGTAAATTATTCTTCCTCTCTGGGCATATCACACTAGTCATCATACCCCTATAAGAGCCACTATATATTCTCTGGTATTTGTCATAGAGGCTATTATCCCAATCAATTTTTAGCTACCTTCATTGTGGGTTTCTTTATAGAACATCATTCATGATGAAGACTATAGAGATTCTAAGTTGTAAGAGCTATAAATTATTGATGGTAAGCATGTAGCTACCCCAAAAAATTTGAGAACATATCAGAATAGGTTGTATCATAGATATAACAAAGTCATTCTCCTTTAGGAGTTTTAATTTGGTGACTTAGTCTTAAAAGAGAATCAAAAGAACACAAATAGTGAGCATAAGAAGAAGGGTAAGTTTTAGTCTAATTAGCTGGGCTCAAACATAATTACAACAAACTATGGTTTAGGGGTATATAAATTGGTTACTCCAACAAGTGAATAACTCCTAGAACCAAATGAACATTGTAAATCTCAAGAATTTCTACATTTGACAACATTTTTGAATCATTGTCTACAAGATCCCTAACTTGGGGGTACCCTGTGGTGAGATTGTTTATTATTCCATCATACTTATAATCTGGACATCTCCTCAGCTAAGTAGTTCCTTATGCCTTTGTTCATAGTGAATTTCCATTATTTATCCCAAAAACACAAAAAATATTAGAAAATGATAAAACCAAAGACCATAAACATTGCCAGTTTCAGATCCTGGACATTCTCACCATTTTATGAGTCACCATTATGTGCAATGTTCATTTGAACAAGATCTATTACTGCACCCTTGGTCTAAGCCATGCTCTCACCATTTTGCAAGTTGTACTATTTAGTCTCTCATAATTATCAATTGAGTTGAGATGCTTAGAAAGTTCCAAAAATATTGGTAAAAAAACCATAAAAAACTAAAAAACCAAAAAATCATGAAAATTGGCTTAGAATTTCAACACAAGATATAGATCCATCAAAAAATTTAGGCTGGGCCATCTTATTTATTCAACTTATTTATAGACCATCTTGGTCTTTTTCCTCCCATTTTTGGGAGCACTACATCAACTTGAGGTCTAAATGGACTATGTAGGTAGTACTTGGATATATGGGGTATCTCAGGTTAGTTCGATCACACTTTACCTTTCTATTTCAACCACATCTTTGCATTAATGATTTTGAGACTCCTAGTTATTTCACAAATAAACACTTGTACTTTAGTTTTCCCATTCTTATTGGCCTTAACTATACGCTCTCACCATTTTATGAGTTAATTTTGTGATCATTGTGCATTTGAATTTGATACACTAATGACCACTTGGATTTTTTTATGCTCTTGCCATTTTGTGAACAACCATTTTCAATCCACGCGCCAATTTACAAGACCATTCCCATATTCATTTACATGACAATCATGTTTCCTTATCATTAATTTTCTTCTACCCATATCTTGGGAGAACTACATTTGGCCTAAAGTTCATGTTAGACCTCGCATTAATGGAACTATGTAGGCACTATCCACTTGCCTCATGCAATTGGAGTCAACTCGGCTACCCCTTCATTTTTTTATTTTTCCCCTATTTTTGTTTGTTTGTTCTATTATATCCTATAGCCTAGGGGCAATGTTTGTTATCTTGTTTGTGTGTCATTATTTCCCTATGACTTGGGGCAACTTTGTACCCATTATCTTTGTGTTATTATACATATGTCATTATCACCTAGCTTAGGCTCACCCTATTGCAGAGTGTAATGCCTCTATTACACATAAAAGAACAATTTATTTTCTATTTGTACTAACATTGTGATTAACCATGATTGATCTTTTACCTTTGTTTGGTTAGAATAGTTTGCTTACTTCACTTTGCTTTGAATTATTTAAGTTGTTTTTTATTTTTTTGTTCACTTTGTTTATATTTATTTTTATTATTGTTTTGTTGTTTCTTTATTTATTTATATTGGTGTTTTGTTGTGTCTATATTCATTTTTGTTATTGTTTTGTTGTTTCTTTATTTTTGTTTTTTGTGTTATTGTTTTGTTTTTTTTGTATGTTTTATCTATTTGTTTATTAGGTTATTTTGTTTACTTGTTTTTAATGTTGTGATTGAATACACTTTTTAAACAATTTGAGTTTGGCCTTACCTTGGGTATGAATTGTTTACATTTGTACTTCATTACTTGTTTGTTTTTAGGCACACCTTGTTAATGCATCAGTCTTGATTATTTATATATTTATTTTAGGTTATTTAATAATTTATCCTTGCTTTGTTTTATTGTTTGTTTGTGTTTTATTACATTCTTGTTCCTATTTAAGTCTTGATAATTCATATCTTGATTTTAAGTTGGTTACATTTTTGTATTTAACACTTCATTTTATCTTTTTTTCTTTCCTTTATTTTTTGTTTAAATGTAAATAGTTGTAGCTTTGGTTTTGGCAATTTTTATCATCATCCTTTGGTTGTAAATATTCACATTTAAACTAGTCAATTTACAAATGAAATACAATGTTATTGTAGGTTATTCATACTTATGATGCATAATTTCATTTTGCTAAAGTAAACACCAAGTGCTCCAAAATCCAATAGTCAATGTGGCATCGAAGAACATCTCTGCAAGCACTATCCTACATATCCGCTACCTAAATAGGATATCATATACACAACATAAGAAAAAAATTAGAAATAAGCAAGACTATCTATGCAAGACGTGCATCACTTGGCATACATAGTGAGTCATACTAACTATTTATATGATTAGTTTAGGATTTGCATCTCCTAAATTATCATATATCATCTAGTCATACATCTAACAAAGCAATAAATACATCAAAATCCATGTGATGACCAAGGATATGCATCTCCTAACATTAGCATATACTCTCATATCATAACAAAATAAAAATAAATTTAAACATCATGAGACATAAATTATATTAACAGTCTATGTATAAGTAACAATGAGCCAAAAATGAATGTCATATATATATATATATATATATATATATATATATATATATATATATATATATATATATATATATATATATATATATATATATATATATATATCAAAATAATGTTTTATACATCAATATTATATATATACATCTCATATGCAAAATAGATATACAAAATCAGATCTGATCTTGGCAATCCCTTAGGAGACTTTGCTGAAAGCTTTGACCCATGTTTGATCCTAGTGATGGTGGTGGATGTGGTGGTGGTGGCCCCATGACTACTCATTGTGAAGATGGTTGTGCCACTGACCACTCTGAATCTATAGCATGTCTTGACCCTAAGGTCCTGATAGTCCATTAGGATCTTGAATAATCTCTATAGTATGGAGCTCTCCTCTCTATGGTAATTGTAGCCTTATATAGCTTGTGCAAGTATGCAATCTCATCCTTAATGCATAAGACATCATCCTTCACACGTAAGTCATCATATTTGGCCAAAACCATGTTGACCAAGGCTCGTAATGAACCACAATCTATGCCATCTCATCAAGCCTCATCTTGCTCCTTAGTGAGCCTCTCTACCTAAGATATCAATATTTGTTTATCCACCCAAGCTCTATCCCACTCATCAGTCACTATTTGAAGCTCTAAATTGTGGGTAGACAACTAAGCCTATACCCATGTCAACTATGCCACTTGTCCTCTTCGTATGGAAATATCTACATCCCTCACTATGATAAGTCCCTATAGTTGGGTAGCCTCACACTGTGTAATAGCTAATTGTGTCAGTAGTATTGTTATAGTGATCTACAACCATACAATCTTAGATAATAATGCAGTAATCTCCCTCTATAATCTATTAATAAATCCCTGGTCCTCTATGGACCACATATGCTAGAGGGACCTACCTCCCATGTACTTATGCTTGTACTGATACTAGAGGTCCCAACATCTCTTATATTTTTCATGTGGACCTTATCACCACATAGTGCCTCCACCATCTCTATATCTTGCCCATCTAAATTAACCATCTCTGTATCCCCTAAGGGATCTTGCTACACTTGTGTATGAACTACTAGTAATGGTATGGCATGTGGTATGGTTGGTTGAATAAACACCTAAACTTGTCCCTGTACTTAGGCCTGATCCCCATCTCTCCTCTATCTCACCACTCTCTGATGTAAAATTAGTTTTTGAGGCCACAGTTTGGTCAATCAAATAGGTCAAGCACTAGCTCACAATGATGCATAAGATCTATCATACCAACATATTCCACCCCATCTGCATAATCCCAAAGTATATGTTGGACCCTACCATAATCCATCATAACCTAGTCTTGAGGCATTGGTATCCCTCACTCTCTAATCTCTTGGGTCACATGGGCAAAGTAGTGTGGACCCTCTAGAATGTCCTATTGAAAGCTGAACTATCTTTGCACTCGATCTAGCCTATATTTCTCTACCACAAAGTCATGGTGACTTATGATATAGCATGGTGTAATCATGAACCCAATAATGAATAATTCCTCAATCCAAAACCATCATGTTGTCAAATATGGCTGCTAGATAAAATCCTCATTAACCATCTCATCTATGGCCCATCTATAAAAAGGCAAGTCCCTAAGGTGGCTACATAAACCTAGACCTATAAGGTACCACCCAAAATCCACTATATCCTCTAGTCTTTGATGATATCTTATCTCCCCTAGATGCTCAATGGATATATGCTCTCATGCCTAGACCTAGAGTAGTGTGTTGTGGTTGATACTCCACCCTCTACGATATGATATTATATGAAAGTCTATATATAACTAGGATATAAATATGGGCCCCCATGTAAATCATATCCAATGATTTTACATATCCTATACTACTCCAATCAGGCTAAGAAGGAAGAACCATCCACTCTTATTTGGTAGTATAAAACCATTGATAAGAGCCATCAAAATAACTACCCCTAGGGGAACTATCTTATGTGTTGGTACCAATGCTAGAACCCTTGCTACTGATGTTCCCACTCCACCATTTAGAGGCTAAGCTAGGTCATCCAATTCATCTATGTCTATGGTCCCCTCAAAGACCTCCAAGACCATCACACAAATCAAATCCTCTAGCATGACTAGTCAGCCTACTGATATCTAAGTGATTTTGCAGCCCTGCATCGACACTCTTAGTATCTAGTGCACGTCTTCTATATTCATTATGCCCCCCTAGTAAAAAAATGAAATGTAGATGTCTTAGAGTTCCATCTCTTTGAAGTGTTGAGCAAGTATACAAAATAGATTACCTAAGATCTATTTGAGAGACCACAACCACTTGAAATAAGATTATAATGCAAAAACAAACATGTTAGTGCCCAAAATTAAACTGGAGCAATTGGGCCCTTATCTATATTAGAGTTAATGTCCTTAGCCATATTTCTATCTCCATGCATTCCTTTGGAAGGTCAAGTTCATGTACATAATTTTTCAAGTCCTTTGTCTTGTCTTTGCTTGGTGAAGGTGTTCTTTCCCTTAGAATTTCCAAGCCTTTTACAAAAACACAATGTTTGATGGAAATAGGTCTTTAGATTTTTTATCTCAAATAAAAAGTCTAAAGACTTATTTCTATCAAACATTTTGTCCACTATAAAAGTTTTGAAGGAGTTCAATGTCTTATCACTTTTGGGCTGAATATTTTACAAAATCTCCAAAGGACTATTTCATTGGTTTCGAGTCATTTGTTTCATAATTTTTATTCATGATAAAAAGTCTTAAGTGTACTTGCCCTTCAAGCATTTTTACCAAACAAAAAGCTTGAAGGAATTGTAAGGTTATTTGTTTTGGCCAAAGGTACTTTCTAGAAATCCCAAAGGGCCATTTTTCCTTTGTAATTTTTTTGAAGGATTATTTCCTTCAGGTATTTTGCCCTTGCAAAATTCCTAAAAGGTATAGGACACTTAAAAAAATACTGAAAGACATTTTCAAGACTTTTAGAGGGTCATTTTGCCTTTGCAATTTTTTTGAAGGATCACTTCCTTCGAGCATTTTTTCCTTGACAAAGTCTCAAAGGGCACTTTCAAAGGGTCATTTTGCCTTTCCAAAATGTCTAAAGGATTATTTCCTTCAGGCACTTTGCCTTTGCAAAATTCCTAAAGGGTATCTACAAAATGTCTAAAGGATAATTTTGGATTCGGTGGACACTTTCAATGGATCTAGAGGGAACTTTCAAGAGATCGAAGTACCATTCAGAAATTTCGAAGGGCATTTTTTAAGGTTAGGTTCCCTTAAAAAAAATTCAAAGGATATTTTTAAAGGCCCAAAAGGTACTTTCAGCAAAATTGCTGCTAAGCATAGGTCCATTTCCTTCAGACATTTTTCATGAGCAAAAATTCTGAAGGATAAGTCTGGATGGCAAAGGACATTTTCAAAATTCTCGAAGGGCACTTTTAGAAGATGGAAGACTCTTTCAATAATTTCAAAGGGCATGCTCAAGTGCTTAAAGAATTCTTTTAGTAAAATTATTGTGGGGCAGAAGTCTATTTCTTTCAGACATTTTGCCTAAGCAAAGAGTTCAAAGAAATTGCATTTCTTTGGGAGAAGTACTAAGGCCAATTTCTACATGTAAATTATTTTAGACTAATTGGAAAAAACAATTATCTTGACAAAGGAAAAAGAGCTAAGTGCCAAATTCTTTTATAAAAAGTGTATAAGTTCAATTCCTTTAAGAGAATTGCTTAGACACATTTCTTGTGGAAAAATAATGCTGAAACAAGTAGGGAGGCCAAATATAAAGACTCAAAAAAAATTGTCATGGAACAAAGTCTCTAAAAGAATATTTCCAAATTGTAGGTGATGATCTCATGAACGTATTTTGATAGGCATGCAGATGTCAAATTTAAGCTATAGGGACTAGCCTTTAGGATTCAAATGTTTAGGATGATCATGTGAGAATAATTTTTAGACCTCATGAAGTATATGTTTGTTTTCAAATGGGGTCAATCTAGTGGCACATAATTGTACAAAGTGGGATGATCTAATGGTGCATGATCAAGGATGAATAGTCAAAGGGACTTAGGAAGCCTCTGGTCCTACCAATTGGCATACCCTCAGGGCTAAGGAATAGGTGGTATCCAATCATGCTCTACCCATTAGATTATGATCTAATGGAATGCATTTTCTTGCTTGGCTAGATCCAATAGAGTGAAGCCAAGGTTGAAAATTCATAGATCCCACAAGTTAATGCAAGACAAATAGGTGGCACAAATATGTGCCATAAGGTTATAGCTCAAGCATCTCCTCATAGGATCAATGGCTTGAGATTCATTAGGACTGGGTGATCCAACATCATGAAATCATTGACATTTTAATAGGTTTCTCATCATTATTTTCTATTTAATTTAAGGGTGCAAGGCTAGATTAGAGAGGTGTACAACTAGGAACCAATAAAACACAATCTATATATTACTCATAGAGTTATTACAAGGCTAAAATCTTAGCTTCTCTCTCACATTATGAGACACCATACCCTTGTATTTATAACAATTGGAGGCAGGTCAAAAGAACACATTTGGAAATGTGAAACCATCTAGTTAGAAAATGAATAGTCCTACCATGTGGTCACATTCATACCAACCTTGTGCACTATTGTCAACATCCAAACCTAACATGTTGACTATATAATTATACATGTGTTAGAGGAAATTTAAACCACACAAGTATAACTAACCTAAGTTAAGCAACCTTGTTTAACACCCAACTTAAATAGATTAAACCCAATTTACTCTTAACTATTATTATTTACTCTAACACCCTTCGTTAAGATTAACTTGGGAGAGAGAGAAAATAAAATACATATAAAAATGGGTTCTAAAAATAAGCCTAATGGGATAACCATGTACAATCAAAATATGAAGGAAGATGTCTTCATGAACACCCCCTAAGGACAACTTTTGAAACCCCAAGCATACCATGTAACTCAAAGTAATAAGGTGAAGCAAATGGATTTGTAAAGATGTCGGTAACTTGTTGCTAAGTCAGACTATACTCCAAGCTAAAAATGCCATCCTAAATATGTTGATGAATGAAGTGCATATGCGCCTAAATATGCTTGACTCACTACTACTCAACTGGGTTTTGGGATATGTGAATTACACTCTAGCTGTCACACCAAAGTACAATGGGTGAATCCTGTGTGAAGCCAAAATCTATTAATAACTGATAAAGCCAAATAATATACCAACTTGTTATAAATGATACCCTATACTCAGCCTCTATAGATGAAAGTGTAATAGCCTATTACTTATTGCACAACCAAGAAATAGGTGAAGAAATAAGATAAAACATGTATCCATAAGTAGAATGCCTATCATCAAGAGAACCTGCCCAATTTGAATCACTATACCCAACTAATTGAGTAGAACCCTTGGTGTAGTGTAATCCAAATTGAGTAGTGCCTTATAGATATTATAAAATCCTCATGTCAGCCTATCAATTACTATCATGAGGTTCATATGCTAACCTAGATACAAGCGTAACTACAAATGAAATATTGGAATGAGTATGGGTCAAATATATAAGATTCCTAACCAACTGCCTATACAATGTAGGATCACAAAGTAGAGTAGTACAAGTGGAAGTGAGAGTCACCCTAGACTGAAAAAGAAAAGGACTTGGTTTGAAATCAGCCATGCAAAAAAGCTAAAAAATATCAAGGGTGTACTTCTATTAACTCGTATAAATCTTTTTATTTGATTGTGAAATATATAAACTAAGGAAGAAGTGCAAAAGACAAAGACATATCATATCAAATTATACTAAAATTTCATAGTGAATGGTCTGAATTTGAGAAGAGGAGCTGCCTATGAAGTAGATCATCAACATACAAGACTAATATAACAATATCCTCCACAATATGCTGAATATACACTATGGAATTTAAGTGGTAGTGAACAAAGCTAGTGGAGAGAAGAAATGAATCCATCTTCTCATACCAAGCTCAAGGGGCCTATTTGATACCATAAAGAAACCTTTGAAGTCAAAAAATAAGAGAAGAATCATGAACAAACCCAATAGGCTACTTCATATAGATTTCCTCATGCAAGTCTTAATGTAATAATTCAATCTTAACATCCATCTGATACATTCGCCAACCTTGTGATGTAGCTAGAGAAATTACAAGATGTACAAAATCCATCTTGGTAATGGGTGCAAAAGTCTTAGATTATTCAACACCTTTGAATTTTGAGAAACCCTTTGCTAAAAAATGGGCCTTATACTTGTTAATGGACCCATCAACTGCATACTTGGTGTGATAAATCCATTTGCACCAAACCAACTTTCTTCCCTTAGGAAGAGTGACTAAATCCCAAGTATGATTCTTCATCAAAAAAGAATACCCATCGATCATCACAACATCCCACTCCTATATCCCATGAACCTATAAAAAAGACTATGGATCCCTAGAGAATATCTGACACAAATGTCCATTACCTTTAGAATGTGCATGATAATGTTGAATGGGTAGAAGATCCTGTAGGAATGGTGTTGCCTCAGAAACTATAGTGTGTACCCATTTAGGCATAGTGGAAACATCAATGTGTGGAGGATCTTAAACCTTTATAACCTCCTTAGGGACCTCCTAAATTAATTCCTCAACAAATGAATCCTCAAGAGCAGGTGATGAATAAACAAAAGAAAGAGAAGGCATGGAGGAAGATGAATAACCATAAGATGTGAAGTGCTCATCAAAATGTAGATGTGTTCAAAAATAAACATCATGAGTATCAGGATATAAAAGTTGAAAAAATCTCATGTCCTCGCAATACCCTACAAAAATCAAAGTCTTCCTCTTCTTTTCCAATGTTTTCCTTTTCTTCTTTAGTACAAATGCCCAAGCATGGATCCTAAGACTTGGAAAAATAAGACATCAAGATTGGTTCTAGACTAAGCTTCCTCTATATTCATATACTCAAGTTTTCTATGTGGTATGTGGTTTTGAATGTAGTTTGCATAATTAACTACCTTTGCCCAAAAGATAGAAGGTAAATCCCATGAATGCATTATGTAGTTAGCCATCTCCTTAAAAGTTTGGTTCTTCCATTCTGTCAGGCCATTCTTTTGTGGAATATGTGTAACAAAGTGTCGGTGAATAATACCATGAGCTACCAAAAAATTAGAGAACTCTCGATTGAAGTACTCCCCCCATTATCTATATGAAGTTTATTGATGCACCTTGAAGACTATTTCTTGACCAAAGCTTTAAAGACTTTGAAGTGAATGAATACATCACTCTTGTGATTGAGAAAATAAACCCAAGTACGCTATGATAAATTACCAATAAAGGTAAGTGCATACTTAGTTCTATTGAAACAAGGATTAGTAAATACCATCAAATCACTATGCACAAGCTCAAGTGGTGAAGAAGCTCTCTTAGACATACCCTTAGGAAACAAATATTGGTGTTGTTTTCTGAATGCACAACTAGGGAAAAATTCATCAAGACATAAAACTATTAGAATATCCTCTACCATACTATGAGTGCTCAACCCCTTCAAATATTTGTAATTGAGAGGTCCAAATCTCTCATGCCAAAGCCCAGTCTCAAAATTTGCATGAAAAACTAAACATGTCCCTAAAGGATGAGTATTATCAAAACCCTCAAATTAATAGAATTGAGAACCATGATAATAAGACCCTGTGTAAAATGTTTGTGAGTCTCTAAAAAAGCTCAAACTTTAGCAACCTATGGTGTGAAAGTCACTGTCTTGCCCTGACTAAAATAGCAAATTTAATAAATTAAAAGCAAATTGATGGTGACGTTTAGAACATATAATGCATCATTCATGAAACCACACCTATTTATATGTCACCTTTCCCCTTAATATAGATACATTAAGAATATCCAATCTTAATTTTTGAAGTAGAACTCAAACCAAGAGATATAAACGACTACTTGGAAGAAGTCATATGGTGAGAAGCACCAAAATCTAGAACCCAACTATGTGAAATAGGTGAGTGTGATCTATTGATAAAATTAAGTAATTTCCATGCTCATTATATGGAGGAGTGGAGATATAAATCTTGTGTTTCCTGATGGCATCCTCTAGGGCTTACATTCTCTTAAAACACCTAAACTCTTCATGACAAATCCCCCCACAATAAGAGCAAGATAGGCTAGACTTATTTTTGGATTTGGAAGATGATTTGGGTTTAGATGTGTGAGTGTTGGGCTTGATGTTTCATTTGTATGGGTGTGATACACCATTCAAAATGTGGGCTAAGCTAAAGGGTTTATTTGGAAAAGTAGATCACATGATAGCCATGCAGCTTGAAGTGGATCTTACTTCTCCCAATCTTTATGACTTTACCTCTATTATCAACTACCTCACCAAGTTCAAACATTTATTAACATAGTTTAAGGGGAGTGGGTGAGATAAAAAAGATGAGGAATGTGTATACTTGATTTTTTCCAAGTTGCATGGTCAATTCCAAATCCTTACTTCTACCTTTTTCTCTAGCATGGATGCCTTAGGTGCCACATTCAAAATGTCTAATTTAGAGTTGTATTGTGAAAGACTTACTAGGGAGGAATCCAAATGAAATAATAAACTATCACTCACATAAGTCCTTGTTATACCCATACACTCATCGAACTTACATTGGTGTTAAAACTTTTCATACTCTCATGCGAACTGTGGTCGAGTTTCATTTATTAGAGACCATAATCCTTTGTATTTTATTATTGTCTCCATTTGAGGTCTTCATGTATGGTAATTATGTGTAATTAAAGGCTCATAATGGTCAATACCATAATTAAACACCATGATATTGAATCAGCAAAGATTAAAAAGAATGTAAAAGAGTGTAAAATTTGACATCAAGACAACCACCCAAAAGATCATATTAAAGATCCCCCCTCAAATTTAGAACTTTATAAAAGTAGCATGTTTTTAAAAAGTAATGACACAAATTTATAGAGAATCAAAAACCCCAATTTTGACAAAAATGGAACTCAAATTTGAGTTACGGTTCAAAAGTTATAGGCTTTACGATTGCTCGTAAATGGATCAAAAACATTAAAAATGCACTAAAAACTAATTTGTGTGTCTAAAATGCAATTGAAGGTAGTTTTCCAACCACTCATTGGAACTAGAAACAAACTAAAGATTTATAAAAGCCAACCAAATTGAAAAATAACATTGCCAATGACCTCAGTGTGCATATAAGCGAGTTTGACTTTCTTTTTTAAAAACTATTCAACTTTTAAAAGAAAATAAGGAATTAGCACATTGTTTTTGAGTGGAGAAATGATAGATTATAGTTATTTTTTACTGAGAAGGATGATTCCAAGGAACCTAACATTGGGTACAAGTGTTCTTATGGGTCTATGAAGTGAACACCTTCCTTCCACCTCTTAGCAATCGTCACTAAAAAAGGAATGGTGCTATAGATCTATTTGCTTGGCTGTGAAAGAAAGTTTCAATGCTAAGCTAGTAAAGGATGCAATCCAGATCCTCCTTCAATGCTTCTCCACACAAATCTAATGCAACATAAGGATAAAAAACTATGCAATAGGTTAAAAAACTAGAAAATAAGACAAAAAAGTGGTGCCTCAGTCCAAAAAAGTACCTGGTAGAAAGGGAATTCTAATTCCAACTTTTCTCCTTGTAAATACCATATGAAGATTAAAAACTAGTGTTCCATCCTGTACTTTCCAATGCAGATCTTCAATAAGGAAAAAAACATGCCTCCTCCCTTCAACACCCTTATTGGTCTTGGAATGCTCCAATGTATAGTGTAGACTGTCCAATGCCTTCTCTCTAATTTTCATTGCTTCCTCCACATAGCTTCTCCTTCCAAAAATGCATTAGATTCAAGCTCCTCAAAGAAAATGCAAAAATCCAATGCTACAACAAAGAGTGGCACCAAGGTAGAGAAAGGTGCTTAGGGGGGAAAATAAAGCTTTTGTTGCTTAAATAAAAACATCTACGTCTCCTCCAACAAGACATTTTATCCCAAAAAAAGACCCCTACAAATCTCAAAAATTTTGAGATTTTTAAAGCTCCCAATTTTTTTTTTAAATCCTCAAAAAATTGCCTTACAATACATGAGGGCTAAAACACTGAGAGGTGATAAAGAGATCCACCAAAGACCAATAAGACACCAGTACAAACTTTTCAAAAAAATAATATGCAAGAGCCATAGGGCTAGATCAAAGAGAATTTTAAGAGAGTATGAGCAAAAATTTATGGGTACATAGCTCCAAAAAATCCTAATTCTCTAATACCATGAAAGTGTTGAGCAAGGATACAAAAAAAATCACCTAAGATCTATCTAAGAGACCAAGACCACTTGAAACAAGCTTATAATGCAAAAATAAGCACACTATATATATTTATCATAGAGTTATTAGAAGGCTAAAATCTCCAGCTTCTCTCTCACATTATAAGACACCATACCCTTATATATATAACAATTGGGGGTACGTGAGAGGAACACATTTGGAAATGTGAAAGCAGCTAGCTACCAAATGAATAGTCCTACCATGTGGTCAAATTCACATCAACCTTGTGCACTATTATCAACATCCAAACCTA
Organism: Torreya grandis; assembly: GCA_037957365.1. NCBI lineage: Eukaryota > Viridiplantae > Streptophyta > Pinopsida > Cupressales > Taxaceae > Torreya > Torreya grandis. Next base: position 7,326,483 of record JARHVA010000071.1, on the reverse strand, counting down.
ACATGTTGACTAGATAATTAGACATGTATTGGAGGAAATTTAAACCACACATGTGTCTAGCTAACCTAGGTTAAGTAGCATTGGTTAATACCCAAGTTACATAGGTTAATCCCAAATTACATAAGTTAATCCCAAGTTACTCTTAACCATTATTATTTACTCTAAAACTCTCTGCAAGTGTTGAAAAATAGGCCTAATCTGCACAAATCATTGGTAGTTGAGCCAGATGATATAACTCTACTACCTCTAGTACACCCACAAGTGCATCAATATATATGCTCTATTGATGTAGCACTCAATATCATCACTCCCATGCTGTAATAACCTCAAATCACTCTTGAAAACCAACTTATTCCTCTAATTAATTAAATCTACCAAAGTTCTAATTTTGGGCCTAGACTAATCTTCTATTGGCTCCATTTTCTCTTCTTCTACTTAATTTTATTCATCTTAGTAACCTCATCATTTTATCGATGATATTACTAGTGCACAGAGTGATTTCACCATTCTATAGAGTGGCCTTGCCATTTTCCTTTGAGGGTTTGATAACTCATTTATCGGTAGGGCATTCCCTCTATTTGATAGGGTGATATCACTATTTCCAATGATATTACCATTTGACTAGGCATTCCCATAGTTTTATCGATGATTTTCATCAAAATTGGTAAGATCATCGATTAAGTAGAAACCTTGCTATTTTGACCCACAACCTTGACAAAGAGTTGGTGACATCATCTTTGTTGATAATGACCTCACCATTTATAATTTTATACAAATAACAAGATCACCAAATTGCCTACTTATACCTAACATTAAATGCAATAAATGTAAAAATTAAATACCAAAAAATGTACCTACTGATGCTCCACTCCTTGGTGGTTTTTATTACTCTCGTACATGCTATCCAAGGTGTCAATGGTACAAGATGTTGGCCATTATGCTCAGCTCTCTCGTGCATAAATATTAGAGCTCACAATTACAATAGTGGAGGGTAAAAATGATTAATTTTTACCCTCCAAAGGTACAATTATAGTAAAATTTTCAAAATTTTCATATTCAGGGCCTATAATTACCCCATTTATCTTCATAGGATGCTCACAGGAGCTCCATTTCTTTGGTTTTTGAATTTTTTTCTTCTAATTACTCTATTTTTAGCTTCATTGTTGTATTACATGATTAGTTTTCTTCTAATCAAGGGCCAACCCATCAAATATTTTTTCATTCTCCCCTTGAGGGGGGGCATCATGGGCCACCCAAACATTATATGGGGCATTTTCATAGCCCCATTTCTCTATTACTCATGTAAAATTTAGTGAAAATCAGGAACATAATTATTTATTTTAATTATGATCATTTTAAGTGACCTTTTTATTATTTAAAATTTCATTTATTCAACCAAATTTCTCTCCATGACTTCTCAAATAGGGGAAAAATTTAGACATCTAATTCTTATCACTGTTGTGCTAAAATTGCAAATCTAAATGATATTTCGTAACAATACACAATCTAGACAAAAATCACTAAAATGGTCTAGAATGTTCACACACATCATGTGCAAGTACCGATTCTTTTTCATTGATCCTTAATTGGGGAAATGCATTTTAAGGAGTCATTATCTTTTCTTAATTCACTTCAGGTTAAATTATGACCAAGAAAAATGATGTCATAGACCATTGAAATATTTTAATTTGGTTACACACATCATGTACATGTGTCAATTCACCTCTATAATACCTTAACTGGGGTATTATCCTATACATGACTTATATCTTCTTCTGATTAAACTCTAGCCAAATTATGACTTAGTAAAATGACATTTGCAACTATTTTGATTAAACATGTTATCAATTTCCAATAACTACAAAAATTTTAAGTAAAAGTCATTAAATAAATTAAACCAAACTAGGAGCTTAAGTGGAAAATCCATGAAAAGTTATTGAATATCAAATATTAAAAATTTATAAATCAAGATATTTCACCCATGACATCATTGAAGGGGTGTCAAGCACTAGGTATTAATGGAGATAAATATTAGGTTTAAGCCTTCCCATGCCTCATTAATGCTCACTTATTCCAAAATATTTATGACTTTATCCTCTAAAATTAAATCAATCCTTGGCCACACATCTTGATCTCAATATAGACGGTCATAGTTGATTCTCAACATTTTTGAAAAGATATAAATAAGTGAGCCATGAACATAACCTTCAAGCTAGTTGTGCAAATGTTATTATACAAAAATAGTGCTAGAGAAGCTTCATTCATTCCTCCAACTTAACCATATCAAGGAACCAAAGCCATTTGTGAAATAAGAAATGATGGAAGTGCATGCTACACTGCATTGACATAGACTTGGAGTACCAAATATGGGCATAAGCATGTTTATTGACCATTTTTGATGGAGAAACACTACTTGGAAGGTATTTCTTGCATTACCTTCATAATTAGTTTCTTGATTACATTAACACTACCCCTCTAGGGAGTAGGATTAGCACATTGTGTTCTCTATGCTTATTTTGGATTTTCTCTACTAATACACGAACTAACTTGATTCATAATCATATTCTACACATAGTAATGAATAGTACTATCATAGAAGAATAATTTCACATGTATAGGATGGAAGAGTGGGATAGATTAGAGTATTATAAATAGAGGGGCATAAGCCATTGACATACATCCAAGAAAAATATATCAATTAGAGCCAAATGCTCTGATAAGGAGGTATCCCCCTTGAAGTGACAAGTGATTATAGAGTTATTCCTTCCCATGAAAAATGAATTTTATTTTTATATATCAATATAATTTGTATTTCAGTTATATGAGTGTAGAGGTTCTTAACATTTGGTATTAGAGATCCTTCTAGGGCCCTTTTCATGATCTTTGTTGCAGGCCTATTTTGGAGATTCATAAAACAAGTCTAAAGTTATCCATTGCATCATAGAGGGTTTTAAAATTCATATCTATATCTTTTTCTCTTGTCACAGTTAGAATCTGTAACCAAAATCTACCATTTACAAGTACAACTTTTTATTTTTTATCAACAAACATGATTGTTATTTTGCATGCAACTCTCATTTTATAATGAATCACGTCAAACTATTTTTAGGTTTTGTGTGCCTCATTTATATCTTTCCAAAATAGTTTGAAGTTTTGAAATTCATTAATTATTGTAAAATTTATCATAATTTTAGTAAATCTTATTGTAAAAAAAACCTGAATGTTATTCTACATGCATCTCTTAAATAGGAAACAATTGTACCAATTAATTTATAAATTTTGTACATCTCATTTATAACTTTATATAATGGTTTAAAGTTTTGAATTTAATTATGTATTATAACAATTTTACTAACTGCTACTATATATATATATATAGGCCGTGTTACTCACTGTTACCCAAAAATATCAAATAAGTTTATTAATTTCAAAAGTGGATGCTACTATGAATAAAATAATCACTAATATAAATAAATTAATTAGTGATATAATGTTTCACTCTCATATACTAACACATTATGATGAGAAAATGATTGCATGGTTGGATTGAGAGAATAAATACAGCACATGGTATGCAAATTTATTTCCTATAGTTAAGCATATGAAATGGACATAACTACATGACTAGATTTAGAAGATTATTCTAACACCTAGTATGGTGATTTAATTCCTTTAGATGAGACTAATTCACATTTATATTCATTCAATAAATCACTATATGCATCTATTCTAGCAACATAAGCATCTGAGCATGCCACCAATGAGCTCAAGTTGGCCACCAATGCTTCCAAAAAAAATCTGCATTCTTGTTTGGGGTTATTCACTCTAAAAATAATGTGTAAATAAAAATGCTAAGGGGTATAACATGTATCCTCCATTGGCTCACCAAATAGATTATTTTGAGCCTCATTATTCTTGCTTTAAGATGATGATCACCAAGCTTCAAATTTTAGTTTTTCCCTCCACTGATCTCTATGTACTTTAATCTCATGTTATAGTACTTCATTTCACATTGTTGATGTACTTTTTCATCTCCAAGTACAAGAGGAAGAAGTGGAAGTAGAAAAGGATGCATGGACATGCCTCCATCTAGTCTTATAAATATTTTCAATATGTAATTCTTCGTATGTTTCGAGGGTGAAACATGTTAAGAGGGATGGAATGTAATATACCGAAGCAAGGTAATATAATATATATTTGGCATAGAATAGTGGAATGTAATAGTAGTATGAATATTAATGTCATAGAGGAATATTCTCACATGCATAGAATGGAAGAGTGTGATATATTAGAATAGTATAAATAAAGGAGAATAGGCCATTGTAAGATATCCAAGGAAAATATATCAATTATAGCCAAATGCTTTGATAAGGAGGTAGCCCCCTTGAAGTGAAAAGTGATTATGAAGTTATTCTTTCCCATGAAAAAATAATTTTGTTTTTATATATCAATATATTTAATATTTTAGTTATATGAGTGTAAAGGTTCTTAACAAAAGGATCATTATCATTAGGCTTACCCCAACAAACATTAGAGAGGTCTTTCCCCCAAAATAATAAGTTCTTAATCATTGTCAACATTGTTAAGCTCTCTTTCTTCTTCTTTCATAATTCCCAGCTCTAGACAAGTAGGTGAAATGGCCAAGGCTAGAAGATGAAACTTGTTTGTATGAGGTGGCAAAGCCCAACGATCTTGAAGTATTAGCAACTACACACTCCAACTCCCGTGCTAATTTGTCTTTTAAAAATTATTGAATTTTTTTTAATTTAATTAGTGAGGATGATAATATGTCACATCATCTATTAATATATAAATTTATGGAAACACTTGACACATTGAAAGCCAAGTTTGATCCCAAATAAATTTTGATGGAATGGATCCCTTTAGTCATATGAGCTTAATCAAAGGAAACTTTGATTTAGTTGTTATGTGTACACTTACTCCATGTATTATGACACTAAATTAGGTATATGCTTCCTTGACATGTTATAATATATGATCCCTAACGATGACAGTTTCATAAAAAAATATTTTAATTTATATGTTAAGTATATGCTTACTCAAAATAAAAATAAAAACTAATATAATTCAATTTAAACTAAATTCCCTATCTACAAATAAATATATAAAACTAACACAAATTAATATAAAATAAAAATGATTGTCCATCATTTTTAGACACTCCATTATAAAATGAATAAATAAAATTTCAAGCTAAAAGGCATATAAACATTCAACACACCATTAAGCTGTAGTACTTTCACATTTCTTATGCCAACCAAAAGATCTGGCAAATCCAATTTTGACATAACCTTAGCCTAAAAAATGTGACAAACCTCACATTTCCTTGTGGGCATGAACAACATTACTTCAAAATAACCTTGAGCATATTCTATACATGCATATACTATTGTGAATCAAAATGTAAGCATTCTAGTAAAGCAAATGTTAGGCATGCCTTTTAACCTTAGGGCATATTCCAAAGAGAGATAGAAAAGAGACAATAACCATATCTCTAACATATCCCTCATGCTACTTGGAACCATCACCTTCATTATGAACTTAGAAGTATAAGGATATTATCTCAAAAAAAATTTAATAAAAAATAAGTATACAAATTATTGTGATTGTCAATAAAATTTTAATCTCAATTTTAAATGGTTAGTTTATTGATGAAGTTGTTTGATTAAAAAAAAAGAGTTTATCAAAGTTTAATAATTCTTAATTATAAAAACCAGACATCATAATAGATGAGGTTTAGTTAGATACATATGTAATTTTAATGAAATGTGGTGAATTTAGTGTAATGGGTACCCTTCACTCCTTGACACTAAGCTAAAAACTATGGCAACTTTGGTGAAATGGATATTTCTTAATCCTTGACACTAAATTGAAGAAGGTAGTGAATTTTTTTAAATAGGTACCCCTCAATCCTTGACACTAATTTTAAAAGGTGATGACTTTGGTCAATTATTCATGTAATCAAGAAGTTCAATTATCCATGAACCCAAACCAATATGCTTATCATTTGATAAAAAATCAACATGGAAAATGATACAACTGCTCAATACAAAAATGTTGCTAATTTGTATCCATACTCAAATTAAGAGTTATCATATTTTAAATTAAAAGGAATGATATAGGATCTAATGATCTTTATGATATAATGTTGTGGGATAAGTTGCATGCTATATATTTCTATGTAAATCATATTACTTCTCTTATAACCACTTTCAAGGAAATCATATTACTTCTCTTAGATCCATTATCAGTATTCAAGGGCACTAAAATACTCATGAAAGGTATTCAATGTGAAGTAGAGGCAAGTAGATATTCCTTGACATGTGAATAAGAGGATTAAGAAGCCCTAATAAACTATTATTTATGAAAAAGGTCATCTCATTAACTTATCCTTATCATTTAAACATGATGTAAACTTGTTTTATTTAAGGACACTCAACACCCCCAATACCAAAGACTAATTGAAAAGCTAACTAACCTAAAAAATGTATACATAGGTATAACTTCTTATTATGCATTATATAGCTTATATTTAAAACATAGTTAAAAGTTTATAAAATTAGGGTATATATACTTCATATTTGAAGAATCGTTATCTACTTTTTATATATTAAAAATACAAAATAATTTCATATATTATAAATTACCTTATAAAATATTTGAGATTGTGATAATTTATCACTGTTGTCACCAAATATACACCCTATAGGAGGTTTTTCAAGCCTACTCTAATATTTGGACAACATTGGAATACTTATAGGTATATGGGTTTACCTATAGGAGAAGTAGACCTCTAGGTTTATGGGCTAGTTCCCTAAATTTGTCTTGAAGTGCTTATCACTTATACTACTGATTTAATGTAGGAAAAGGGATAGGAGTATGAATAAAATAAATCTAATTTAAGGGTGTGGTACACCATGAAAATATACACTATGCTATCATACTTCACTCACTAAGAACAAGATCTACAAACTAGCCTCAAAGTCCAAAGATGTTCTAATATAAGTGTTTCAATATAGAGGTGATATGCATGAGACCACTCAAGGTGAGTAGAATAGGAATCAAATTTATAAATCCAGGACACTTGAACACTTGAATGGACACACTAAATATACTCTATATGACTTGTTATAATGATAACTTCTTTCACAAGACATGAAAAGATAAGGAAAAACAAGGATAGAATCACTAGACTCAACCATTCATCACTTTGAACACTTAAAAAAGATGTTTATAAACTAAAAATAACATTTTTATTATTATTTAAAGGCAAAATATGACATCAAACTAGCAGGGCTTTGCCATACTAGGTGTGGTATTAACCAATAAGAGCCAAAATGGCTAGTACTTATAAAATCTGAGAGGGGAGAGAAGAGAATGAAGTCCAAGAGTCACTAAACCACTTATCAAGCTTAGAAAATGAGTTACATTTTTTATTAAAAATTAATATGGGACATACCATGCAATGTATACTTGTACAAATGTCCTTTAAAGCTTGAAACTCCCTAAACTTGGTGTAAAACTCTTCAATTACTTGCTTAGAAAACTACCTTCATCATTTGTATTTATTTAAACACTCGCAATAGACTAAGGACATATGAGATGATTTCACTGAGAGGGAAGATTTATAAACAAGCTCCAAAATTCATTGGATGTGTCCCTAATAATCAAGATTATTCTCACCAAGTGTTCCCACTACCTACAGTCACAATCACTCCTCTTTTACTCACCCCTCACACTTGGCACCAAAGTTGTATTATATTTTCAAATCCAATCCATACAAAGGAGTTTATGACACTTTTAAATATCATTCATTCCCTTAAATACATCAATTAGACCTTAAAAGGCCTCCTACTTAGAGTTTTCACCTTATAAATTGGTAGTCATTCATTGTTCACTATGCCAGTTTGGACTAGCTAAGATGAAGGTGTTAGCAGAGGCACTTGTAAGCTTAGATGAAGCATGAAATGGACATTAGGAATTATGATAGGTCCCAATGTCTCTCCTAAAATGATTTTTATATTTTTAAACTCTTATATACCTATAAAACATAGAAAACTGTTAAGAAATCCATTTTTCACCCTATCCATACAAGTAGGGTACAACTTAGGTTAATGGAAAGAAATGTTGGAGAGTCCTCTATAAGATGCAATCATCTCCCAAGCCATTATATCCCTTTTATATTCCTCTCCTTCATTTTTTTCATTAGGTTATTACCAAGGGTTTTATAGGGTTTAAAGACATTTTGGCCCTTAAGGATTGTTCATATAATCCTGACATCCAATACCATAAAAATTGACACTAAATCCTTGATAGGGACCCTTTAAAACTTGTCTTATCTCTTTGATCTCCCATTCTGAGTGTTCGTACACATGAGATTTTAAACTTATCCTCTCAAGCTCCTTTCTTCATTCTATGCAGGTCTAAATTGATTTAAGCCAAAATATGGCCTATTTGTGACCTAATTTGTATTACAAAGGTTCAAGCACACCTTATAACTTCACATATAGGTGTTCCAATGTTTTATAATGTCCACCTAGTTCTATATGTGAGATGTGGATCCTTTTAAGCACTAGGACTAATCAAGACCTAATAGGTCTTCCTGCATACCTCTTAGACCACCACGATTGGTCTAAAGTATATGTGAAAATTTTATCATTATCATTCATGTCCAATCTAGCCTCAACATCCTTATGCAAGGTATTATCAACCTCTATCCCACCTTCTCATCAATACTTTTCTAAACCTTTAGGTTTTAGTCCCCTTGGAGTGCCCTCTATTTGAGAAAAAATAGAGGGCATGTCCCTTATTTCCCCATACAAGAGGATTATTTGAGGGGATTATCCAAGTTTTTGGGACCCTATTTTAAAATTTTTAGAGCTTGTTCAATCTTATAGCACCTTCAAGTTTCTTAAATCCTAAGACAGATTGTATGAGAACTCACTGTATGTAGGGTTTTCATGTGGACTGTATGCTACTCTTGAAAACTTCTCCATATCATATTTTCATACTATAGGAAACCCATAAGGTTTTTAATATATATTTGGATTCCAATCAAACATATTGATCATCAAACACTTATCAAAACTTACATTTTTTACATCTCACTTAGACTGGTCTAGACTGCAGGTTGACTATGACTGTGTTTATCCTTAGCGAGGAACCTACCTGTAGGTAAAATTTGCATTTAGGACCTTTGTATCATTTTCCAAACATATTATTTAAGTTATTAATATCACCCTCTAATAATTTATGTTACTTCACACCATGAATTTATTAGGCCAATCACCAAGGCAATCATTCTTTAGGTCACTATTATACACAACCAACTATAGTTGACCCTCTTGAGGTAAAATTGATCTTGTAGGTGAAATAATAATATTTGAAACCTTTGTTAAGCCTCATAGGTTTCATTTGAGTTCCTTAAACCAACTTCCCATGTAAAATGTTCATGTTTTTAGGTTCCCATCTTCCAAGGTTTACCTTATAAATTTATGAATACCTACAATCAGGCTACAGGTATGCTTTTGAAGGTAAGACACACCTATAGGTCATAGTGTAGATCTATACCTTTCAAATTAGCTCTCCTCCAAGTCATTTGAGTCATTAGTGTGCCCCATACTCTAATGGAATCACTAGTCATGGTGATATGCTCTTACATTGATATCTTAGGGTACAAGCCACTTGAGAGTTCAAGTCTTGTAGAAAATACTGAAAAGTTACAATTAATAAATTCATGACTTTGAAGCCTCCGTTACATCATTTGTGGGACCAAAAACTCAATCTTATTTTATAATATAATACCCTTAGGATATGGATATAATATTAAAACATATAAACTCATTTAGGTTCCATGTTACACTATTTCATGACATCACCAAAAGCACATAGGGCTTTATTTTGAAATTTTAAGGGAACTTATCCTTGAACTCAGATTTCTTCATTTGAAGTCACTTCTCAAAATTGCCTTCCAATCTATGGCCTCAATGATTAATTTTATGGTATTTTCAAAATCCACACACTTCATGAAGGTTTCCAAACATGAAAAAAATCTTTCATGACATTTTTAGGTCTCTATGGGGGGCCACCTATAGGTGGACATCTTAGTATACAGGCAGTAACTATGAATATGAGTAGTGTGCATACAATATGACCTCATGACCAATTTTAAACTCTCTCAAAGTGTTTAAATTAAATTTTAAAATATTAAAAGTCTTGAAACAAGTTTCAATACCTCATTTCAATGTGATATTCTCCTAATGACACTTGTAGGTACACATTAATGGTGTATGACTATGTATTTAGTTTACATTGACTATCATAGTCCCTTATGTCTCATTTAGAGGGCTTGGATTACTATATCATATTCCAATATGTTTTTAATTAATTTGAGACTCTTCATATACCTTCAATTAAATTTCTCATACTTCAAGGCACCTCACTTAGCTTAATGTGTATGACAGTCAGGCAAAAAAAGTATGACTGTGTTAGAGGTTGACTACAACTCTATTGATCATCTCATGTGATACTGAGTTTGGAATGAAAGGTGATCAATAATACATTAAAAACATGTAATATAACACCTCACATTGATTTTAAACCATTATAGATAAATAAACCTTTTGTAATTGATGGACATGTCTACAACCTCACTAGCATATTCCACCCGCAACCTAAAAGGTTGAAACTCTTCAAATCACCTCCAAACATGAAAAAAAAAGTGGGAATAATGAGATAAGTAATTAAAAATCCTTTATAATAAAATTAACCAACTAGATTTCACAAACAAGCTCATACAAAAGCAAAACCCATAAGGTGTGGGAAATAACATGTAGAAATAGACAGTCAACTTCTTAAGCATCATTCATAAATCAAAAGTGACCAATTTTGGAAATATTACTATTAAGTATAATTGGACTTAGTTTAATATCCACCACCAAGATCATTTGACCTGGAAGCTCTCCTACTGGTCATACCATCAAAAGACCTGTTGACCAATTTTTGTATGCTTAGTGGAACGATGGAGAAAAGAAATGATTTTGGCCCATTTTTGGAACTTCCAAAGAAAATAAAGCATGGAAATGGAGTCAAGGAAGATGAATTGTCACTCCATAAGATTTTCCCACATGCCACTCTCCTTTATAAGCCGTACAACTACCAAAACTCCTCTTTTTCACTTGTTTACTTGATTTTTAGTTAGGAACCTACAAGTTCTAGTTAGGTTTGACATTAATAACAAGGAATATGACATATTGAAAATTGTAAGAGAGTTTATAACACTTATTTACCTAATAAAACTGTACCACCTTCATTTAGGACCTATATATGACCCCTAAGTGACACAAAATGATATAAGGACCAAATTGGACTATGACAAGGGCTAGAAACATATTAAATGACATCAAATAAACTAAGACACACCCTATAACATGATAATAAACCCCTACATCAATTTTTGGACTATAAGGGGTTGACCTATTTTGACTTGTGGTCAAAATAGTCAACATTCTTGGTGATTCCCCAAGGTGGTATGCTTATTATGCCAAGACCAGTAGCCTAAGTTTGTCCATTGGGCCATGGAGTCATATATCCATAAGTTTGACACTAAGATTGCCTTTTATACCACACCAAACATAAATAAAATACACATCAATTAAACAAACATATGTTCAACTAGAACACTTATGGAACACAACACACACAACTGAAACAAAAGCACACACCTAACCTAATATTTACAAGACTAACCTTTATTTCCTCAATAACAAGGATTTAAATGTATCCCGTTAAAAAGGATAGGTATCTCCTCTCCACCAATCCTTGCTAATTGGAAAGAGTTGATTTTTTTTCACTTGATGATGATATATGGTCCACTCCATAAGGTATCAAATTTGGTATGTCTCCTTGATTTTATTCTATCTTCAACCCATTTCAACACTGTCACCTTCTTAGAATGTTATTGGAGTTGTCTTCTTGTCAAAAGACCTATTCATTAGTATTTTGTGATGTTCCATAACTTGGTGAGTCTTATCTCTAGTCTCTTACAACTCCATTATTTTTTTCAACCTTACCTCCATTGGAGTGTTCTCAAGTAACTCTAATTGATGTGCCAACTCCAAGGCAGGCAACTCTTGGGATATAGATAGCCTAGCCTCCCTTATATAAACAAGAACAAAAGGAGAATTCCCTATTGACCTCTTTGAAGTTATTCTATCATCCCATAGGGATGTCTTTAATTTAGTATGCCAAACTCTTTAATTATCCTCCAAATTTTTATTGATGATTATGATCAAATTCTTGTTAGTGGATTTAGTCAACCCATTACCTTGAGAGTAATAGTTGGATGAATTTATTAAGTATATGACATTGTTATTTTCCTAATCAGCTATCTCAACACCCATAAAATTAAGTGCACTTTTTGAAATGATAGCAGGAGTGACAAACCTTGTTATGATACTTTCATAGAACTCTAAGATAACATTCTCATTAGCTTCCTTCAATGCCATTGCCTCAACCCACCTTGTGAAGTAGTCAATTTTTATGAGTATCCATTTATGACCAATACTTGATGGGGGGTTTATCGTGCCAATGAAATCAATACCCCATTACATAAAAGGTTGATCTAATTGGATAGGCCTCAAAGGGAGAGCTAAAATCTTCTATTTTCCTATAAAGAAATCATACTGTACACACCTTCTCACCCAAGCATAACAGTCCTTGAAGAGGCTAGTCCAATAATATCCTACCCTCATGATCTTGGTAGCTATGGTTCTTAGGGAGAAATTACCTCCTATTTCCATCATGGAAATTTTCAAGCAACACTCCAAACTGATCATTGTCAATGCATCTCAATAACACACCATTAGTGTCTCTTCTAAAAATCATACCATCTACAAGACAAAAAGGAATAGATTTCAATCTAAAGTATCTCCTTTTGGATCTACTCATACCATCAGGATACATACCAATTTAAAGAAATATGATAACATCTTATGTCTAACTTTGTAGGGGCAAGGAATCAACTATTTAGGAGTAATCATGATTGACTAAATCCTCTTCTTTTGACTCATGGAGATTTGAAGCTAGATTTTCACAAAGGCCTTTACCCCTTATCAATTTTTTCACTTTGATAGCAACATCATATTCCATTACCTTAGTAATTCACTCTGCCCTCTTCTCGCTAAGGACCTTGCTAAAAATAAACTCTTTGGTACTAGGATGCGAGACCATAATATAAATCTTATTGTTTGAAACCATATGCCTAAACTTCTTTAGTCATCTTATAATATCAAGGACTTGTTTCTCCACAAATGTGTACTTGCCTTCATAATCTTCCAAACCTTAACTGAATGATGCAATTGGTTGTTTCACACCTTCATTCTTTTACATTAGCATAGTTCAGATAATATCAAGGTTAACAAATGAACACAACAAGTCTTTATAGTAAAATTAGGGTTCACAAGAGTGGGATCTGGTGCAATTACTTTCTTGATGACTTTAAAACTATCCTTACCTTCTTTAGTCCAAGAGAATACTTGGTTTTTCTTGAGCCTGGTTATCATAGGTTTCACCAAAGAGGCAAAACCAGGTATGAACCTCCTTACAAAATTTATCTTGCCTAAGAAGCTTTGGAGTCCTTTCTTATGCAAGGGAAATGATAGGCCTAGAATAGCCTTTATCCTTTTAGGATCAATAGTCAAACCATCTTTTGAAATTGTTGGCCATTTTTGGCCCACATATAAATCTCTTGCATGGTTTGATGAAGTAGAAGATCAAAGGGGATTAAAAATGAGTCTAGCAATGTTAATGGAGGGACCCAAGAAGGTTCTCATATGTTATGAGAATTCAAGAGCATGGACCAGATTGATAAAGCCTTAATAATCCATCAAAACCTTAAATGACTGATCAAAGGATGAATCGTGTAAGTATAAGGACTAGAGCATCACCATAACATCTTTAAGACATGAACAGACCAATATACTTGAAAATTTTATAAATATGCTCAAAAAGCCTCACACAACTAGTGGATCATGCATAATTTTAGTTCTATATACTAGGATCATCCTCTAAATTTTTAATGTCCGTATGAACTTTTGGGCTCAAGTTATGAGCTTCTAAAGTTGGACCTACAACATAAGATGTTCATGTTAATGTCAAGTTTAAGCTCGAGCAAAACAAATCCTTTGGAGCTTAAATTTTATGGTTACATGAATGTCAATGATGGCCACATGAACATCAATTATGGTCATGCAAATGTCATTTGATGGGAGCATAGACATCAAATTTAACCTCATGAAAGAGCCATTGGTTTTCAAATAGTGGGTCCTAGTAGATCTAACAGTCCATGTTACATTATACATCTTGATCCAACGATGCAAGATGAGTTAAAAAGTTAAGGAACTTGAGATATTAACATGTGGCATAAGTACATGAGGTTGTAGACTGACAATAGATCCTAAAAACCAATATGTATTTGACATGTGGTATAAGTTTGGATAGAGTTGATAATTCAAGGGCAAGATCGATGGCTCTCACTCAATCGTACAGATTAGGATCGATAATGTGAGTAAAGGTCAATATGTCAATAGTCTGAGTCAGATATTGATAGCCAATTAGAATAAAGATGATCCCAGGGCTTTCGACAGAAGTCAAGAAACCATTTTTGATGAAGGCAGATAAGTCTTGCAGGTTCATCTTGTCATCATTGAAGCTTGATCCAACACTATTAAATAGACACACTAATGCAACCAAGGTGGTAAAGAACATAAAATATTTCCATTAAGGCTAAATATGGACCTCTACTTCATAAATATATATCATGCAAGGTTATTTATATCATGGAATAAACTCTCAGTCCCTATAGAGACATAATGGATCTATTTAGACCTATTATAATCTAAAAAGAAGGATATATAGTCTATAGGTCTACATTAATATGGACAACTATAGGAAAACCAATAATCTTAGATTGGTTTTCCATCTATAGGATGAACCTATGATCTAGCTATGAAAATGGAGCAAATATGTGTTTAATGCAAAGAGTCTCATCTATCAACATGGCTCCATCATCAATAAATTAGGTACTAACCACCATTCATGGCATATCATTATCAATTTTATCATTTGAGGATTTTATCCTCATGAACATGTCAATTGGACTTAGGGTCCCAAGGTGGTAAGTTGGTAGTTAGAGAAGCAGTTAATAACATTGATTCTACTCAAACAAACTTTGTCATCATGTAAAACAAACCCTTGTCTCTAGTGGGATCTCTCAGATAATGAGAGGAGCTTTAGGATTATTAGGACAATAGGAAAACCATTTGTTGATCAAATCATGCATACAAAAAGCAATCAATGAGTTGTCACCTCACTTCTTGATCACGAGGACTCTTTTTCCACTCTCTAATGCATCGTTTCCATCTCTCCTCTCTTTTTTGTTATATATAGAGGCTTTTGAGCCATAAAATGGGGATCCTATCTATATCCTCTTGGTATCACTCTACTCCCTCTCTTGGGCATGATTAAACTCTACCAAGATAGATCTTGTAACCTCTTGAGATGAATACAAGACTATTTTTTAGATTTTATTGTTTTGATATAGTGTGTACATGTCATATTTGTATATGTGGTAGAGATTTTTTCCCTTCTCAAGTCATGAACTCACCTAGTTACTATTTCATCTTGTTATGCAGGTAATGTTTAGTTTTTTGTATCTTTTGATTGAAACCCATATGTGGATATTGTGATTGGTTAGTGTTTTGCATTAGACCTCTCCATCATTTCCCTCAGCTTATGATCATTTGGTGAACCTCTTCATGAAATGCTGAAGTATGATAGATATTTTGAATCATAGATCTAGTCTTTTAATTATTTCATTAGTTTTTTAGAGTCAAGTAGAGTGGATCAACCATAATTTAGGTGCATCACCATCTTTAGCTTAGGTTTCCATTTCTTGTTCTCTCTCTCTCCCTTTTCCTAGTCATTATTAGTTTTTAATACTGGAAATGAGCTAAATGATGCATTAGAGGAGCTATCCTCATTAAAAATCCTAGAGGTCTGACCTCATTATAGGATACCCATAGCCTGGGGTCAATCCCATGTTGAGCTAGATTTAGAAGTAGGACCTAAACACTTCTACTTCCAACTAAGTTGTAATCTAGATCCCCAACAGTTCTGGCATGCCCAATGGGACTAAGGTCCAAAGAAATGGAAGGATTTTTTTTTTCTTCTACATATCAACATTTGGAGGCATTCTAAAAACATCAATGGTGACTTTGATCATCTATCATCTGGTTAAACAACATAACTAATTACCTAATCATCATAATCTAGTATCTACAATCAATCATTTTTTTATCAATATGTTTATTCTCTGCCTCAGCATCATACTTATTAGGCAAATAATGTTTATGTGTTCCCTACAAGTGTTTTGGGTGAATATTTTTTCATCAGCTAACTGAAGGCAAAATGGGTATATTAGCCATAACACAATGAGATAAATCTCTCCTCTCAACAAGGGGAGGTTCCCTATAAACTATTTTAATATGATCTAAACTAAATATTAACTCAAAGGTGAGACCATACCATCCATTTCTCTTTTTTAGAAATGATGTTTACAAAAGAAAAAGAAAACTTCCTTGAATATTAACTGAATCCACCATAAATCCATGAGAGTATAAAGCCTATAGTTGCTTCTCTTACTAATCTATGACTTATATCATAGTAGAATGAGGTGCAGCCCAAAGTCTTCACCAAAAACTACAATAGAGCATATGATTAAAAAAGATAAAGGTAGATTAAAGCCTTTCCAATATCCTTCATCCTAAGGCACTAAAACATAAACTAAAGACTATTATGGTAGCACAAAGTCTCCATAATTAGCTTCGAAACATTTCCCAAATTAATTCCACTCACTTTGCTTATTTGACCAAATGGATAAGATAATATTTAGGAAAAAGACATAAGAAAAATTTCCTACATAACACAAGTTATTTCAACACAAAGTTTGAAAGGTCACTTGCTTTCTCATTCACTTGATAAATTTTGATTAGCAATCTAAGCTCAAAGTCTCAAAAATGCCTTTTAATTTGCACATAGTTTTGCTTCCAATAACTCAAAGATCCCCCCTCCTTTCTCAAAAATGAGAGATTACAATATATAGCATCCAAAAGAAAGACCTTGGCATTTCTTTCCACAAATGGCCCATGCTACCTTGAATGCATTGGAAAGAGGAAGTCCTATGAAGGGGCCATGCTGGAGTAGATTACCAACCTTGACTTTGGCATTTAAATCATATCAAATGTCTCTTCAAAAGCATGGGTTGCCTAGTCCTTTGAAAGGCAAGGTTGCTCCTCTTTATGATACTCGACTGTCCACTCATCTTTACTCAAATGAAGAAAAATGGGCCATGCCATTAAATGCTTACACTCTTTGATAACCACTTGATGGACTGTTACACCCACTAAAATAACTCTTATATTGACGCTTCTAGATTCTCTATTTTGTTCCCTCTTTCGTTGCTATATTTTGTCTCTTCCTGGTGATCTGAGCTCTCGAGGCTATCCTCTCACCTTTTGCTGGCTTCTCTGACTCCTTCCTCAATGGGTTGTTGAGTTTGTCCTCAAGTCTGCATCATTTGAAAATCAACGGTTATTTCATTGTCCTGAATTTGATGTCCACAGGGACGCCACGGGTCACTTGAACCATTTAAACCTTGAACCGTCTTTTAGAGTTCACTAGTTTAATGGTTTAATGGTTCAATGGTTCACAACTTTATATTTTGCAAAGAGTCATGTTCACTTAGTCTTCTTATGAATTTGATGTATCATTGAACTAACTATTTGAACCTTCTATTGGAACCTTCCAGTTGAACCTTTTGCTTGAACCTTTTACTTGAACCTTTCGGTTGAACCTTTTGGTGGAACCTTTTGCTTGAACCTTTTAGGTAGAGTTCAATGGTTCAAAGTTAAATACATATATGGTTGGTCTATATGGTTCATTTCATATTATTGAACCCCGTTGGTGAACCATCCTTATCGATTTTTTAAGAAATGCCTTCAAGTGTTTTAAAATCTTTTCTTGTGAAAACACACTTTTTGAACCTTGTTCATTTTCCCGACTATAAACCCTTTGAAAACAAGTGAATTCCTTTGGCAAAAAGGCTTGTGCAATTGAATAACTTGACTGCTCTGAGAATTTTTGAGAAAGAAGTTGACCATTTGTGGCCTGCAAGACTAAAATGGTCAACTAGTTGTCCACAAAAATGAGTGACTAGTTTTGGCAACAATAGCTAGCTTCAATTGGGGAACTTCCATCAATTATATTTTGAAATGATCGAAGGGAATAGAATCCAGACTCTAAGTGCCTTCATCCATGCCATTGGGCCATGGAGTCAAGCCACCCAAAAAAAAGGATAAAGATGCCAAAAACCAAATGAACAACACAAAATAAACAAAGACTATACAAATTTATAAATGAACTTATCTAATACTTCAAGGATTGAAGTGCTTCATATTTTACCCACTGTGAGGCAGTGATAATGGCATTTCATCTTGATATTTTAGCAAGAAACTATTTTCACCATTGAATTGATGAATGGTGAATGAACCTCTCCACAAAGAATCAAAATTTCCATGCATTCCTTTTAGTTCTCTCCTCTTGTCTCATAACAAGACTTGATCTCTAATCTAAAACTCGTGAATCCTTGCTTTCTTGTCGAAGAGTTTCTTTACCTAATTTTGATGTTCAAAAATATGGTCCACTACCATAGTTTGTTGCTCTTCTAACTTAGTTAAGCACATGATCCTCTTATCAATAGAATTTTTGAAAATTTAATCTTCGACTACCTTTGCCAACTTCAATGCTGGTAGTTTTAGGGTGATTAGTATCTCTGCATTCAAACCATACAAAAGTTGAAATAGTGACATACCTATTGCCCTCTTGGGTGTAATCCTATCTACCCATAATGAATTGAACAATGCTTTATGTCAAGTTCTCTGATTGTCATCTACCAGTTTCTTGATAATAGTAATCAGATTCTTATTACTTGATTCCGCCTGACCATTTCCTTGTGGATAGTAGTCTGAGGAGTGGGGAAGAATAATCTCATGATTGTTGCAAAAGTTGATAATCTCATGAGAAGAGAAACAAGTGGCATTGTCTACTATAATCTTCTTTGGAACCCCAAATTGGGAAATAATATTTTCCTTAAGGAAATTACAACTACTTCCAAAGTTGCATGCTTGACTAGAATGGCTTCCACCCACTTGGTAAAATAGTCTATTGCGGTGAGAACATAGTTGTGTCTGGCACTTGAGGATGGGTTTACGGTGTCGATGAAATCAATACCCCATTACTAAAAAGGTTCTTCAATCACCACCAGTTTGAGAGGTGATGTGGCTAACTTGGGTTTCCCAATGAACTATTGACACAACTCACACCTACGTACCCAATTGTATGCATCTTGAAATAGTGTAGGCCAATAGTATCTAGATCGTAGAATCTTATAAGTAGTCATAGGTGCATTAAAATGTCCTCGACAAGCCAAATTATGGAAAGACTCCAAAATTTTACCCCGTTGCGCTTTATCCATGCAATGAAGAAATACCCCATCAAGGCTCCTTTTGTATAAATTGTTGTCCCACAAGACATAGTTAGTAGCTTTCAACTTGACATTTCTTTTTTCTTTATAAGACAGGTGAGTAGGACACTCACCATAGGCAAGAAAATGAGTGATATTGGAATACCACTCATCAGTAGTAATGACAAAAAGCATTTTTGGCATGTCTTCAACTTATGCTTCTTCATGTCCTATGTCTTTTGATATGTTATCAACAATCAATTGACAGAGAACCTTTCCCCACACCAACTTAGTAGGTTTGATATCAAGATCAAACTCTTGAATCTTATCAATCTAATTACCCCTTTTAGTACCAAACTCTTGTTGAGTTAAAATAGACTTTACTATTATATTAGGTACTCAAACAACAGTGTGTGAATTCAAGATATAGAATCAGAAATGTTTTACCGCCTTAACCATGGCATAAGCATGCTTCTCCATATTTGAATATTTCAATTTGTGAGATTTGAGAGGGCAAATCATAAATGATATGAGAGATTCCACACCTTATTCATTTTGCTGAACCAAAATGGCTGAAAGTGCGTGTTCAGAAGCATAACCATATACTATGAAGTCTTTGGCATAATCCAACAAAACTAATATTGGGGCATGAGCAATAGCCTTCTTGATATCTTCAAATTTTGCTTTGCCTTATGCAACCCAATGAAAATTAGCTTTACCCTTCATCATGTCAACAATGTGGCAAGTTTTCTCTATGAATTCAGGAATGAACCTTCATAGAAAATTCACCTTTCCAAAGAAAGAATGAACTGTAGTCTTACTAGTATTAAGAGTAAGATTTGGGATAGATTTGACTCTTTTTGATTCAATTTTTATGCCTTCTTAGGATACAGTGTGACTGAGAAATTTACCTTCTGTAACCCCAAAACTTGACTTTTTGGGATTGAGAAAAATACCAATTTGTCGATAGTGTTCCAGCACTTATTGTAAACGATGCACATAATCAGGATGATGTTTGGAAAAAATGGTCAAGTCATCAAGATATACCACAATAAACTTCCCTATTTCATCTCTAAAGGCAAGATCCATTGCTCTCTGGAAGGTGGCACCAGCATTAATCAAACTAAAAGGCATTCTATGATATGCAAATGTGCCCCAAGGTATAGTGAAAGCAGTTTTATATTGATTTGTTTCATTGACTTCCACTTGATTATACCTAAAAAATAATCTAACATTGATAACATTTTTGAGCTAATCACTATTTGCAATACTTGATCCATGATGGGTAGGCGGTAGTTATCCTTTAGAGAAGATTAATTTAGGTTTCTAAAATCAACATAGATACAAATTTCTCCATTATTTTTCCTCACAAGAACTATGTTCACAACCCAGGTGGAATGATGGATTGAAAAAATTATCCTTACATTTAACATCTTCTAGATTTCAAAAAGGATAGTACCTGATATTTTGGGGTTGTATTACCTTTGTTTCTGCTTGTGAGGCAATGACCAAACTTTAAGAGGAATTTCATGCCAAATTTCTTTAAGCCTGAGAGATTTCAAATCATCATAGGAATACGCCAAAACATCAATGTAATGGTGAAAAAGAGTAATGAATTTGAGATTTTCATCCAATGTGCAACAATTCCCAATGTTGAACATTTTGGGATTTTCTTCCATACTCAAATTTATTTGATCGAACTCTTTAGAGGAACTTGAATCCATTTGTTGCTACTTGATATACCTATCATGCTTATCAAATAGCTTCTCAAGAGAAACCAAACCTTTTGAGATTTTATTCCCTTTGAGTTGAAGAAACTCTTCACTAGTTTGTGAACCTCTCTCAAGAACTAATTCCCATGGGGGAGAGTCACTACCTTCAAAATAAAGTTCCTCAAAATTGTCCATCTTTTCTAGAAAAGTGATAATTTGATTATCACCATTAAACACCTGCTAATGATCAGCATTGTCAGGTACACTTGGTTGAAAGACCAACTCAATAGTGTACTTGTTCCCTTTAAAATATTTATGAGGAACCATGAGGATTATGGAAACAACTAATGAATCTGCATGATCATTAAACTCTCTTAGCACTGTAGAAATATTGAAAGCATCAAAACTTTCAATGCAATCCCATACAAGATTGAAATAATGCTACAATCTTTCATTTTTAGTTTGGTACAAACTTCTTACTTGATAAACCACCAATTTAGCATCTCCCCAGGCATGGATAATTTTAACACCTTTAGCATGAGCAACTTGTAATCTGAGCAACAATAATTCACATTTGGCGGTGTTGTTGGTATTGCCGAATTACAACTTGTATGAGTAAGGGAAGATTTATCCTTATGGGGATAAAAAAACAATTCTGACTCCATAACTGGTAGAAGAGCAGCTACCATCAAATTCCAAAATCCAAACATCATTAGAATTTGATCTTTTTAAAGATTTCTCTTCGTTAGTGAGGGAAGATTCTTTTTTACTTGAACTTTGCTCTAACAATTCTTCTAATTTTTGGTCTAAATTTTTTGAATTTTCACCTAATAAACTTTCATATGATGAAATAGAAACATATCCAGTGGATAGAGAATAATTACCCATTCCTGAGGATTCAAACAAAATTTGAGCTTCAAGATCTGACGTTTGAGTAACAATATATTTTGACTCCTTTTTAGGAAGTAACTTTTGCACGATGCCCTTAACAGGTATCCTCGCTTCAGATAGATCCATGCTCAACTCTCCACCTACATCTTTACAAAAATTACATTTGAGCAAAATACCATAAGAATTTGGAACATCAACCACTAAGATTGTCATCTTAATCCTCTTATCTAGAAAAGTCATAAACGCAAATTGAGCATCTTTGATTTGACCTAAAAGTGGCACTTGCTCATTTTTCATGGAGAAACATCTCCCTAAAGTCTTAGTTAAGGTAAGATCGAGTGAATTTTCTACCTTGGTGGGCATAACATTATCAAAGGCTCCAAAGTCTATTATATAATTGCTCAATTTATGACCATTTATCAATAGAGAAACATAAAAAGGTTTTATTTTTCTAGGGGCAACAAGAGTAGTGATAAGATTACTTCAAGTAGATTTGTTTTTTGGGGGATCATGGTCACTTTTAGAGAATCTTGTCCTGCAGGGATGGTTTTATTTTTGATGCATTCAGCCAACCTATCCAACTACTCAGAGTTGGCTTGTAAGTACTCAAACTCAGACATTTGGATCTTGGTCTTCCTAACATGATCAATTATGTCAAATAACTGGAATGAAATAGAAATAGATGAAGGAAGTCCATCATTCTAATTTTTGTTTGATGTGGCACTAGTCTGAGGAATAGAAGAAGAGGGTATAGGATTGTTTGAGGTACTTACTTTCTTATTGGTCACCAGGTCCTTTGATTGGAAAGGTAGTGAAGTTCCCTATTTAACAATCGAGATCACTAGTTGAGGTTCTTTTACTAATTTTCTCCTATCAACTTGTTGAGTTGACTAGTTTTGGGACCTAGTAAAAATAGCATATGCTCCATCAAACACTTCTCCCTTTTTTCTAGCTTCATCTTGGTAATTCAGAAAACTAATATTAGAGTCACCAACTAATTTTTCTTCTCCTTCTTCAAAGAGATTAGCATCCTCTTCTTGGTATAACTTAGGTTGGAAAGAGAAATCATGTTTAGCTTCATAATAACTGACTGTTGAGTTGACCAGTGCTGCTTCAATGGCAAGCTTCCCCTGAGTGGGAGGAAGATGATTGGGTTACCCTTAACTTTTGGTAGCATTGCCTTGATATGAATGGTTGGGAAATGTCTTCCTTGGTATATCTTGATAAGGAGGAGTAGACATACCTTGGGATATTTACCTTTTTAGAGCTAGCAATTCATTCGCTAAATTTTGCACCATAGGATCAGTGGTGCTTGTGGCAAAAATTTCAACAAATGAAGAAAATTTATTTCTATTAGGATCTCTTCTTATCTTACCTATAAGGATAAGATCATCTTCAACTTTGGTAGCCCAAATCTGAGCTGCAAAAAGATCTATATGGCCAGCCTACCTTAACAAAAAACTCACTTTGAGAAGTTGAGAATTGATAAAGAAGAACTTAAGATTTTTCGGTGTTGGCTGAGCAATTGTAGGAATCATATTCCTCAGCTTATTAAATTTAGCAATGAAGTCTCACATAGGCTCATGAGGATCTTTCTTCATTTACATAAGCTGAGCCAACAAGGCATGTGCATCTTCTGCATGTTTGAACATAGCCTCAAACTTGGCCTTGAGAGTGTTCTAGTCAGTTACAATCTAAGCTTGAAGATGATAAAACCAATCTATGGCATCACCATGAAATATTTCTACAAATAGTCTTACCGCTATATCTTCATATTCAATGCCTATCACACCATAGGCTATGCAGAAACCTGCAATATTCTCATCAGGATGAACTTTTCCATCACCATAAAACTTGAGAAAATTCTTTCTTTAACTATGAGGTAGTTCATGTAAAGGCGGGGTTAGATTTAGGGGGCCAAAAGTGTTACCCCAAGGGCCTTGGGCTACTATGATATGACGATTGAGAGGAGGGATAAAAAAACCTTTATGGAGTATGTATAGACAAAGCTCTGCTAGAAAACAAAGGAGAAGATTCACCTAGTATTGAAGACCTGACGTTGGTAGGAGGAAAACTCTTAGTTCACTGGAGGCGAGATCGTGGAGGAGAAAGATCAAAATTATTTTGATGCACAAACTCAAATACATGATTAACAATACCTTGAGCTTTCTGGCTTCATGTATACCATGGATCTACCAGAATGTAGAATGGAAAAGAACTAGAAATGCTTCAATTTGAAGTGTGAAGATTCAAATTGTGCATTATTTCCTAGTGGAGTCACCAAAAACTATCAGGTGAATATTTTGTCATCAGCTAACTGAAGGTAAAATGGGTATATCAGCCACAACATAATGAGATAAATCTCTCCTCTCAGCAAGGGAAGGTTCCCTATAAACTATTTTAAAATGATCTAAACTAAATATTAACTCAGGGGTGAGACCATACCATCCATTTCTCTTTTTTTAGAAATGATGTTTACAAAAGAAAAGGAAAACTTTTTTGAATATTAATTGAATCCACCAGAAACCCATGAGATTATAAAGCCTATCATTGTTTCTCTTACTAATTTATGACTTATATCATAGTAGAATGAGGTGCAGCCCAAAGTCTTGACCGAAAACTACAACAAAGCATATGATTACAAAAGATAAAGGTAGTTCAAATCCTTTCCAATATCCTTCATCTGAAGGCACTAAAACACAAACTAAAGACTATTATGGTAGCACAAAGTCTCCATAATCAGCTTTAGAACATTTTCCAAATTACTTCTACTCACTCTACTTAATTGATCAAATGGATAAGATAATATTTAAGAAAAAGACATAAGAATAATTTCCTACATAACACAAGTTATTTCAACACAAAGTTTGAAAGGTCACTTGCTTTCTCATTCACCTAATAAAATTTGATTAGCAATCTGAGCTCAAAGTCTCAAAAATGCCTTTCAGTTTGGGCAGAGTTTTGCTTCCAATACTCAAAGGTCTGGATTCCACTCCCTTCGATCATTTTAAAATACAATTGATGAAAGTTCCCCAATTGGAGCCAGCTGTTGTTCCCAAAACTAGTCACTCATTTTTGTACACAACCAATTGACCATTTTGGTCCTGTAAGCCACAAATGGTCAACTTCTTTCTCAAAAATGGTCTGAACAGTCAAGTTATTCAATTACACAAGCCTTTTTGCCAAAGGAAATAGCTTGTTTTCAAAGGGTTTACAGTCAGGAAAATGAACAAGGTTCAAAAGGTGGGTTTTCACAAGAAAAGATTTTAAAACACTTGAAGGCATTTCCTTAAAAATTGATAAGGATGGTTCACTGGCGGGGTTCAATAATATGAAATGAACCATATAGACCAACCATAGTCGCATTAAAATTTGAACCATTGAACTCTACCCAAAAGATTCAAGTAAAAGGTTCAAGTGAAAGGTTCAAGAAAAACATTCAACTGAAAGGTTCAAGTGAAAGGTTCTAGTGGAAGGTTCAAATAGTTGGTTCAATGATACATCGAATTCATAAGAAGACTGAGTGAACACAACTCTTTGCAAAACATAAAGTAGTGAACTAATGAACCATTGAAACATTGAACCAGTGAACTCTAAAAGATGGTTCAAGGTTCAAGCGACTGGTGACATCCCCATGGATGTCAAATTCAAGACAATGGAATAACCATTGGTTTTCAAATGATGCAGACCTGAGGACAAACTCAGTGACCCACTAAGGAAGTAGTCGGAGAAGCCAACAAAAGGTGAGAGGATAACCTTGAGAGCTCGGATCACTAGGAAGAGACAAAATATAGCAAGGAAAGAGGGAATAAAATAGATAATCCATAAGCATCAGCAAAAGAGTTATTTTAGTGGGTGTAACAGTCCACCAAGTGGTTATCAAAGAGCGTAAACATTCAATGGCGCAGCCCATTTTTCTTTATTTGAGTAAAGACAAGTGGACAATCGTATAAGTATCATAAGAGGAGTAGCCTTATCTTTTAGAGGAATAGGCAACCCATGATTTTGAAGAGACATTTGATATGATTTAAATGCCAAAGTCAAGGCTGGTAATCTACTCTAGCATGGCCCCTAACAAGACTTCCTCTTTCCAATGCATTCAAGGCAGCATGAGCCATTTGTGGAAAGAAGTTCCAAAGCCTTTCTTTTGGATGCTATATATTGTAATCTCTCATTTTTGAGAAAGGAGGGGGGATCTCTGAGTTATTGGAAGCAAAAATATGCCCAAATTGAAAGGCATTTTTGAGACTTTAAGCTCAGATTGCTAAAGAAATTTTATCAGGTGAATGAGAAAGCAAGTGACCTTTCAAACTTTGTGTTGAAATAACTTGTGTTATGTAGGAAATTCTTCTTATGTATTTTTCCTAAATATTATCTTATCCATTTGATCAAATAAGCAGAGTGAGTGGAATTAATTTGGGAAATGTTTTGAAGCTGATTATGGAGACTTTGTGCTACCATAATAGTCTTTAGTTTGTGTTTTAGTGCCTTAGGATGAACGATATTGGAAAGGCTTTGAACTACCTTTATCTTTTTTAATCATATGCTTTGTTGTAGTTTTTCGTGAAGAGTTTGGGTTGCACCTCATTCTATTGTGATATAAGTCATAAATTGGTAAGAAAAGCAAAGATAGGCTTTGTACTCTCGTGGGTTTCTGGTGGATTCAATTAATATTCAAGGAAGTTTTCCTTTTCTTTTGTAAACATCATTTTTGAAAAGAGATAAATGGATGGTATGGTCTCACCCCTAAGTTAATATTTAGTTTAGATCATTTTAAAATAGTTTATAGGGAACCTCCTCTTGCTGTGAGGAGAGATTTATCTCATTACATTGTGGTTGATATACCCATTTTGCCTTAAATTAGCTAACACCAAAATATTCACCCAATAAATTAGAACTCAAATACCCTATCAACCCTATCATAGTCTTTGTCCTCCTTTTACCCCTACATATGACCAAGGTCAGCCTCCTTTTCTTTTTAATCAATCATGTACTTCCCCTTGTCAAGATAAAGCTTACCCTGTTACATCCTTGTTAAGAGTCAATCAAGAACTAATAGCTTATATTGAGTTGATAAGGGATATTGGTAAGGGTTTGGAGTTTTTTCTAGTCATACATATCCATGTTATACAAAAAACAAGGAGCTATCTTCAGTTAGTGAAGAACAGATGGTTAGTTTGTGAAAGTAAACAATGGTCATCTTGCAAGAATGAGGATATAGTAATGATAAGAAACATGGTCCAAAATGTAGACAATATGCTAATATCTTATGAAGAGTATTAGGCTCATTTGGACCAACCTTATGTGCCCTCTCCCTTCCAAGTACCTCAAGCTCAACCTTTAAGAATCCCTTATCATCCCCTTAGTCAACTTTGTCAAAGTCCATCCTTGTCAAACTTAGAGAGACAATATTGGACCAAGGAAGAACAATCATGAAAATCAAGGAGGGGGTTAATCTTGGACAAAAATTCCCTATTCATGCAATAGAGAGGATAAATATCTTCTTATAAGAGTTTTAGAATGTATGGGCATCCATTAAAGAACTAACTACCCACATATTGAGAAGTAAGAGATGAAAGGGTGGGTATTTTTCATTGAATAAGTGTTTGAGTAATGGGAGAAAGAGTATGCCAAGCATGAGCTAATTAGTTTTCCATCTCCTATGCCTATGCCCATTCCCACTCAAGAACATGAGGTCATCCCTTCATGGATCTTCTCTAAAAATTTTGACCCTGGCTACGTCATGCCCTCACTTGTAAGGCCACCCTCTCCTATAACCAATCAAAAAGAAGCAAAAGTGTCTATTTTATACTCATTTCCATCATGGAAAATAGTTTATAAGGGCATAAATAAGGAGGAGGTTTTGGTTGGGGCAGTCCAAAAACCAGTTTTGGTAGAGGAAAGGTTAGTTATATAAGAAATGAATCGAGCAACCATAGCTTAGCTCAATGACCTTGGTGTACAAGAGTTTTAAGACTCTCTCTCCAGTCCTCAAGAGCCACCTAAAAGAGCCTTCAAGGACCCTAATTGGAAATATACTCTCCTACACTACAAGTAAGGTGAACTTATTCACCCTCCCACCATCTCCCTCATGAAGGGAGAACCTATTTTACAAAGGATAGAGGAGAAACTTACAGTCATAGATGAGCCTAAATAGGAAAATACAAGTGTCTATGATGAAGAGATCATGATAGGTAGTCCACTTCATTTAAAAGGGGAAATTCATGTTTGGACCAACCTTCATGGCATGGCTTTCACACTTATGAACTGGACCTTGATGAGGACAACCCTCAAGATGAAAATAGAGAAGATTTAGAATGGACTATTGAAGATCCATTCTACATAGATCAAGAAGAGAATAAATCCCAGGTGTTTGAGGTGGGTACACTTTAATATGAGGTGTCAAATAAATATAGCCCTAATAGTTTGAAATAAGAAGAAATCAAATCAGAGCATAAAGTTGAGCAAGACAATTGTAAATTTTTAGACCATAGACGGTCGGATCAACCCTCATTTATAGTTGAAGAGCAAGATGAAACCTTGAATGAGGTTGATGAATAAGACATCTCAAGGGCTCGATTGATGCAATTTG
The DNA here is from genome assembly GCA_037957365.1 of Torreya grandis. NCBI lineage: Eukaryota > Viridiplantae > Streptophyta > Pinopsida > Cupressales > Taxaceae > Torreya > Torreya grandis. Next base: position 7,297,688 of record JARHVA010000071.1, on the reverse strand, counting down.
GTGAGCATATCAGTAAAGGGCATCAAGAGCATGATGAATTAGACCTTGCTTGCAAAAATGAACCTCCCCTCTCTTTAGAAGAAGAAGACTAATTTAGCTATTATAGATTGAGTCTTGATGAGGTGAAGATTAAAATCCTTGTATATGACCAAGAGGAGGTTGCCTTTTGGGATGAACTTGAATATTTTTTTTCAAGCTTGGATGACACACCTATACTTTCAAGTAAGCAAGTCCAAGAAGCAGCTGGTCAAAATGTGAATTTAGACATGACCCTAATGAGTCATCATAGGTTACAATTATAACTCTGGTCACATTGGAAGACTTGTTTAAGGTCTTAGAATCAGGCTATGTTCCTCTCCAAGGAAACTATTCTCTGATTGTGCCTAAGGATCATAATGATGGAGCATCAAAGCATAGGATCAAAGCAAATTCTGATTGCTCAAATTTCATATTAATAAGAGGATGCCCTATTAGGTACTTAGCCCATTTGGAGGATGACAAAGAGGAGCCATCACATGTGCTTCATTCAGAACATAAAATTGAGCCATAAAATGAAGAGGTTGCAAATGCTTATATAGTCACATATGAGTGTTTCTAACTATTTTGCGCTTTTCACATTCAAAAGAAATAAGAAACTAAAAGGTAATGGTCAGGGGTTTATACATACCTGGATGAAGTTTGTGCACCGTATCCAGATGATTGAAGGAGCTCCTCTTTGGTTGTGGAGGATGACACCTGTTAGATAAGAAGAAAACTAAAACAAAGAAGATGTTAGATAGATGTATGGTGGACTGCCAAGCAAAGCTCAGTCCCAGAAGTACAAAGACTTCCTTGAGGGATGATAGTCCACTTGTTGATAAAAAGAATGTCGGATAAAGATAATAATGAAAGACTAAGTAAAAGAAATAGAAATAATGTGTACCTGTATTCTGCTATCGATCTGTCATAGTCATCGATGCTGGTGGTTCTGCCAGTGTCGGTTGGTCAGGTTGTCGACGTCGGTTATGATGCCGACGTCAATAGGGGAAATAGTCGATGTCGGTCAGGGCAATGGCCATAGGCGAGTTTTGGATGAGTTTCAACTCTGTCTGTGATCAACATAATAGTCTGGGATGTCTATGGGAGTCTAATGGTTTGTGCAAGATTGTCGGGGAAGCCAATAGAGTCTTAAGAGGGACAAGGGGTAGAGGATAGGTTGTTAAAAAGGGTAAGGATATGGGGGAGGCCTCTCAGCCTCTCTGGGAAGAAAGTCAAGTTTGGTTGATGATATCCAGAAATGCTAAATAGAAGCTAACTACTAATGCTTTCTGAATTACTGAAATGAAATAGAAGAGGTATACTTAGCTCTTAGTTGCTAAAGGAGTGTAGAAGACTTGTTGCTGATGCAACTGATGTAGAAGACTTTTTGCAATGTTTCAATCAGGGGTGGAGTGACTAATGCAGAGTTCCTATAGCTTGTGATGCTTGGCGTGTGTTTGTGAGAGAGAGAGAGAGAGAGAGAGAGAGAGAGAGAGAGAGAGAGAGAGAGAGAGAGAGAGAGAGAGAGAGAGAGAGAGAGAGAGAGAGAGAGAGAGAGAGAGAGAGAGAGGTTGAATTTTGAGTGCAAGAGAATTCACATTCGGGTCTGTTATTAGTTTTCTATTCGGCCTGCAAGTTGGTTTTAAGCAACTGACATCAGTGGTACCGTCGGCATCAGTGGATGGTTAATCGATGTCGGTAGCTAGAGAATGGGAAAAAAGGGCTATTTTTAGCCTTTTGTCTGTTCTTCCAACTGCCAGGTCTAATTATCATTGGAAAATGGTCCAAAAGCAGATTAAATAAGTGTGAGAGGTTAGTGGGAGGGTTGAAATGGGGTTTAAGTAATTAAGATTTGCCATGGGGTGATGGAGGTATCTAAGGAGAGGTATCCAAGGTGGGGTGAGGTGTCATGGGTGATGTGTCAAGGGTGGTGTTATCAATTTAAAATAGTTAATTTATTTTAAATCAATAAGTGTGTGGGTTAGAAATGTTTAGAAGTGGACCAAGGGGACCAAGGTGGGGTCGACCAAGGAGTAGACACAATTTTGGTGTCTACATTTGCCCCTTTTTGTCTTGTTGGTTGTTATGACGAACTGCAAGACAAAAATAGGAGTAAGTTGGCCCAAGTATGGGATAAGGTCATTTTTGTCCTGTTAGTTGTTCTGGTGAACTGCAAGACAAAAATAGGAGTTGGTTGCCCCAGATGAGGGATGAGGTATTCCCCCTCAAAGTGAGAGTCGAGGGAAGGTACCCTGATATCGGGTGCCGATTTGACAGATAGAGGATGGATATGGTGAAGTTTGAGTGTGAATGCTACAAAAGTCAAGATTGCAAGTATACCACTTCACATGATAAGTAGGTCAAATTATCACAGTCAAAGGTCGAAGAGTGCTAAAATCAAAATAACCAGTCCTCAACATTTAGTCATAGCTGCTTGGGTTAAACGATCAAAGCTGTAGCTCTAATGGTCATCGTGTTCCAAGTATCTCGGGCTCAGGAAGTGCTCTTGGAAAACATGAAAATGTCACAAATATTGGGGATCAACTTGCTTGCGATCTGATACTTGTGAGGGTTGTAATATGGGTTGTAGATAATTTTGCTAACTATTCATGAGGTAGCATACATGTAATCGAACAACCAAGGTAGAGTTGTCTCAAAAGTGGTCGTGGTTTGGGGAGATAGTCAGGATCTCCAAGGTCATTGGTCGAGTCGAGCTGAGATATAAGTGATCTCAAGTGATGGGTGTTGTGGTCAGGGAGATGTATGTGATCTTTGATGTGCCCCATGAGAAGTTGAAGGTGACTCCTACAATGTCAGGGCTGGTTGTTTGGTCATGAGTTTGAGTTGGTATAGATAGTTGGTCCATTAGATGGATGGATGAAGGAATGGCTAATCTAACCTCAGAAGACCCCGTGTCAATTGAGTGTTACCTACATAGCCCCTGTTGGAAGGGCCTCAGGCCAATGTAGTTCTCCCAAAAGGGAGGAAGAGGGTTGGTTATGGATGTGGTTTTGACTAGGTTAAATGGTTTGTCCATCAAGTAGATGAACAAACGGATGTGGCCGAGCTAACCCCAAAAGACGTCATGTCAACTAAGTGCTGCCTACATAGCCCCTATTTGAAGAGCCTCAGACCAATGTAGTTCAGAAGAAGAGTCAAAATGATGAGGGTATGATGATGTTACAACCTTTTCCATATTGTGTGATGGTGTATTCTATAACATTGGTGATAGGGTTTTCCATCCCTAGCAAGTGTCCATATTAGTGATGGACGTATGCTAAAAATGAAATGAGTTTATTTATGCTTTAGCAAGTAATGGTTTATGCTTGGCATAAATTGTGTGTGGCCGATAGTTTCCATGTGTATTGGTTTCCATAGAAACTAGTGTGAATGGTCTATGATGATGTTAGTGGTCTGAAAAAGGTTTACTTGGTTTGGTTTGGTTAGCAAAGGATTTGGTTGTATGTGACAAAGGTATGGAGGAAGTGAAAGGCATTTTGCCCATTCATTGACAAGGACCATAATGATAGCATAGATAGGGGGTTTTTAGAAACAAAAGCCCCGTTCATGCATTATGTCGTTGACCATTGGTTGTGTTAGAGAAGTAATTGAATCACTTTGACATTAAAATGAGCTTGAAATCCCTTGAGTAGGTGATGTGATATGTTAGGATAGGGTAACCCTTTTTAGTAGGGACAACTTTGCCCCTTTTCATAAGAGACCCTGAGAACGACTATAAGTCAAGTCCATGACACCTTTTTTTTTGGTAGACTGATCAATGCGAGAAGTCTACGTAGGGATGTCATTTTGTTTTGTGGTCATATATGAAGCTAATCGATGCGGGAAGCTTCTAAGAGAGTGTTGTTTGTAGCAAAATTTGGGTATAGCCATCCTTCAAGGGAGTGGTTTATATTCTACTTTGTATGTTTTTGAGGGCTTTGAATAGCTATCCTTTAAGGGAGCAGTCTATTAGCTACAACAATGATGATGCAGCTGTCCTTCGAGGGGGCAGTCTACATTTATAGTTTTATGACCTTGGACAGGCATCCTAGTTTTATATTTTTTAGACTAAAATTTTAGTCATGGACAAGCCTGTAGAGGTTTAAGGGTTTTCTTTTTTATTAGGAAAAAGCATAAATGCTTGACAAAAGGGTTACATAGTGTTCGTTTAGGGGAATAGGGTTGAAAGGAATGAGGATTAAAATGACAGGGATTGCTCAATGGACAAGCTCAAGTTAAATGTCAAGTGAATGAGTACTTGACTAATAGTAGAATGGTCGTAGATGCAAGGCATTAAGGGGCTCAGGTTCTGGTCGGCCTTCAAGAGAAGACAGATGATAAGTCCCTGATCCATACTTATGCATTATGATATAAGGTCTGAGCCAATTAGGAGCAAACTTTCCTCGTTGACTTCTTTTCATGTTGGTCACGTGTTAAAGATGATTAAGAAGTTGGTTGATGTTTGGTTGATGCTTGGTTGAGGTCGTTTGGTCAATGATTGGTTGGTTGATGTTTGGTCGATGCTTGGTTGGTTAATGTTTGGTCGATGCTTGGTTGGTTGATGTTTGGTCGATGCTTGGTTGGGGTCGTGATAGTCAGTATAAAGTCAAATTCCCCCAGTCACTTTAGTGACAGGGAGAATGTTTGAGAAATGGTTGGATAAGATGGAGAGAAGACATTGAAGCTTCTCTTTGTTAAGGAGTGCGATGCAAGGATGCATCCTGTGAATCTTTTGCTTGATAGACTTTAGTTTGAGAGGACGAGATCCTGATCTTCCAAGTTAGAGTTTGGAATCCTAGAATTATGGACAGTGATGGAGGCAATGGTTGGTAATGATTGGACTAAGGCAGCTAGTGGTTGGGAGTCTTCAAGTTGGACCTCCACTGCCTGTAAGGCTTTGATTAAGGCTTGTCAATGTTGTGGAGAGATTTGAATGGGGTCATACAAAGATGTCTTCAAGAGGTTGGGTGAATTTGTTTCACCTTGGAGTCATGAATTGGCTTCAAAGATGTTGATCGAGATGTGCCCAAGACAGTAATCTTGGGTTTTGGTTGTGGTGAGGGCTTGACGAATGGATATGTCCAAGGGATAGAAACCTTCTCTTTCCCTTTATCCTTCATGGTTTGTGACCTAGTGGCCACATTGATGGTGTTGATTTCAAACAATGGGGTTGAAGGTGATAGAGAAATCATAGTCTAATGATGGGATCTCGATTTAGGTGAAGATGTTTGATAGGTATGGGATGGTGTCGATGGTTTGTTGAAAGGGTGGTCAAAAGGATCCTTAATGAAAGAGGTGTCCTTTTTTAGGTGTTGATGAATGACAACTTTAAGAGCACAGCAACGCTCAGTGTCATGTCCAGGTGTACGATGATACGCACAAAATTTAGTGTCATCGAACCAAGATGGCTTTGATCCGAGAGTTGATGCATGTGTCGGTGAAGAGGGTTGGGAGACATGGGACGGTGTTGGAGATTTGTTGATAGTATCTTCAACAAGAAGGGTGTCTTTCTCCATGAATTGGCGGATGACAACCTTGAGGGCACAACAATTTTTAGTGTCAAGTCCAGGTGTGCGATGATATAGATAAATTTTAGTGTCATCGAACCAAGATGATTTTGGTCTAAGAGGTTGAAATGGTTTAATAGGTGGAAGAGTGATGTTAGAAGTTTGTAAAAGTCAGCGTAGTATCAAAGCATATGAACCCACTAAGGGGTCTGTGCTTGTTGATGCATTAGGTGTTGATGACTTTTGCTTGGGAGTTGTTGAGGGAGACTTCCATACCACCTTTTGGGTTGGTGGTGCAGCCGTTCGTGTAGATGACACTTTCTTTGCGAGGGGTGCCAAAATTTTTAGAGGAGGTAGGTTTGTGGTGGGTAAAGGGAGTAAAGGAGGCAACTTGTTTTGGTTAGGGGTTGGAGTTGGGAGCACTCTTGTTATGGTAGAAGGATGAGGGCCCAAAATGGAGGGCAATGATGATGGTGGAGGAGGAGATCTCTGACGTGGTTTAGTAGCCTTCTTTGGTTTAGTGTGAGGACTACTATTGTGTGAGGCAAGGTTCAAGTCTACCTTCACTTATGGGTGAGTGAGGTTAGGTATGGGGCGAACACCGAGGGATTTAATTGGTTTTGATATGGTGGATTTTTGTGAGGGTTTAGGTTCAGATGTGGATGGTTGAGTTTTTGAAGGTTTGGAAATAGAAGCCTGGTCCTCGTCAGAAACTTTTGGAGATTTTGTCACAGGAGGGTCGACAGCATGAGATGAGATGAGACGTGTAAGGTGAGGAGCTTTGAGTTGTTCCCATACTGCCTCATGTTTTAATTTTCTCAAATAGAGAAGTCCTAGTTTCTCCACCGATCGAGAGAATGGTTTGGAAGATGTTAGATGAGGCCTTGGTTCTTAAGAAGATGTGGGTGGTTGTGAGACCAAAAATATGTTAGATGCAACGATCTTGGGCCAAAGGTGAGAAAGAGTCATCACTAGATCGTCTTCAGTTATAGTAGGTGAAGAGACAAGTTCTTCTCTTGGTGGAGAAGGAATTGGAGAAAGTGACTCCTCAAGAGGATAGAGGGCAGGGATGATTGTGCCTTCTAAGTATGGTTGAGGAGCAGGAAAGGTAGGGTCCTCCATTGGTAGTAGGAAGGATGGAGGTAAGTCCAGCGGTGTTAGTATGGTTGAAGCATCCTCCAATATAAGAGAGGTCGATGGAGAACTAATAGGAGTAGAAGGTTCGTCAACCTATGGAGGAGAAATGGGAGAAGTAGGCTCTTCTACCTATGAAGGACCAATGGGTGGGCTAACCTCTTCAGAGTGTGAGAGAGGTTGGTTAGGCATAAAAGGCAAGACCGTGTTGACTATGCATATATTATGCTCTTGGGAGTCATTGACCATGGTCTGCACGTTGTTTTGGCTAGGGGGATGGTTAGAAAAAGGTTGTCTAAAGATGTCTATGTTTTGGTTAGGTGGCACGTTTGGGTTATCCAAAACAAGGTCACCTTTATCTATCATGTCTTAGACAATGTTTTTGAAGGTTTTGCAGTTGTTTATGTCATGGCCTTTGACACGGTGATAATGACAAAAGTCATTTTCCCTATACCATGTAGGGATGGCTTTTGAGGGGTCGAATTGAGGTGGTGGTCGAATTTGGGGGAGGTTGAGGACTCTTTGTTTGACAAGTTTGTCCAACACGGACGCGTATGATTCTCCTATTGGAGGATATTGACACTGCACGTATCATTGTTGGAATTGTTTGGTGATGCTTTGTGATGTACAAGGGTCAAATTGGTTGGTTGTTATAGAAGATGATGGTCTAAGTACCACAACATTTGCTGATCCCTTAGACTTGGAATATGAAGAAGAAGGTTTGGATGAAGAAGGGTCATTGGATTTTGCGTTAGTATTTTTACTATGCAATGTGACTTTATTTTCTTCGACAGCACAGAGTTCAAGCTTCTTAGCCATGGTGAAAGCTTCATCAAATGTGCAAAATGTTTGGACCCGTAAAGTAGATGAGATATGTTTGGCACATGCTTGTGAAAAGAGATCAATGAGCTCGGGTTGAGGTAAAGAAAAGGAGAGTTGGTTGATTAAGCCTCTCCAACGAGTAATGAAATCAGCTATGGATTCATCATCAAACTGTCTGATAGAGTATAGGTCTGTGATGGAGACCTTTTTGGTGATGTTGATCGAAAAGTGGTCAAGGAAAAGTTGAGCTAGTTGGGTGAATGTAAAAAGAGAGTGACTGGTAATATAACTATACCAATCGAGGGCAACTCCAAAAAGCGACATGGGAAATGTGCGTAGCAATAATGCATCATCGTGGGCTATAAGGTAACAAGCGTATCTAAACACTTGTAGATGTTGATGTGGGTCTTCCTTACTCTGGAAGTGAGTAAACTTGGGAAGTTCCCACTGACTAGGATATGGTCGGATTGGGACTGAAGGATGAATGGGTTTATTACAGATTTGTTCATATGAGAGGACATTTCTTGAACTTGAAACGGATGTCTCAAGATTAGACATTTTTTCCATCAACATCTTGATTAGATCAATTGGTGGATTTGCAGGTGGGGCACCCCCGAGTTTGTAAGGCATTTGGAAGGTGTTAGGAGGGGCGTATGACGTAGTTGGTTGCACTTGTATAGGCGCAACATATTGGTAACTAGTCATAGGGACTGATGTCGAAGCCAAGGGTGGTTGTGTCATGAAGCTAGGAGTCACAACTTGGCTTGATGTCACCAGAGGTGGTTTGATGGTGGCAACACTAGCCAAAGGAAAAGTAGCCACCCTGGTGTTGATAGGTGCATGAGTAGGTGAGATGGAGACAACTAGGTTTTGGAATGGTGTATAACTTTGTTGAATAGTTTACGGTTGATGGGGTACCAAAACCCCAATGGATGTAGGTCCAAAAATAGAAGGAGAAGCCACACTTTGAAGATTGGTTATGGTTGGGTTTTTGGCTGAGGCCATGGCTTAGGTGTCTATGGGTCAAATTATGGAGGCGGTTGATACGACTGTTGTCTCAATTAAGGAGGTCGGCATCCCATAAATTGGGTTGCCTAAAGAGTCTCACGTTTGACTTCTCATGAGATAGTGCTGAAGGGCCTTGACATTGAGGTCAAGGAACCTTTCAAAGTCTTGGTCCCCTTCGAGAACAATAGGGGGTTGAGTCAGGGTTGGTTGGGTAGGAGTTCATTCAGTCTCTGAATGATACTCCATTAGAGGACTTGATATAGAAGGCGAAGGTGGGAGTGGTTGTTGCCTTGCGTGGTTAACAAGAGTTTTGGTTTGACTACGTGTCAAAACCATCCAAGGAAAAAGGGAGGTTTAGGTTCTGAAAACTGTATGTTTTAGCCTTAGAAAACTAGAATTGGTGTTTTTAATAGCAAAAAGGTCAGGTTTTTAGCTTACTGTTTTGAGAAGAAAAATTTTGACAGTGACCGACGTCGATGTAAAAATCGATGTCGGTGAATAAAGTTGCCGATGTCGGTCAGATAATCGATGTCGATGAAGAAAGTTGCCGATGTCAGTCAGATAACCGATGTCAGTGAAGATAAGTTGCTGACGTTGGTGGAAAAATTGATGTCGGTTACTGTGTATTTCCAAAAACTTTAGAAAACTGAAAGTTTTTGGAAGAAAGAAGAAAGTCTGAGTTGTTCTTCGAGCTCAAAATGCGACCTCACCAGCTCAAAAAACTAGATAGAGACAGAAAAATAGATGAAGACAAGTAGCCTCTAAACGTTAATTCCTAAGAATAAGTTTTAGATTCTTGTTGGCTTATGCCTTAGAAGAGTGTGTTTGGGAGGTTGGATTTTAAAATAGGTACTAGAAGAAGCAGTCTAAGGTTGAGTTCGGGTTAGTTTTGGTGCTCAAAATATGTATTAGGTTTCGTATGTGGGCTGGTGCTAAGGAGCAAGCTCCCCTCACTTCACGAGCCTAGAGATACACCGAGTCGCTTAGCCAGTATATACTTCCCCTAGAGTTTATACTCTACCAGAGAACAGAGTGGGTTCTCACCTTGGTAGTGAAGTCCAAGTGGGATTACCAGGAAGGGTAAGGTATTCGCTAGGTGATGAAATCCTAGTCAGACCTTGTCTCAGGTATGTTTAGATGTTTAGTTGTGAAAGTGGTCTGGTCATGTAACATAAGTGCACTAAGATTTATTCATAATGCATTTTTAATTACTAGATGTGAGAGCTAAGTATGCATTTAGGCAGAAATGAGATGCAATAGATTTTAAGCCCAAATTGAAATGTTTTGGAAAAGGTTTAAGAGTATGAATTTCACTACTCTAAGATGCAAGAGGAAAGGTGACAAGAAGAAAAAGAAAGATTTTTTTTTAACTTGCTTATGATGTCTTTTCGAAATAAAGAGATAGAAGAAGGATGCAAGAAAAGAAATTTTCCTAATGCACCTATATGAAAGTTTGTTTTAGAAGAAAAAGAATGATGAACCCAAGGAAAATTCCAGGGGTCCCACCAGGCGTGCCATAATGTTTCTAATTATTTCTCGCTTTTCACATTCAGAAGAAATAAGAAACTAAAAGGTAATGGTTAGGGGTTAGATGATACCTAGATGAAGTTTGCACACCATATCCAGATAATTGAAGGAGCTTCTCTTTGGCTGTGGAGGATGACACCTGTAGATAGAATAAGACTAGAACAAAAAAATGTTAGATAGATCTAAGGTGGACTGCCAAGCAAAGCTCGGTCCCAGAAGTGCAAAGACTTCCTTGAGGGATGATAGTCCACTAGTTGATAAAAGAGTGTTGCTAGAAAGAGAAATGGTCAAAAGACTGAACAAAAGAAATAGAGATAATGCATACATGTATTCTGTTGTTGGTCTATCACAGTTGCCGACATCGGTGGTTCTACCAGCATCAGTTGGTCAAGTTGCTGACATCAGTTATTCTTCCAACATTGGTAGGGGAAATGGTTGATGTTGGTCAAGGTAACGGTCTTTGATGGGTTTTGGATGGGTTGTAATTGATAGAGGGGTCTGGAAGGTCTATCTAGGTCTGGAGGTCTGTGCAAGATTGTAGGGAAGCCAATAGAGTCTTAAGAGGGACAAGGGGTAGAGGACAGGTTGTCAAAAGGAGTAAGGATATGGGGAAGGCCTCTCAGCCTCTCTGGGAAGAAAGTCAAGATTGGTTGATGATATCCAGAAATGCTAAATAAAAGCTAACTGCTAATGCTTTTTGAATTACTGAAATGAAATAGAAGAGGTGTACTTAGCTCTTAGTTGCTAAAGAAGGAGTGTAGAAAACTTGTTGCTGATGTAGCTGATGTAGAAGACTTTTTGCAATGTTTCAATCAGGGGTGGAGTGACTGATGCAGAGTTCCTGTAGCCTATGATGCTTGGTGTGCATCTGAGAGAGAGAGAGAGAGGTTGAATTTTGGGTGCAAGAGAATTTGCATTCGGCTCTGTGATTAGTTTTCCATTCGGCCTGCAAGTTGGTTTTAAGCAACTGACGTCGGTGATACTACCAGCATCGGCTGATGGTTAATAGATGTTGGCAGCTAGAGAATGGGAAAAAGGGCTATTTTTAGCCTTTTTCTCATTTTTCCAACTGCTAGGTCTAATTGTCATTGGAAAATAGTCCAAAGGTGGATTAAATAAGCGTGAGAGGTTAGTGGGAGGGTTGAAATGGGGTTTAAGTAATTAAGATTTACCATGGGTTGATGGAGGTATCCAAGGTGGGGTGAGGTGTCATGGGTGATGTGTCAAGGGTGGTGTTATCAATTTAAAATAGTTAATTTATTTTAAATTAATAAGTGTGTGGGTTAAAAATGTTTAGAAGTGGACCAAGGGGACCAAGGGGGGTCGACCAAGGAGTAGACACAATTTTGGTGTCTACAATGAGGTAGGCCTTGAAAACATGGACCAATATGTCTTTATTGGAGATATGTTTGCCATATTTCATCCACTTGAGAACATGCTAAAGGGTTTAGTAGCCAGGCATCTCAGCTCACATATCATGAGCTCTCAAAAGCAAGGTATTTTTCATCCAGGTTTATCACAAGTGAATGACACTCATTTTTTTCCATTTGACCCAGGTGGAAGGTAATGATAAATTATAACCTTGTACATATTAGAGTAGTTTTCATGCTTTTCTCCAAGTGAATTGTGCACATTTTTGTTTAGTAGGTTAGTTGTTTTTTCTTTCCTTAAAGTGCCTACATACACTTGCCTTTCTTCCTTTTGTTGTCTTTGTTTTTGTTTCAAAAGAGGTTAGAACAAGATTGGTATATAGTGTTAGATCTAGGTCATATGTTAGACCCAAGTAGAGACTCCATACCCAATAGACTAGACATAGCAACATGGTCTCAATTATTTTGCATAGATAGGCATGCAACCCCTATGAGTCACCAAAGATGTTCATGGTCATGCAAATTCCAATGATGGTCATGAAAATGTCATTTGATGGGAGAAAATATGTCAAATTTAAGCTTGTGAAAGAGTTGTTTATTTTCAAACAGTGGGTCCTAGTAGATATAATAGTCTATGTTGCATCATACATCTTGATCTAATGGTGCCAGATGAGTTAAATAGTCAAGGAGCTTAAGAGATTGACATGTGGAATAAGTGCATGAGGCTACAAACTAATAATGGATCCTAAAAATTAACATCTATTTGACACGTGGTACAAGCTTGGATATAGTTGACAAGTCAAGGTAAAGATCGATGGCTCTCATTTAATTATAAAAATCAATATTGATGGTGTGATAAAAAGGTCAATATGTCAATCATCTGAATCAGATATTGACAACCAATTAGAATAAAGGCAAGCCTAGAACTTTTGATGAAAGTTGAGAAACTATTTTCAACCAAGGCATATAAATCTTGTAGGATCATCTTGTCACTATTGAATCTTGATCCAACACCATTAAAGGGACACATTGATGCAACCAAGGTATTAAATAACATGAAGGACTACTATTAAGGCTAAATATGGACCTCTTGTTTGTAAATTTGTATCATGTAAGGTTATTTTTGTAACTATGTTTGCCATTCACAAAGGACCTGTGTATGGAATAAACTCTTGGTCCATGCAGAGATAGAATGGGTCTATTTGGGCCTATTAAAATCTATAAATAAGGATATATAGTCTATAGGTCTACATTAATAAGGACAACTATAGGAAAACCAATAATCTTATATTAGTTTTCCATCTATAGGACAAACCTATGATCCAAATATAGAAATGGAGTAGAAATGTGTTTAATGCAAAGGGTATCTTCTATCAACGTGGCTCCATCATCGATAATGTAGGTACTAACCACCATTCATGGCATGGCATTGTCAGTTTCAAGATTCAAGGATTTGATGCTCATGAACATGTCAATTGGACTTAGGGTACCAAGGTGGTGATATGGTAGTTGAAGAAGTAGTTAAAAGCATTTATTCCACTCGAACAAAATTTATCATCATGTAGAACAAACCCTTGTCTCTAGTGGGATCTCTCAGCCAATGAGGATCTTGAGGATTATTGGGATAACAAGAAATCTATTTGTTGATCAAAGCATGCATACAAAAAGCAACCAATGAGCTACCACCTCACTTCTTGATCATGAGGACTCTTTCTCCACTCTCTAATGTATCATTCCCATCTCTCCTCTCTTTTTTGCTATATATAGAGGCTTTTGACACAAAAAATTGGGATCTTCTCTGTATCCTCTCGATATTACTCTACTCCCTCTCTTGGGCATGACTAAACTCTATCAAGATGGAGTTTTTAACCTCTTGAGGAGTTTTTAACCTCTTGAGATGAATACAAGACTATTTTTTAGATTTCATTGTTCTGATATAGTGTGTACATGTTAGATCTACATATGTGGTAGAGATTTTTTCCCTTGTCAAGTCATGATCTCACTTAGTTACTAGTTCATCTTGTTATTTAGGTCATTTTTAGTGTTTTGTATCTTTTGATTCAAGGCCACATGTGTATACTATGACTAGTTAGTGTTTTTCATTAGACCTCTGCATCATTTCCCTCATCTTGTGATCATTTCATGAACCTCTTCATGAAATGCTAATGTATGACAGATATTTGGAATCCTAGATCTAATCTTTTACTTATTTCATTAATGTTTTAGATTCAAGTAGAGTGGATCAACCATAATCTAGGTACATCACCATATTTAGCTTAGTTTTACCTTTTATGTTCTCTCCCTCTCTCCCTTTTCCCTAGTCATTAGTAGTTTTTAGCAATGGAAATGAGCTAACTGATGCATCAGAGGAGCTAGTCTCATTAAAAATCCTAGAGGTCTAACCCCATTATAGGATTCCTATAGCCTAGGGTCAATCCCATATTGAGCTAGATTTGAAAGTAGGACCTGAACACTTCTACTTCCAGCTAGGCTGCAATCTGGATCTCCAATAGAAAAAAAATATGTCCTAAGAGCTTACCTTCATGAATAACAAAGATTCATTTTTTTGGAATTGATAGATACTCCATATTGCCTACATATTTCAAAAACTTGCCTAGATGTTTCATATGCTCATTATCATCCTTAGAGAACACTTTTATATCATCTAGATAAACCAAAAAACATTTCATTGATTAAACCTTTGAAATCCATGCCCATTACTCTTTGAAAGGTGGAACCAGCATTTGAAAAACCAAAGGACATCTTCCTTTAAGCAAAAGTATGCCATTTTTTAGTGAATGGTGTCTTAAACTAATCATCTTCATTCATAAGAATCTGATTATAACTAGAATATCCATCTAGGAGAGAAAAATGTTGAGAACTTGAAATAAATTGTAAATTATGCTACATGGAAGATAAAGGATAGTGATCTTTGAGTGACACTCTATTAAGATATCCAAAATCCACACAAAATCTTATCTACCCATTATTATTTCTAATAGGAATAAGGTTATCTATGCATGTTGAATGCTTGATAGGAAAGATTATTTAAGATTTAAGGAGTTTGATAAGTTCTATCCTCATGAGTTGTTCAACCTTGAGGTTGATGGGCCTTTATTTTTGCCTAATTAGTTTAACTCTAAGTTCCAATTAAATAGTATGATGTACTAGGATAGGATCAAAGCATTTTAAGCCCTTATATTCCCAATAAAATATGTCATGAAATTCTATACACAAATCAATGAATGCTTGCTTCTTTAATGTAGAACATACCTTGCCTAGTTTGAGGAGTTTGTCTTTGAAGATCAAGACCCTTTCATAGTTCTCCTCTTTTGTAGACATACTCACCTTTTCCTTATTTTCTTGATCATATTCATTAAAGATAATTTATAAGGTCATGAAGCCTTTAGGTATCTTGTTTGTTCTTGGATTCACAATCTAATCATCCAACTGTTCTTGGAGTCTCTTTTGATTTCTTGAGGTAAACTCAGCTTCATTTTTCAAGAAGTATGCAATGTGTTTGTCACTATAAAAAACTTTCCAGGACATCTAATTGTTAGTTATGGAAGGTCTGATAATGATCTTAATGTGGGATTGCTTCCCCTCCTCTTTTATGGTAGTTGGTGTATCTAATTGTGCTCCTATAGTAGCTAGTCTATCAGCATGATTATTTTGCTCCCTTCGGACTGATTTTATGTTGAATGCATTAAAGCATTCAATAAAATACCATAGCCTATGCTTATATGACTTGAAAAAAGGGTTATTGGTAGCAACCACATTCCTAACTTTATGCACAACCAATTCACTATCTCCATATACTTACAAATTCTTGATTCCTTTTCTCTTTGCCCATTGAATGTCATGAATCAAAACTTCATACTCAGCCACATTGCAAGTGCAACTAAAATGGAACCTATATGAAGAATAATATTATTTTTTATATGGATAAACCAACATAACACTAGCTATTGCACCAATTTTACTTCTTGATCCATCAAAAATCATTTTCCACATCTCATCATTCTCACCTTGTTCCTAAGCAAGTAGGGGTATTGGTATTCCTTCCTCATGTAAAAAATACAATCCTAAATCAATTTACTCCATGAAATCATAAGGGTCATACTCATAGGTGTTAGTAACATATTCATCAATAAACAAATCAGAAATTCCTTCAATCTTGGAATAAGTTCCATCATCCACAATAGGATCCTTTTCCTCATTAATTACAAAATTCAAGTTGGAACTTGTTTCAACATAGGGCTCAATGTGAAACCTTGTAAGAGGCTGAGTTTTTATGGTCACCTGGGTTCCATATCATGTCATAAAGGAAAAGAAGGACCAGTCATCTAAGAGGTATCCACCTATATTGGCTGTAAAATTTCTTGAAAGGTAGATTTAAAAATGATCAGGAAGGTCAACAACAACATCTTGAAGGATTGGAAAACTAAGAAAATAATGGAGGAATACCTTCAAGTTTTTTATCAACCCTATTATCTTGTAAAGTGTACCATCTAATTAAATCACTAATTTTTTATGGGGTTCATATTTTAGGCCAAACTTATCAGCTACAATCTTGGGCATGATTGGTGTAGAAGCACCACTATCAACTATTCAATTGTGGACTAGTTTATCACCCACCATGAGAGTGAGGTAAAATTGTGGAGGTTTATTAGCTTTGGTAGATGGTTCCATAATTTTTTTAGGGGAATTTTTAAGAGATACATGACCATGACTATTTATTGGAGGTGAAGGACTAGTAGGTATAGTGGATAACTATATTTGTAGGAGTTCTTCTAGGCTAGGCATATGAAGGACATCCATAAGGGAAATGGATGTCTTGGTATTCTTCAATGATTCCAAAATATTTAGAGTAGACATACCTAATTGTTTTTGGGCCCTTAGAGGCAAGGAAGTGATTATAACTTGAGGAGTTGAAGTATTTTGAATAGTCCTTTCAACATTTTAATCTAGAGGAGGTGTAGGAGTGTTTGGGACAGCCATTATTACAGCCATGCCTTATTACCTTCTAGGATGATTAGATGAACTTGTAGAAAAATTATTATTACCTCATAAAGCTTATATCTTAGCCTTAGTGTTATCTTAAATATAATTTCCTTGATTGATCATAAATGTGTCCTCAACTAGGAAGTTGGTGAAGATTTCTCCTTGAAGTTATCCACCTTCACGTGTTTGCATCATGACTTCATGTTTAGATGATAGGAGAGGAGTGAATCCTCCTTTAGTAACTAGATCTTGATCTCCACCCTCATTTTCATCCATGAATTGGCCTTGTTACCAATCTTTACCTTGCACCTAGTTTCTATGTACTGGTGCCATCTATGTTATGTTAGATGTAGAATTGGGATTGTACACATCGGCAGGCCTGTTAAAGTTTGGTTTCCCTTCACCTCTTCCTCTCCCATATTGTTGTTATTAGGGATAATTATTTGGTAGGCACCTTGTTTCCTATTGGATTACTTATTTTTAACCTCTAAGGCTAGGAATATGTCCCTCCAATCAACATCATCTTCTACCTTCTTAGGATCAAACTTAGGATTAGAATTACCATTAAGAATTTGAGTAATGTTTGGAGTAGCAACATGAACATTAGTTAGCAAGGTCATAGCCAATTTAGGAGGTATCTTTCCATCTTGAGTGAGGCAATTCTTATCTCTAATGTTAAGTTCATATACTTCAAGAAGAGTGAAACCACCCATGGATTGTAGCATGATGTCAATATCAATACCAATGGATCTCAAATATGTAGAAAACACAAAGCTAACAGGTGGCCTCATGGGAGGAGGAAATTTATTCCAAGTTTTTTTAAACCTCTCATTGCAATAATGCATTATTTATTTGGGGGATGTTTTGATCACATTGAGTTGATGTATGAGAGAAGTATGGTCACTTTCATCTTCCAACCTTGAAGTTAGTAACACTTTAAAGTCATCCCATGATGTGATGCATCCACCAAGTAAATTCCAATACCAATCAAGTGATTTCCCTCTATGAGAAATGGCAAGGATTTTAATGGAAACATTATCCTTAGTGACATTGTGGAAGCTAAAAAAAATAGAGATACCCTGATGTGTTCACTAGGTGTGACATGACCTTCACCATTGTGGGCACACTCTTTATAGCATTAGGGGGAATGACATCATATGCTTCAAGATGGATTGGATTCTCATTGCTAAAGGCTGGGAAGGAATGTTGTCTATCTATGATGGATTGGATTTAATAAATTTCTTCACTCTCTTGACTAGAAAAATCTTCTTGGTCTTTAAATGGTAGATTAGGCTGAGAGTATTAAACTTCAAGAGGAAGTTCAGGATGAATAGGTGGATTAATGGGATTGAAAACTCTACTAGATGATGACCTAATAATCACCATGAAGTATGAGATCAAATATATGACAAAATTATGGTCTTGAACCAGATTTTACCTTGAATGAGTTTCCAAATGTTGAGTAGCACACCAATTTGCAGTTGATGTTGTCAAGACCAACATTCAACTTGACAAGTTGTCTTGAGGACAATAGATCCCACCGAGCATGCCATAACTACTGTCACCAAATATTAAAACCTAGAGGAGGTTGTTTAAGCCTACTCTAAGATTTGGGAAACATTAGAATAGTTATATTTATGTGGGTTTACTTATAGGAGAAGTAGATGAATTTGTCTTGAAGTGTTTATGGCCTATACTACTAATTGATTGTGGTAAAAGGGATAGGAGTATGCATAAAATAAAGCTAATATAAGGAGGTGATATAGCATGAAAATATCCACTATGTTATCATAATTTTCTCACTAAAAACAAGATCTACAAACTAGCCTCAAAGTCCTAAGATGTGCTAACATAAGTGTTTCAATATAGAGGTGATATGCATGAGACCACTCAAGGTAAGTTGACCAGGGCTCAAATTTCTAAATGAAAGGACAATTGCACACTTTACTGGGTCCTAACACATGAAATACACTGTCTATTACATGTTAGAATGAGAACTTCTTGCACAAGATATGAAAGGATAAGGAAAAGCAAGGATAAAACCACTAGACTCAACCTTTCATCACTTTGTACACTTAAACAAGACATTTGTGAAATCAAAACTAGATTTCTTATATTATTCAAAGGCAAATTATGAACCAAGAAGAGCCAAAATTGCCAGTACTTATAGAGTTTGAGAGAGGAGAATGAAGTCTGAGAGTCACTAAACCACTTTTCAAGCTGAGAAAAGGAGTTAAATTTGTAGGAGAAATGAATATGGGATATACTATGCAAGGTATACTTGGATAAATTTCCCTCAAATCATAAAACTCCCTAAAATTGGTGTAGGACTCTTCAATTTCTTACTCAAAAAATTGCCTTCATCATTTAGCCTTCTTTAAATGCTCCACAACAGACTAGGGAAAGATGAGATGATTGAAATGATAGGTAAGGGTTATTGAAAAAACTCCAACATGCATTGTAGGTGTCCCTAATCATTAGGATTCTTCTAACCAAGTGTTCTCACTGCTTGCAGTCATAATCACTCCTATTTCACTCACCCCTCACACTTGGCACCAAATTTGTATTTAATTTTCAAATACAATCCATAAATAGGAGAATATGACACTTTTAAAGAGACTTCATGCCATTAGATACATCAGATAGACCTTAAAATTCCTCCCACTTCAATTTTTCACCTTCTCACTTGGTAGTCATTCCTTGTTCACTATGCCAGTTTGGACTAGCTGAGATAAAGGTGTTAGCAGAGGCACTTGTGAGATTATTTGAGAATGAAATGGAATTTAGGAGTTATGATAGGTCCCAATATCTCTCCTAAAATTATTTTCATCTTTTGAAACTCTTTCATACCTGCACAACACACAAAATTGTTAAGAAAACCCATTTTTCACCCTGTTTGTAAAAGTAGGGTACAACTCAAGTTTGTGGGAAGCAACCATGGAGAGTACTATAAAATATATAGTCATATCCCAAGCCATTCTATCCATCTTGGATTCCTCTCCTTCTTCATTTTTTTTTACAGGGTCATTACCAAGGGTTTTGGAGGGTTTAAAGATGTTTTGGCCCTTAAGGATTGTTCATACAATCCTAACATCTAATCTTATAAAAAATGGCACTAAATCATTGATAAAGACCCTATCAAAATTTTATTAAATCCTTTATCTCCCATGCTAATTTTCCATACACATATGAGCTTCTAAACTCATCCTCTCGAGCTCCTTTCTTCATCTTGTGTAGGCCTGAATTGATTGAGCCTTGTCTATGACCTAGTCTACATTATAAAGGTTTAAACACACCTTATAACTCCCAGTTTAGGTGTTAAAATGTGTTATAATCTCCACATAATTATATAAGTGAGACTTCGATCCTTTTAGGCACTAGGGCTAATCAAGACCTAATAGGTCTGCCTGCATACCTATTGGTTTAGACCACCCTGCTTGGTATAAAACACGTGTGAAATTTTTATCATGATTATTAATATATAATAAAAATATCAACATACTTTTCAAGGTCTCATAAACCTATATCCCACATTCTCATCAATATTCTTCTAAACCTATAGGTTTTAGTCCCTTAGGAGTGTCATCTATCTAAGATAAAAAGGGCGTATCCCATATTACCCTAGAAAAAATATGGTTTTATGGGATTTTACAAGTGGTGGGGACCCTCTATTAAAATTTTTATAGCTTATTCAACTTCTATCACCTTCAAATGTCTCAAAACCTAAGACAAACTATATGAGAACTCACTGTGTGCAGGGTTTTCATGTGGACTGTATGTTGCTCTTGAAAAATTCTTCATAACCTATTTTCATACTATGGGAGACTCCTAAGGTGTTTAATATACATTTTTAGTCCCTTAAAACATGTTAATAATCAAACATTACATTGTTTACCTCTCAGTTGGACTGGTTTAGACTGCAGGTTGATTGTGACTATGTTTCTCCCTGGAGAGGACCCTGTTTGTAGGTGAACTTTGTATTTAGGACATTTGAATTATTTCCCAAAAATATTATTGAAGTTATTAATATCACCCTATATTTTTTTAGGTTAATTAACATCATTCATTTGTCAGGAAAATTACTAAGGCAGTCATTATTTAGGTCATTGTTATACATAATCAACTGTAGTTGACCCTTTTGAAGTAAAAAGGGATTTTGTAGGTGAAATACCAATCTTGGAAACATGTGTTAAGCATCATAGGATTAATTTTATTTTTCCATGGGAAGTTGGTTTAATGAGGTCCTTAAACCAACTTACCATGGAAAATGTTCATGTCTGTAGGTTCTCATCTTCTAAGGTTTACCTTATGAGTTTGTGAATACCTGCAGTTAGGTTGTAGGTATGCTTTTGAGGGCAAGACACACCTGTAGGTGTTAGTGTAGGTATATACCTTGAAACTTATCTCTCCTCCAAGTCTCTTGAGTCATTAGTGTGCCCCTTACTCCAATGGAATCACTAGTCATGGTGATATGCTCCTACATTGCTATCTTAGGGTGCAAGCCACTTGAGAATTCAAATCTTGTAGAAAATATTAAAAAGTTATAGTGAATAAATTCATGACTTTGAAGCCTCCAATACATCACTTGTGGGACCAAACACCCTATCACTTTTTTCAAGCTAATACCCCTAGGATAGGGTTACAAGATGGAAACATCTAAAATCATTTAGGTTCCATGCTACACTATTTCATGACATCACCAAAAGCACACAGGGATCTATTTTAGAGTTTTAAGGGAACTTGTCCCTAAACTCATATTTCTTCATTTGAAGTCACTTCTCAAAATTTTCTACCAATTTATGGCCTCAATCATGATTTTTATGGTATTTTCCAACTCCACACACTTCATTAAGGTCTCTAAACATGAAAAAACTCCTCAATGACATTTTTAGGTCTATGTGGGGGACCACCTGTAGGTGGACATCTCAGTATATAGGCAGTAACTATGAATATGGGTAGTGTGCATATGATATGACCTCATGACCATTTTAAAACTCTATCAAAGTGTTCAAATGAAAGTTTAAAATATTTAAAGGCTTGAAATAAGATTTAATACCCCAATTCAATGTGATATTATCCTAAGGGCACCTATAGTTTCACATTAATGGTGTATGATTGTGTATTTAGTTTGCATTGATTGTCATAATCCTCTATGTGTCCTTTGGAGAGCTTGGCTTACTAGCTCATGTTATAAGAAGGTGTTCATCAACTTGAGACTTCATCTACCTTTTATTAATGTTCTTGTCATGTCCCCTCTCTAGTACAACATGACACTTTATGTGGATTTGCCTATTCCAGACTCTCGTAGGTAGATGGTGGTGATGAGAGAGTCATTTTTGTGTTTATTTGGTGATTGGATGGCTCATTATGCTCTTGGAGACATTATATTTGTTTATTACTTTTTATATGGGGCCAAAATGTTATATTTTTAAATTAAGGTGCACTTTTATTTCATAAAGTTACTTTTATTTAAAAAGTGCAATAAGATTTTATAAGATGTATTATGGATACTTCTAGAAGAAGTTTCCAAAAAGTGCATAAATAGACCCCATGGGTCTCTCATTTGGCATCGAAGTTTATTTTCTCATTTGAGTCTTCTTGAGAATTTGTGGGGTGTGATAGTCTGCAAATCTTCAGCATAATCCTTGAGAATGATACCTCTCAAGAGATTGCATAACTGAGGAAGTGGAAGATCTTCTGAAGGGTTGCACATCAGAAGTGGTATCCAGCCATTTCATGTTGAGCTTCATGGAGTATTCAGGCTTAGTTTGAGAGTTAAACAATTTTGGAATCCTTTGTTGAGGTGATTGCATCATTGTCCAATTGGAGGGCTTCCCAAGGAGATATATATATATATATATATATATATATATATATATATATATATATATAATATAGTAACATATAGGTACGGCTTGTACCTATAATAAGGTACGATAGGGTTTGGCATTTCCAGCATACTGATCGAGTTTCATGGGTGCAAGATTAGATGGAGTAGAATTAGTCGCTTGTGGTCTTTTAACTCACCTTGTGCATTCCATGCGGTTGCATTTGTTGGAAGAAACTTTAGCCAAAGTGGAGACTGCAGATCCATTGTTAGATCGGTGATTGATGGATTTTCAGTTAAAGTACCTGTGAAAAATGGTAGTGCACTGCATAGGTTGGATATCATTGACCAGTGCTTCTCAAAAGAAACAATGTCAAATATTCTGTTTGATCTTGGACTTGAAAGTAAATCTGTGGCTGATCAGTGGCTAAAGTCGAGCATTCAGTCATTAAAAAAAAGCATCACCAATTAGCCTTAAAATTACATTAAGATCAATAAGAGAAGGTGTGGTCCAGATTTCATCGGCAACATTGGGTTTGGGAAAAATCACTACCCAGTCTCTTTTTGTTCAAGGTTATCACGTCATTCTGGTAGGTGGAAGGTTACAGGCTATAGTTTAAACATTTGAAGATTACCGCCTGTAACAAATTAGGTTTCCATTCTCCATTTCATGTGCTCCATTGTTTGTTGCTCATTCATTCCAATGTCTATCCAAGACAATATCAGAGATTCAACAAAGGCATAAAGGAGTAAGCTTAAAAGTAATAGAACTTGATTTGTGTTCACTAGAATTGATATCAAAGTTTAAAGATTCTATTCCAGACTAGTTGAAAGCAGCCAATCTTCCTTCCTCCATTCAGCTATTGATAAATAATGCTGGAATTTTTGCAATGACACAGAGGTTTACTTCCAGTAGATATGGTAAGTTGCATTACATAAGTTGTGGTAGATCCAAAAGTGCCAAATGCTTGTAAAGTCTGAAAGTTGTAATCTATTGTAATCAGTTACATCTCATGAAAAGAATATAGATTGGGCACTATTTTGCATATTTAAATTGAGTGAATTTGTTTCTTAACTATTTCTACAATCAGACATTTACTTTTAGCAGTATAGTTGTTTGCTTACCAATTGTTTGACAAAATTTCATAAGTACAAAATTAGTGATTTTTGTGATCCTACTAGTAAGGGTCATTACAGTGGTCTCAGAGCCATCATCCTACCATCCTGTGATCAGTTAAACAAAAAATGAGTGAGAGAGAAATTAGATATTATAATAGGGAACAACAGAGGCAACAAAATCAAAATCCTCAGATTGAAGGGGATACATTGTCAGAAGCATTAAGAGACATCAGCAAATTAGTTCAAAATATGGCAGAGGAAGATAGAGATGCAAGTACTGAAAGGAAATTTGATAATATGCTTGATATGATGTCATGCTTATTAGCAAAAATGGATCAGCAAGCCATTCCAGATCAAAATCATCAACACACAGCTAAACATAGTGGAGTTAATGAGGAAAGGTCAATACAATGCACTAGAAACACTAGAGGATCAGCCTCTAGGCCTCTTTTTCCCACCTTTACACCAAGAGAAGAACAATTACATGCTGCTCCAGCTACTCCATTTGGAGATGAAGCTAGATAGGCCTACTTGGAGTATACCACTCTCCCTCCTGATATGAGAGAAATATGGACATTTGATCAATTCATGAATCAAAGAAATAAGAGAGGAGGAAGAAATGATCACTACGCTCCAAGGAATGATTATCAACAAATACTTGGTAAGATTTCCATGCCTTACTATGATGGAAGTAATAAATGCACAGCTAGGTCTTGGGTTCAAAAGCTTGATAATTATCTTTCTTTGAGACCAATGCCTAAAGGGGATGCCATAAGATTTGCCACACTACATCTTGAAGGAGCTGCTCACGAGTGATGGTATCATGGGTTAGTCACTCTTGGACACAACCTTATCACTACATATGAGGAGTTTACCAACAGGCTGATTGAAAGGTTTGATGTCAAAGATCTTGAGGTGAGTTTCTATGAATTGGCACAACTAAAACAACATGGTTCCCTTGATGCTTATATTAATGACTTCCAGAAGCTAGTAGCAATGGTACCTGATATTTCAGAGTGGAGGCTAGTCATGTTATTTACAGAAGGGTTGACTGAACCACTCAAGGGGTGGGTTAAGGCCTTTAATCCTCTTACATTTCAAGAAGCCATGAAGAAACGTTGTAGTATGGAACTTGTAGCACCAGTAAACAAGTTCAGTTTAAAGGGCTCTTCATCATACAGAGATAATAAAGAGGGATTCAACAAAGGTAAAGAGAAGAATGATGACACAAAAGACAAGTCAGCTGCACCCTTGGATAAGGAGATGCTTAATGACCTGCATAAGAAGAAGTTATGCTTCTATTGCAAAGATCCTTATGAGTTTGGACATGACTATCCTATGAGGCCTAAGGGAAAGGCCAACAGGGTGATGTGGGCTTATTACGAGGGCTCAGATTCAGACAACTCAGAATACCATGATCCTGATGATGTAGAGTAGGAACAGGAGGTAGATAAACAAAAGGAGGAATTAGAGTTACATTTATGAGAGGCACGTCTATCTAGTATTCAGAGAGAGGGATCTTTCAGACTTAGAGGTGTCTTGGCAAGATGAAAGGTTATTACACTCTTGGAAACTGTTTCCATGCACAACTTTATTGATGCATGCTTTGTGGAGAGGTGTGGGCTCACTACTGAGGAGTTTGAGTGACTAAAAGTTAAGATGGCTGATGGATATACTCTTTGATATAACAAGATGGTACGTGATCTACCTCTATGCCTAAAAAACTATGAGTTCAAGGCAGATTATCATGTGGTCAACATGGGTGACATGGACATAGTGCTTGGGATGTAGTGGCTACATTCATTGGAGGAGATTACCCTGAGACTTAAGGATATGGAGATACGGTTCAAGGTAGATGGTAGAACACATGTGCTGAAGGCTATTCGTAATAGTGATGTTAGGACTATTACACTTAAGAGGATGGAGAGGCTAGCTAGGCATACTGATATAGAGTGGGTAGCTATTTGTACCTTGATGCCTACACATGAGGAGCAACACTTGAGAATTAAATATGAGAAGGCATACATCAAGATTCCACTAGGCAGACCGCTAGATAGAGGCATTGAGCATATTATTAAACTGGAGGAAGGCGCTAAGCCTATCATGATCACACCATGTCAACACCCAAAGCGACTAAAGGATGAGATTGAGATGACCCTTAAGGAGCTGTTAGCCATGGGACACATCCGACCAAATAGTAGAATGCATAATGTATTTCATGTATCATGCCTCAAAAAGGTGTTGGGTCAAAGTGAGGCCATTTTACAGCATCTGGCATTAAGATTTCTCGAGGCCAAGAAATTTTAGGAGGGGTGGACTATCATGTCCCCTCTCTAGTATGACATGACACTTTACATGGATTTGCCTATTCTAGCCTCTCGTAGGCAGATGGTGGTGATGAGAGAGTCATTTTTGCATTTATTTAGTGATTGGATGGCTCATTATGCTCTTGGAGACATTATATTTATTTATTACTTTTTATATGGGGCCAAAATGTTATATTTTTAAATTAAGGTGCACTTTTATTTCATAAATTAAAAAGTGCAATAAGATTTTATAAGATGTATTATGGATACTTCTAGAATAAGTTTCCAAAAAGTGCATAAATAGACCCCATGGGTCTCTCATTTGGCATCGAAGTTTATTTTCTCATTGGAGTCTTCTTGAGCATTTGTGGGGCACGATAGTCTACAAATCTTTAGCATAATCCTTGAGAACGATACCTCTCAAGAGATTGCATAACTGAGGAAGTGGAAGATCTTCTGAAGGGTTGCACATCGGAAGTGGTATCCAGTGATTTCATGTTGAGCTTCATGGAGTATTCAGGCTTAGTTCGAGAGTTAAACAATTTTGGAGTCCTTTGGTGAGGTGATTGCATCATTGTCCAATTAGAGGGCTTTCCAAGGAGATAAAAATATATATATTTTTTATACAATACTATACAGGTATGGCATGTACCTACAGTAAGGTACGGTAGGGTTTGGTGTTTCCAGCATACTGATCAGGTTTCACGGGTGTAAGATTGGATGGAGCAAAATTATTTGCTTGTGGTCTTTCAACTCACCTTGTGCATTCTATGCAGTTTCATTTGTTGGAAGAAACTTTAGCCAAAGTGGAGACTGCAGATCCAAATATTGTTAGATCGGTGATTGATGGATTTTCAATTAAAGTACCTGTGAAAAATGGTAGTGCACTGCATAGGTTGGATATCATTGACAAGTGCTTATCAAAAGAAACAGTGGCGGATATTCTATCTGATCTTGGACTTGAAAGTAAATCTGTGGCTGATCAGTGGCTAAAGTCGAGCATTCAGTCATTGAAAAAAAAGCATCACCAATCAGCCTTAAAATTACATTAAGATCAATAAGAGAAGGTGAGGTCCTGATTTCATTGACAACATCGGGTTTGGGAAAAAGCACTATTGAGTCTCTTTTTGTTCAAGGTTATCACGTCATTCTGGTAGGTGGAAGGTTACAAGCTGTAGTTTAAACATTTGAAGATTACCGCTTGTAATAAATCAGGTTTCCATTCTCCATTTCATGTGCTCCATTGCTTGTTGCTCATTCATTCCAATGTCTATCCAAGACAATATCAAAGATTCAATAGAGGCATAAAGGAGTAAGCTTAAAATCAATAGAACTTGATTTGTGCTCACTAGAATTGATATTGAAGTTTAAAGATTTTGTTTCAGACTGGTTAAAAGCAGCCAATCTTCCTTCCTCCGTTCAGCTATTGATAAACAATGATGGAATTCTTGCAACGACATAGAGGTTTACTTCCAGTAGATACGGTAAGTTGCATTACATAAGTTGTGGTAGATCCAAAAGTGCCAAATTCTTGTAAAGTTTGAAAGTTTTAATCTATTGTAATCAGTTACATCTCATGAAATGAATATAGATTGGGCACTATTTTGCACATTTGAATTGAGTGAATTTGTTGCTTAACCATTTCTACAATCAGACATTTACTTTTAGCAGTTTAGTTTTTTGCTTACCAACTGTTTGACAAAATTTCATAAGTACAAAATCAGTGATTTTTGTGATCCTACTAGTAAGGGTCATTATAGTTCTCACACTTCAAGACACCTCACTTAGCTGACTGTATATGATGATCAAGTAAGAAAGTATGATTGTGTTAGAGATTGGGTGTAACTTTATTTATCATCTCCTTTAATAATAATTTTGTAATGAGAGGTGATTAGGAAGACATTAGAGACATGTAACATAACACCTCAAATTGATTTGAAACTATTTTAGAGAAAGAAACCTTTTGCAATTGATTGACATGTCTACAACCCCATTGATATACTCTACGTACAACCTAAGAGGTTTGAACTCATAAAATCACATCCAAACATGAAAATACATGTGGGAATCATGATATAAGGAAGTTAAAATCCTCTGGAAATAAATTCACTAATTGGATTGCATGGACAAGCTCATACAGAAGTAAATCCTGTTGGGTGTGGGAAATAACATACATAAATAGATAGTCAACTTCTTAAGCATGGTTCATAAATCAAAAGTGATGAATTTTATAACGTTTGATATGAAATTGAATTTTTATAAGTTTATTATCCACCACCAAGATCATTTGACATGGAAGCTCTCTTACTAGTTGTACCATCAAAAGAACTGTTGACTAGTTTTTGTATGCCTAATAGAGTGATGGAGAAGAGAAATAGTTTTATCCCATTTTTGGCATTTCCAAAGTAGATCAGGCATGTAAATGGAGTTAGGGAAGCTTAAGGGTCACTCTATAATATTTTCCCATATACCACTCTCCTCTACAGGCAGTACAACTACCAAATCTCCTCCTTTTCACTTGTTTTCTTGATTTGTAGTTAGGAACCTACAAGTTTCAATTAGAGATAGCATTAATTAAAATGAATATAACATATTGGATGTTTTAATATATTTTATAACACTTATCTACCTAATAAAATTGTACCACCTTCATTTATGACCCCTAAGTGACATAAAATGATACAAGGACCAAATTAGACTATGACCAAGGCTAGAAACATATAAATTACATAAAATAAACTAGGACACACACTATAACATTATAATATACCCTTATATCAATTTTTGGACTGTAGGGGGTTGACCTATTTTGACTTGTGGTCAAAATAGTGAACACTCACTTTTATCATAAAATTTATATAGAATTTCTTTAACTAAAAGACATCTAAAATAATACTCCATTAATCCAACCTATCCTATGCCATACAAATGATTTTAAAAATACAATTTTGGCATAAATTAACCAATGAGACAAACCCATATCTATAGTCATTACCCATAGATTTGAGTGGTCATTAAAAGGCATATTTTAGGCAAGCGTGTACTAAGGGAGAGGACCCAACAATTGAGAGGGGTCCAATAGTTGAGGATATGAAGCCCAACTCTAGAGCATATTTTTTATTAAAATTAAATATATTTTTCATCAATTAAAAACACATTTGTATCCAATACTTGAACATTAGTATTCTTCACAAATCCATAAATGATATTTGCCCTGTGCACAAGATATTGTACTTTTATTAGAACGCAATATTTTTATTATAAGTATTTGAATTTAAGATTAACATAGATAAATGCAAATATTGAGTTCAAAAATATCAATTTTATATTACTTTTCAAATACAATTTGTCCTTTCACTTACTATCAACAGTCAGAATCCTATGAAGTTAATACAACAACATGTGCAAACTTCTAAACCAACTTGTCATTTTTCATAACATTTTGTCCCCAATTATACATCCATTATATATTATATTTGTTTTTCTTTAAATGTGCAGTAATACTCTAGTCGAATTCTTTGCATGATTGAAGAAAACAACATATTCAAAACTTTTTAACAATAACTTATAATATAAAAGTAATTTCTACAGACTTTTATTTCGATTTTCATTCAACCCAATTAGAATGCACAATCATTAAACATTGATTACTATGAAATAAAATTTTATAGAATATGTTGTATTATTGTTAGCTTCTACACAATTGAGCATGAAAATGTGAATATGGCTTTGATAGTTCATTAAAAAATAAATATTTTTTATGGATCTATGAATCATTCTATGAATTCTCAAACTATAGTAACTGTAGTTTAATTAAGTTTATGGTCAAGGTATAATTATTAGGATTATATGTACCCATCAATTTCCAATCTCAATTTATAATCTTAATTTGTACTATTTTTTTTCAACACAATTAATAATTAGATTTTGTGTAGCCATTGTTGCTTATAGGTGAGGTTTTTTATATCTCACCAAGGCTATGAATATGTACATAGTGTAGTTTATTTCAGTGTAGTCAATTTGTGAATCATTCAAAATGAGTAATTATGGCTTAGATAAATTTATAACCATTTAAGGTTAACTTGTGTAATAGACAACATGAATACATATAAATGAAAAATGTTTGTTTCTAAGAATTACATCTATAAAAATGATCTTTCTTAAAATATTATTCACACTTAACAAAATAAAATAATCAACTACAAAACTAAAATAATGAAATAATTAACTCCAAAGCATAAGACACTTTGGATTATGACTTGTACATGTTCAACCACATATAACTATAGCCTGCAAACACATAGTAACGAAAAATTCATTAAAATATGCAATCCATAATAATTGTCACCTGAATGTGTCATTTTATTGAGGGAAAGTATAGATGTGGTATCATTGATGGAATCCCTGAAGGTCTTTATTCACTACCAAGAGTAATTCAAAGTCACACTTTCATAGTGAAGATTCTTTATAAAATCCTTTATTAAAGGGCAACTTTGATTGCTCTTTGTAGTCAACAAGAAAATGTTCTCATTCTAAACATATTTAGTAATAATAAAGGATTGAAAGTAGAGAAAATTGAATGTGGCTAAGCCAACCATAACATTAACGAAATCACAATAGACACCTATGACATATGTTAACTATAAATGACCATTAGTTTTTTTTAGACCACTTTATCATAATGTCAAAAGAAATAAACCTAGGATACTAAAAAAACCCATTCATTTATGTCAACGTGGGAAATGTACTCATTCCGTATGATTTATAGATCAACTGCA
Organism: Torreya grandis; assembly: GCA_037957365.1. Classification (NCBI taxonomy): domain Eukaryota; kingdom Viridiplantae; phylum Streptophyta; class Pinopsida; order Cupressales; family Taxaceae; genus Torreya; species Torreya grandis. Next base: position 7,267,268 of record JARHVA010000071.1, on the reverse strand, counting down.
CTGAATTGAACTATAGTTACTACAGTGTGAGAAATCACAAAAATATTCACACACACCAAAAATATTATTTATTTTTTAATAAACATTCCAAGCCATGCTCACATTTTTTAAACCATTTGCCTCATAGCCTTAGTGAGGTATGAAAAATATCACATGCAATCATAGAGACCTAAAAAATGTCTATGTGTGTAAAGCCAAAGACATGCTAGAGTTAAAACTCTAGTACCATCATGTGGTGGATAAATGGCATAATCAAAGAGAGTAGGTAAATATCACATAGAAATGGAGGAAGTAAACACCACTTAAAAAGTAGGCAGAGGTATGGCTCGATAAAGAGATGATATAGAATCTATGAGAGTAGGAAAGTATTTGGCATCACTATAATAGGGTTTGAGCCATATTAGTTGAATATTTAGCGATGAATCATAATGCTAGTGAGGTATAAAAACCAGATGGCTTACAACCTTAATTAGGTATAAAAAACCTCACCTGTTAGCAATGATAGAAAGTGAGGGAAAGTGCTCATGTTGTTGTTATTATCTTCCCAGTATCTCATCTATAAAACCTCCATCTCCTCTTCCCTTAAACAATAACTATTCATGTAATATATGACCTGATGGGGATGAAGAGGTGACCAGGTTAGCATTAAATAGACAAACATGGATGAAATTAATGTGAAGTAGTGGGTATTAACCATAGGGTGGAGAGACAATAATTTGTCATCTCGAACTGGGTGTATGGATTCCATGGGTTCCATAATTAGTCAAAGATTCAATGATAAAGCATTATAAAAAAGAATACTTAAGACTATCATTCAAGTTTTAAATCCAAAATTACACATTTTTAATGATCCAAAAAATGATTACATTGGGTAAAAGCCATTTAATAATTGACTAAATGACTAAAGAGGATATTTAATTTGTTAACAAACATTCAAAGCCATATTAACATTTCTAAAACCAAATGGCATAAAAAATGTGAGGTATAAAAAATTATATGGCTCACAGCCTTAGTACAGTATGAAAACCCTCACCTATAAGTAGTGATGGCAAGCCAAACATTGGTAAAATAAATATGAATGATTCAAACCTTACATTGCCATTAAAACTTGTAAGTTAAAATAACACATTCTTAATGATTTAGAGATCGAATACACTAAAATTAACTACAGTTTAAGAATTCAAGAAATGATGGCAAGTGAACAAACAAAATTATTTTATTTTCAACAAACATTCAAATCCATATTAGCATTTTTTAAATGATTTGGGTCAAAGCCTTAATGAGGTATAAAAAACCTCACCTATACGTAGTAATATAAACTAACGGTAAATAATCATGCAAAGGATGTTGCTCTTCCCATCATCTCATCTACCAAACCCTCTATATCCTCTTCCCTTCAATAGTAGCATGCATATAATATGATCACTTGATTTGGGAGAAAGGCAAAAAAATGTGTGATAAGGTCAGCTACACATATCCACTACACTAAAATTAACTATAGTTTAAGAATGTCAGGATTGATGAGAAATAAAGAAACAAAATTATTTTATTTCAACAAACATTCAAAGTCATATTAGCATTCTTTTAAATAATTAGGGTCACAACCATAATGAGGTAGAAAAAACCTCACATGTACATAGCAATGGCAACTGACAATAATAAGTCTTGTAATGACTATACTCTTCCCATCATCTCATCTCCCAAACCCTCCATTTCCTCTTTATTTCAATAACAACACACATGTAATGTGATGGCTTAATGGGGATGAAGCTGTGAGAAGGTCAACATAAAATAGCATGGTGATTAATAAATTAAATGCATAATAGTGGGTAATAATTTTAGGTTGGTGAGGTGTTAATGCCTTTTCTCCTTGAACTGGGTATATTCATTCCATGGTATGCGCACTATAAACCTAAGTTTAAATGACCAACTTTTGGTACCCACTTAGATTTGTGTGGGTTATGTTACAATCATCAATTAGTTGGACCTCTAAAATGGCACCATAATGACCCCTTTCGTGATAATCAAAATCACGGGTTCATACTGCCATGTCGGATGTTCAACATATAGAATCAAAAATTTGACATTTTATTTTATCCATCAATGCCAATTTTATTGTTGACATGGCACAGTTTAGGTACCATGTAAGTGTGAAATTAGGGTGCATGACTATTGGTCATCTCCCTTAACGTCAACAAAATGCTACCATAAATAAATTTAACAAAGTTAATCATACCCTTCAACTGTAGGAATATATTCCAAACATAAAACAAAAAGAGACAAAACCCAAATCCCTAACATGTTCCCATCGCTAAAAAACTAAAAATATAGAATATCATGTTATTTAATAGTATGATTGTTGGGTGGTAGTAATTTCCCTAAGATTTTTAAAATTAAATGAAAATTTGACATTGATATTTATTTGATTTTTATAAAACAATTTTAATTATAGTTATGTAGATATTTGTCTTTATGTCCTACAATTGTTTGAGAGGTTGGGATGTATTGGAGACAAAACTGCAAAGGGAACGTCCCTAGAAGTCTCCAAATGTTTTTAGAAAAGTGTAAACTTCATCTATGTCTTCATTATTTTTAACATTTCAATTTTATTTTTATTTTTAAAATTTTTATTTGTAGTTTAAATAACTAATTACTAGTAAAAATATATTGAATATATGTATCTAAAAAATGCCTACCATATTAATGAAAGAATCCATTACATTCTCCACAAATTTATCAATAAGTAGTGACAAATGGTTCCAATTTAGCTCCACCACTACATCGAGCTCAAAAAATATATTTCCAGGATAAAAATAATAGGCCCAAAATCTACAATGCCAATAATACTCATGCAGTGCATGAGGACATGTAGCATTTGGGTTTTTGTATAAGGGAAAGGTTAGCCCAAATTTGGATGATGTTAAAAGCTTTGGTTACAGAGGAGCTTACTGAAGGTTGTAATATTAATGGCATATGCTTGAGGCTTAGGATCAACATTTCAACCTTCAAGGATTCCAAGCTAGTCGAGTCACAACTCTTGGCATGGAGGAGGAAGAACATACTTATGTCAAGGAACAGGCTGCATAATGCCTAGGTTTAGCTTCCATTTGTGCCTTTAGGTTAACTTTTATAATAGTTTTAGTATTCATAAAAAAAATTGTCTTCAAATGAAAGACTTAACTCTTAATGTCCCTAATATCATTAACAATTTTATTATCATTATAATACCCTGATAATAACCCTTTTTTATGAATAAAAAAATTCTAACTATTATAGTCGAACAAACTGGTAGTAAGGGATGGGATCAGTAGTTAAGAAGGGTCCAATGGTTGTGATTGTAGTTGTGACCCCTTTCCCTGATCATGAGTTATTAAAATTTATTTGATTATGTGTTATGGGTTGTTTAGTTGTAAAAATTACTTAAACATTTAAGTGTTTGACCATCCATTTTTTGAATAATTAATATTAAAAATATGAACCTTTCTACAAAATTATTGGTCCCCTTACAAAATAGATGTGCACTCCAATTAAAAATAAAATGTACAACATATTCAACAAAATGAATATCATTTTCAATAATACAAATATTATTTTCATGAATGCAAATATCAATTTCATTAATACAAATATTAAGTCCATACTAAAATAGAAATTTCAAAAAATTGCATCCTCTACTTATATTTTAAGGTGTAAGCATTTGAAAAACATAAACCCCAATAAAAATTTTGAGCCCCTCAATTGCACTTTTGTACTTTTGACTAGAAGGTACATGAGAGAAAAGTCATAACATTTGGTCCACTTAATTTTAATTACATCCTATAAATATTAAAATTCAAATTATCTTCTAAAAATCAAACAAAACTGTAGAAATGCTAAATTTTTATTTGTAAAGAGAGTTTGACTTGGAGAGAGATTTTTATTTCCATAGAGTGTCAGATTCGAATTAAACTGCAAGCATACTTTAGCATTCAAGCACCAATATATTCATAGGATCACATTGCAGGTTAGAAGTATGCAGTTTGTAGACTAACACACCAGTAAATTTTAATTATTTTTCTATTGAACCAAAATGTTTTATGCATTCAATTTTAAAATTATAAACTTTTTAAATGTGTACTGACATAGTTATTGTTCACAAGCTTTCCATTCACTCTACTTTGTTATTTATATATGCATCAAATTTATATTAGGTTGAGCTCGAGATAGAAGATTCGTGGGTCATTATTGTGGAATCCACAACCATTTTCCACATAGATTAACAAAATTTTCTCTATTTTTATAATGTCACCCTATGTGCCATGATCAAACGTTCCTAGGCATTTATATTTTTGCATGGCTATTATGGCTATTTTGTCTAGTATGTTCCTATTTTATGCTACATGCCTTTTACATTCCTGGGTTTCTTGGCGTGCTTTCTTTGTTCATTTTTTTTGCATGCCTTCATGTCTAAGTAAATGTTGACTAGTATGTTAATGGAGCGATGGAACATTACACCAACAAACATCTCTCCCTACCTTTATTGCAGACCTCCTCCCCACAAATGGCCATGGAAGCTATACAAAATTTCTCAACCATGCAATGTTTTGCAAAGGAATTTCATTTAACAGAATAGAAGGATGAAAACTAATTTTATTGTCTCTTCTACATTCATTATTTTTTTTAGTGTTCCTTCATATCTAAATAAATGTTAACTTGTATATTAATGGAGTGATGAAACATTACATAGAGGTGTGTTACCTATTTATAAACAAACAATTATGTTTTTTTTTTCGCATGCATGTTATTATGATTATGCCTTCAAAGCCCTTGTTGGAAGATGATTTTTGAAGGGATGAGATGTTACCCAATTCTAAACCCACATCATTTACTTATTTTCATTCACTTCTTGCTGAAAATTTGTTGGTTTTCATTTCTATGTTCCTGTCAATTAATGTTTGTTGTGTTATTCATTTACTTTTTATGAGTTTAAACTTTTCTTTATTATCGTTGTTGTTGATAAATCACTCAACATTTTTTGTTGTGTGGATGAAAACCCTAGAATTTTTTGATATGTTATTATGAATTGATATGGCTTATTCATATAAAATGATGTGTCATATTGAAAGATGAATGTGTATGTAATATGTAACACTTACTGGTATGTGGATGGAAGCCACAAGGGTTTTCATTCACATACTAGTAAATGTTTATATGAATCGGTCTAAAATAATAATTTCATTATCATACTAGTAAATATTTTTGTCTAGCTGTATTAAATAAGAATTTTATTAACATACTAGTAAATGTTTGTGTTTCAATCTTAAACTAATAATTTCATTAACATACCATAACATCCTACTCCAAATTTATTGGTATTTTAATGGAAGCCCTGGATGTTTTCTGAATTCATGTTGCTATATGCTTCATTTATATTGCGTGTTTCTATGTCCCTACATGACATGGGTTGGAAGATGCAACATTCACTGATGTGTGGTTGTAAGCCCCAAATGTTTTCATGCACATGCCAAAAATTGATTTTGTCATATGTACCTATCAATTAATGTTGTTGTGTTATTCATTTAGATTCTATAAATTGTTAATATTCTAATGTTGATGGAAGCCTTGAAGGTGCTTCACTACATGAAGCATTAAAAGTCACCCTATAATAGTGGACATAATTAAATACTCCTTTTTTACAAGGTGCATTTCAGTGTTCCTAGAGTGAAAAACCATATTTTGTTTTATTTTTCATAATTTCATGTCAATTAATGTTGTTGTTATTTGTTTCTCCTTCTCTCAGTGTATCTGGTGGGCTCACCTAACGAGGCAGACTTAAACCACCAAGTTTAAAATTATTACCACTAATAATTTTTAGATAAATACATTATTTTAGTTGTGGCTTAAATTACTATGTGCCATTAATGTGAAATGAAGTGCCATGTTGGAGGACAATTGTGTTTGAAATAATTAACATTTATTGGTATGTATATGGAATCCACACAGGATTTCATTCACATACTAGTAAATGTTTATGTCTTTATATCAAACTTAAGAATGTCATTAACATACCATTAAATGTCCAGTTAGATGTATCCAACAAAATCCTTCTCTCAACTCATATTACTATGCTTGTCATACATTCCTGTAATTTCTTGTAGCTATGTTATTCACTCATAATTTCAATTATGTATATATTTTTTCCCATAGTTGTTGTTCTTATGTTTTCCATTCTATTGTTAGTTACTTATATAATTTATTGATTGTTATTGTCCAGCATGAGGAATGTGAAGAAGAGGATGTCGTATGTTCAAAAATGGCCATGTGCAATTATGAAGAACAGATGAGTCAAAATTCCTAAATAAGTTGATGAAGATGTTAACAAAGTTGTGTAACCCACTTCAAAGTAGACTATATACCTCTTATCCAACCACATAAAGAAGGAAGCCAAAATAAATGTAACCACCAATGCATGTGTCATTACAGTCTCAGTGGATAGTGGAAGATATGGAATGTCCAATAAGAGATGTGGAACATAATACTACTCCAATAAGAAAGGACCACCTAATATTTTATCAACATTAGAATAAAGTGATATAGTGCAATGGTTCAAGGACTTAGCCGACATGGGGATTGGTTTGGACATATCACATTTAAAGGCACACATTGCCCACATATGCAAAACTAGGCCCAACCCTTTCAGTGATGGTGTCCCCATCAAATCATGGTGGAAAGGATTTAAAAATAGGCACCTTGATTTATCTATGAGAATATCAGAAGGATTGGATAAAGATAGGGATGTCATGCTAAGGCTATCCATTGTGTGCAATTTTTATGAGAATTTGAAAACATTGTATGTCAAAATCAATTATGTTCCACACAAAATATGGAATTGTGATGAGATAGGGATGCAATATGGAAGGAATTGAGGCATCTGATTCATCACCAAGAAAGAGGCAAGGAGTGTGCCATAAATAATATCAAAGAATAGAGAATGGATAAATATTTTAGCATGTGTGAATATAGTTTGGTAGAGCATCTCAAGGTTCTACCTCTTCAAATTGAAGAGGAAATTATAGAATTTGATTACTAGATATGAACCAGGTGCATGAATGACTACCCAAGCCCATGCATGGATGATGAAAGAAATGTTCATGAATTAGCTACATCATTTTTACATATCTATACTAGGAGGAGTTTTTCCTAGTAATAGACATATTATCATTTTTTATGGGCATGACAACACTTTTATTATTTTTGAGAAACTAGGGTTTAGTTCATAAAAAATAAAAGGTCTAGATAAAGGGTAAAATTATAATTAAATATAGTAAATGATAGATTTATATCAATTTGATTAAATTAATTACAAGGGGAAATAAAATGACTTATCTAGAAAAATAGACTGAGATGACTATTTTAAAGCCTAAAAATTACTATGCAAGACTAAGAAGATGTCAGGAACCTGGATCTAGGTTTCATTTTGTTAAAGGATAGGAACACCAAAATAGGATACCCTAGGGTCTGATGTTGTTGTCTTTTTTTTTTTTTGTTGTTGTCCAAACTATTCATAGAGGCCTAAGTCTTTTAGGTTTTGTCTGCTATCTCTATGTGTGCCTGCCTATGAAATTTTGGATGTTGAATGTCAATGGAGCTTATTTTAGAGACATTTCAATATTCAAACCCTAGGTATATCTACACACATGAAACAACAAATACATCAAATGCAAAAAGGGGAAAATTGGGTTAGGGGAAGTATGATCATATGATCTAGAAACCCTGTTATCTTGATTGTTGCCCACATTAACCCTCAAGCTAGGGTCTTGGATCAAATGTAGTTCTCCCTTAGGGAATGTGCATAATCAACACACATGATAGATGCAAGAATGAACTTTTACCTAAGCCCTTCCTTGATCAAGCATGAAAATCTAGATGTGATGTAGAATGCTGAGCTATACTATTGATCGATTTTAATTATTTATTGTGCTAAAGTAGTAAGTGCTAGATATAAAATGCCTTGTGAAGTCCTTTATATAGGAGACTCTTTGTTTTGAATTAGGGAACTTTATTAATATTTGGTTGAAATTATAAAAACAAACAAAACTTAAGGACAAAGCTAAGAAGGGCTTGGAATTCATTAAGTGAGGAAACCTGACCATTGGGACTCAAAATGCAATTAGACAGGAGCACTAGAAATGGGACACCTTAGGGTCCAGTGCTATAGTCCAATTTTGGGACTCCCGTCTTACAGGGTCATGACTTGGGGGGATAGGATTGGCTTGGGAAATCTGACATGGCTGAGGTGGAATGATCATTTGAAAAGTTTAGGATGAATAAGAATAAGCAAAAAGGTGATTGAAGCCAGAAATAAGACCATGACAAATGAAATAAAAGATATGGCTAGTGAGAATAGGGCTCGTATTCTCCAGTCAAAGTCTCCTATGAAAGTACTATGAAAAGACATGATATGCATGGTTTCTTGACCAATTTAGGGTGTATACATTTTCCCCACTTTTATTCTAGTGATGCAATGAAGTGAAATACTAGAGTAAAAGAAAGAAGAAGAAAAAATGTGTACCTAAATTTATCTGTGTGAAGATGAATATGTTGTAAGGGTCCAATTCACTTCCTAGCTAGGGAAGTGGGTGGAGAGTCGAATAGTGCCTGGATAAAGAAGGAATCCCTGAAGTGGATGCCCTTTGTGTTGAATCTAAACATGAAATTCATGTATCATGGAGAGGGAGGACAATGCTTGCCCCTATGCTAAATCTGACTGAAGATGAACAATGCTCTGAGGCTCAAAACCAATGTATGTCTTATGTTTGACATAAACTCATGTAATTTGTAATGTGTGTATATAAATCTATATGTTTTGAAGAGCAAAATCTGTCAAGCTCCCACTCTGAATATCTGAACTAGAACAAAGAAATGCTCATAGGCCTAAAACCAATATATGTCCTCTATCTTGCATAAATGTGTGTAGTCTAGGTCTAGGTAATATAATGGACTAATCATTGTAGATGGTCATGTGATCCAATGTGGTCAGTATAATCTAAAAATCTGGTCAGTATGCAAGAAGAAAATGGCATGTCTTGCCATCCCATCTGTATAATAATAGATAATGAAAAAGTGAACATCTATGCCCTACCCTCAAATTTGGTATGTGAGTGATGCATATATACAATATGGAAATTTGTATAACCAAATGTGATATGACCTATCATGTCATTCCCCATGTGCAAAACTAGAGATCAAAACACTGTGCTTTGCACTATGCTTACAATATGCTATTTGGTCCTATAACTATGTCATGTTGTATGAAGTTGTGTGTGTGAGACATGTAGTATGTACATGCCCCCAAATATATTATCTAAGTTTGTATCTATATCAAAATCACTGTGAATCCATATAATTTGAACCATTATATATGAATAGTCTGTGTGCCTGTAGCTGAAGGTATATCCCTCTGAATATCTTGAGTGACCCATATAATTTGAATCACTATATATCTTGACCAATCTAAGCTAAATCTAATAATCTAAATACTGGAGATGTAAGAACCATGGTGTATCCACTTATGAGAGTGGACAGGTAATTATGGAAATAGGAATAGTATGAATGATGCCCCCCTTTTGGGGATAGGGATGAAATCTGTGATAGAGGAGTTTGATCCAAAAGTGATGAATAGTGTTATATCAATAAAATCAATGTTAGTATTTTGTGTAGAGATTGAAAGGTTGTTGAATTTATTAGATTGAGTTGTTGAATAGTGGAACATGTTTTGCTTGGTGAAGA